>CM064492.1:22229034-22307349 GCA_032716605.1 Paralithodes platypus | reverse complement strand
TGATGGGGCTAATCCGGAAGCCGTGGGAGGAAAACCAGCCGAACTTTGTTTGCAGAATGTGAAGATGAATGATCGAAGGGTCAGTTTATCCCGCCTGGATGATAGCGGCGGGGACAACCTGATTCCGAATAAAGGCCGAATAACCCGTAGTAGAGCGAAAAGCCCCCAGCGACAAGCGCAGACCGTGATGGTGAAGGGAGTCTAGGTCTTAAGGTTTTTATGTGCAGCGGAGGCATATACCTGGCAGCCATAATCTGATTCTTGGATAGAATAAGCATTGTATGGAGGCGCAGAAAAGTCGTCCGGTCCGCACCACAAGACAAGTGGCTAATGGTTTGTAAGAGTTGACGCCGTCGGGTGTTGGAGGTCAGTAACGAAGTACTTTGCGGGTACCCTGTCAACCGAGTATCGAAAAATGAGACCTAAGAAGGGAGCTGATGAACTGTAAGGCAGAGGGCGTTTTATACAACATAAGACCAGGTTGGCTGGACTGTATGGCTTTTTGTGAAGATGACTGAACAAGATTTCGAGGCCGAAAACCGAAAACCATGGTTGTAGCACCACTGCGCAGCTGCATCGATGGCCTTCTGCACCGAGATCTTTTTAGGACTGGTAACGATATCCGAACCCATAGCCTAAATCTCGAAGGTCGTCCACAGTCAAAGAAGCACGTACACCAAGAGTGAGATAAGAAATAATACCATTAATAACTAGGATAAACCGGATGGTACTTATAACACAACCCTGTTATACCCCTTCGTGTTTGAAGGTATGGTCGTTATAATGTATTCTGAAGCTTGACTCGGAAAGTCCGATCACGGAGAAAGTTCTCCAAGAATACTGCCATTTTGCCAGACCCCCCTAACGTAAAAGGGTATGAAGGATGTTGTATTTCCAGGCAGTATCATAAGCTTTTTCAAGATCGAAGAATACATCTAAAAATGACTTATTGTCTGACAAAGGCGTCGTCGGATAGCGCGGCGCCAATCTCAATAATGGGTCCAAAGTACTACGGACTTTGCAAAAGCCATATTGACAAGGTTAACAGGATGCCTCTTGAATCCTAGTAGCCACATTAAGCGGGAGCGAAGCGGGCGTGTCCTAATAATTTGCCTACCCAACTGACCAGAGGACAATGGAACGGTAAATCTGCTGTGTGCATGGACCGACTCACCCGGCTTAAGGAATGGGAGAAGGATGGCCATGTCGTCACTCAACCCGAAAAAAGCCTGTGGACCACAGACGGTTGTAGATGGATAAGAGACAAGTCACGCGCAGGTGGATATCAGTGCTTCCGCATCAAGTAATGTCTCCGTCATGGCCATTGACTTGTAGCCTTACATGCTCCCAGGCTAGACTCAAGCTCTCCACAGGGAGAAGGGTGCCATGAAAAACTGATCAGACGATAAGGCGAAGTCAAGTGCGCTTGAGTTCAGAACGGCTTTTATGCATCTGGAAGGAGGGCGGGAGATGGGAGCCAGTTCTAACGATCACTGAAATGTTGTCCCAACATATTTCCACCAGAGACGGTTCGCCCACCAACTCAGTGTTGATAAATATTGATGGAGGACTGTGGGCCGGCGTAGGCGCATGTTTTCCTGCAATCTTCCTGACGCGAGCGGCCAGACTTGCCGTAAGCCGTGTATCTGCATTGATAGTAGAGGCATCTTAGATCCAGCTAGATTTTTTTTCAGAGCTTATTGTATACGACGGAAGACGGCATAACCTGTTTGACAAATTATACATCCCGCTTCATATGGAGAGCCTTTTTTCCAACGGAAACTCTTCCACTTGGCTCTTTTATTGCATAACGCATACGTGCACTGAGCAGCGATCCCCCACGTTTCCATTCAGTTTGAACCAGTGCCCGTATCAACATTGCCCCTTTTAACCAGTGCTAACTCAACCAGTGGCCACTTCAGACCATTGACCATTTCAACTATTTGACCATTTTAAACCTAACGACCTACCTAACTACGCTAACCTAACCTAACCTAACTGGTTAAATGTCACTGGTTGAAATGGCAACTGGTTGAAGTGGCCACTGGTTGAGTTAGCACTGCGTTGATGTGCACTGGTTCCACTGACCTGTCACCCGTCCACCACTGTAACCCCCTTAGAAGACCTACTCCGAGGTGGTTGCGCGGACTAAAAGGTATAGGCAGCATGGAGCACAAACATTACAGGAAACTGGTAAGCATGGCATCAGGGAATCCGGGAAAGCAGGGGTTTGATTAGGTAGAACGGCGAGAGCAGCGAACGAGGTTCCAGTCGGCACGATGGAAACACCAACGGGGAGGGCGCGGCCCTGTGGAGTAAGACGTAGGTGAGAGGACAATCGGGAATTGGTCAGTCGCACAGTAAATCATCAAAGGCCCTTGCAAGTAACATCCAAGGAGAGGGTAGGGGAACACAGAGACAAGTCAATACATGAGAGTTACGGGGCGCCGCTATCCAAAATGGCGTAGAGGAACCAGTGTTTAAAATATATATATCGTTCGTACGAATCAGAGCCTCATCAGGGTATAGTCCCCCCACAGGGAATGCCTGCAATTAAAATCGCCCCTAAAAGGAGGAAAAGTGGAGGTACTAGAGAAATATCCTGTTTAATTCTGGAACATCGATCGGGATCGAGGGGGAAAGGTATAAATGGAAACTACTGTAATCCAGCGTGAAAGGAACACTCTGGCAAGCGTGCATTTAAAGAGGTATGGATATTTAACGGAGACACTGGGACAAATCATGAGGTCCGAGGAGGCAAGTATCATATTGGGGTTGGGGAGAACTTATATAGTTGTTAAAAGGTATTGTTGGGGGGGGGGGTGGCATTAGATAAACGCGATTCTTATAAGCTACTCTAACAACTGGGCTAAACCTAGAGATAAGGTAAAACTCAGATCAACACGATGTGCTTGTACAAACTCCGAATGTTCCATTGTACAATGGACATTTAAAAGACAAAAAAGGTTGAAAAGAACTGCGTACAAGAGGTAAGACAAATACGTACACTATATAACAAGCATAGTTACAAAAATACAGTTACCAACGGGGGGGGGGGGGGGGGGAGGGGGGTGTGGAAAAAATGAGCCAAGCAGGCTAATGATGATGAAATAATAGCAGGAATTGGATAAGTACGTTGACGTTGGAGAACTGGCAACCGGGGGGCATATGTAGGTCTAACAGAGAGAATAGGAGAGGAAGGAGGATGGCCGGAAGAGGTAGTAACGGGACAGAGGATGGGTGGGAAGAGAATGCGGGAGTAAGGTCAGAGGAAGGAAGAGGGGGAGGGTCAGGGCGAGGAAGAGTAGGAGGGCCCGGAGGAATGCCAGAAGGGGTAAATGGAGGAAGAGTACGGGCCAGGTGAAGGCGGGAGAATGTATTGGGGGGAGAGAAAGAAGGTGTAGAACGAACTTCGCCATTAATGGTTTGAAGGCGGTGGTTGGTAAGAACGGATAAATTCATCAATCTTAGGTAGAGTTTTCGTAGGAGAAAATCTAGGTACGCAGTGACGGGGAGGAGGAGAAGACTGGACGGAGGGAGGAGAAAGGGAAACAGATTGAGCAAGTAGGCGACTTCTTCTTCTCCCTCGCATGGACTTGAGCGCTGCATGTAACAGAGACTACCCTTTGTACGTTTAAAATGAAGCGGGAGAGGAAGAAACGGAGCGCAGGAGCCCGTTTTGGTAGAGGAGAAGGGAAGTTTAGAGTGAGTAGGAGATTTGGGGCGACTAGAATAGGAAGATGACGATGATCCGGGGGGAGTCTTTTGAACGGGGAAGAGCGTTGAGGAAGACTAGAGAAGAAGGAATAAGGCGAGAGCAAGATGACGGGGCATAAGGTAAGAGGAGGAAGGATTTGAGAACAGAGAAAGGGAGTGTTATGACAAAAGGTTTTACAGAAAAAAGGGAAGAGCGAGACGGAAGGACGAATGGAAAGGGATCACAATGGAGGAGATCGATGAACGAGGAGGATTAAGGAGAGAAAATCTGTGGAGAAGCACTGGTAGAAGGAATACAAAGAGGAAGAAAGCAGATTGACGAAAAACTGGTGCGACTGGGGGGCGAGGAAAAGAACAGGGGGGGACGATGTGAGCGGAGGCGGTGGAAGGAACTGAGGAACCAGAGAAAAAGGGGGGGGGGGGGGGTTTAGAGGAGGCGAAGAAGAAGGAGTGAAGGACGACAGAGGCTTGGAAAATGACTGAGGGGTGAAGCCCAAGCCACGAGCCTCTTTGGCGGGCTGCGGTGAGCGTAAGGCCGTTTGTCTCGTCTTTGATGACAGCAACTTCAGACTCGAACAGATGAATAAGGGCAAAATCCCTTAGAGTCTGGACCCCGAATGAGACCCGCGGCAATTAAGGTTAGAACTGGGAACGTTGCCCTGACATTCTCCAACGGGCATGTCCAGGACTGCGCACAGCGCGGGCAGAGTGGCTCTCCAGCGGCTGCTTAAGGCAGAACGTCCGCCGGGTGGCCGAAAAGACCAGCAGCTGCGACACTGGACGTAGTGACGAGGAAGACAGACGCAGAACGGGGAGGCGAGTACCACCGACAATAACAATGGGCAGGAAGGGAAAGTCCATCAAAAGAGATCTGTTTGGCAATGTTAGCGGGATTGGGCGGCGAAGAAGGTTGCGAGGAGGGATAGTGTAGCATACCACACTAACCACCTATGTGGTCTTGAGCAACAACGATGTCCTTGACGAGGTTGCCGCGCAATCAGGCGATATGGACGACCACCGAGACCAGACTGGAAGCGGGGAATCAGAACAGTCCATGTACCAGGAGTTGAGTCGTTGATCTTTTTGAGCCGGAATGGGGGGTGCTAGAACAATCGACGATACGAGTGTCCATAGCAGGTAGCCTGAAGTTCTGGTTTGGACGGTCAACAAGACGGGTAGGCCATCATGGCGTGAGTGGAAATTGACGTCCTTTCCCCAAACCTGTTTGAAGGAGACGGCAGGTGTGGTAAGAGGAGGTTTCATCACCGGTACTAGAGGCGCAGATGCAGGGATGGCGAAAAACTTAGTAAAGGAAGAAAGAGCAAAGAGAGGAGGGACAGAGCACCGAGAAGAGGACGAACGAATTGAGAAGAAGAGGAAAGAGAACGGAGGGAGGGGAGGGCAGGAAAAGGGTCGTAGTGTGACAGTACTAGAGGGAGAAGAGGAAAGAAGAGGAAGACGCAGAAATAACCTACAGGAGAGGAGAATGAAAGCCCCTGGGTAGTGGAGGTTGGAGAAAGGACGTGACGAAGCACGGAAGGGTTAGTAGAAGGATTCTGAACGGTAATGGACGCGAGGGACGAGTCGATTGAATCGAGGGATATTACTGCGGGACTGGTCGAGAGCACCCAAAACCATCCCCGACTCACAAGTGGCTCCCGCGTGTGAACCGGACTGATCAGCCAGGACAACAGACCCCCAAGTGGCAGGGCCTTGCATGCCAGAAGGGGCTCACTCACGCGGAAAAACCACTAAAGAGGAAGGAAGGCCCATAAACAGGGAAGAAACAGTTGGGAAAAAAGCATACGTCGTCACCATAGCAAGAGAAGAAAGGGGGTAAAGCATGGAAGAAGATACTGCGGTTACCAGTTGCCCCCTGGCACGAAAGGGAGAAAGAACCTCCGCAGGGCCACGAAACCCAGAATGCGGCCCAATTGATATGGGACAGATCTCGGCTTTGAGCTAGGGGACCTTGTACAACCCGGGCATTTGTCCTGCAGCTTATGTCCCACGGAGAATGGGGCTGGCGTAGTCACCTGACACACTCACTGGGAAGAGGGAAGGGAGTCAGAAACCCCAAAGCAACCCTATAGTGCCTATCCTCCAGCAACGAGCACTTGCAAGCGCTGGCCGCAGCAGCAGCACCTGTCGCCAGGTGGACTATCCCAACTCAGCAGTGATCAGAAGACCACCAAGGGCGAAGCCCATAAGGAAACTAGAACCTCCGAAGTAGTTAAAGCGAAGGGAAGGAAGCCAACAGGGAAGTCAACCAGAAGGGCAGGGAGGGACGGGACCACACCAAATTCAAGGGTGGGGAGACCAGCCTCTATTGGCTGCCCCAGGAGAGAGCGGAAGAGGGAAAAACGAAAAACTAGAAAGGAGGAGAAAGAAAAGGACATGACAAAATTAGTTGGAGGTGATAGGGAGAGCGGCCAAGAACCTGGCCGCTCCACCTACAAGCCCGGAAGCCCCCAAACGTCGGCAACGAGTCATGTGTCAAGGGGGGAGTTCTGCTCAATCCTTTCCTATTCCCTCCCACCTGGGTAGTTTGGGGTAACCTACCTCCATCAACCACTGCATATAAATACTACTTGCTTGGGGCATATATAATTTCATTCTTTTATGTACTGTGTGTGATTAATATAAGACTTAAAATCCACGATCAACCTACAAACTGAATATTATATGTATATGTTACACTATTTTAGACAATACATGAACATAGTGTTAGCATGATTAGGAAACTACCGTAACAAACCACTTTCTTTGTATCCATAGAGCTTCTTCACAAGTAAATAAAAACATAACTACCAGTTGAGAAACTTTGAACATTATACTATTATTAATTCTAGAATATATATATATATATAAAATATATATATATATATACCAACTTTTTGTGTGTCTGTCTGCTTGCTTGGATCACAGATACCACACTTGTTTTCAGTTTCTATCTATCCATCTATTGCCCCGACGCCGTGATCCCCGAAGGGATGGCCACGAACGAACCGCCCCCATGCACCTCTGTCCACAGGCAGTCGACATCCCTCCCCCCATCCAGCACCGCCTTCGTTCATATACTTCCTCACTCCATCCTTCCACCTCTCTTTTGGGCTATCTCTCCCTCTCTGTCCCTCCACCTCGCTCTCGTACACCACTTAGTCATCTCGTTATCAGTTTGCTTATAGCAATGTTTGCAGTATGTTTGGCCATACTTAAGGATGGCCATGGGACTCAAATTATTTATGAAACTACGGTTTTGAAGGGGATAGTCTAATTATATATATATATTTTTTTTTTCATGCATAATTTCCTTGGGTTACCGTTTCCCCCTTTTGTCCTAATATGTGATTATTATCCATTGTTACTATAGCTGTATACAGTATATATATACCTGTATATATATATATATATATATATATATATATATATATATATATATATAGAGAGAGAGAGAGAGAGAGAGAGAGATAATGAAAAAGTACAGTATATGTTTATATATTAAAAAATATATAGAAATAGAGTATATTCATACTTTTCAATTATCCACATCTAAGATATGTTTAAGTATCCTTGGCAAATGCAAGAACTCCTGCAACTGTTTAAGAAACAATATGTTTAGTTGTGAAATTACTATGTTCTGAGTTATATAAAGGCTTCAAACAATATCATAAGTTTTAGTGCAGCAGGATAAGTAACTCACCATGTAAGAAAAGCTGCAAACTGATGGGAAGTGGAAGAGAAAGCAATGAAGACGCTACCTAAGGAGAACCTCTGCTGCCATCATCACTACCACCAACGTTCTCCACACACATCTACAATGCTGTGACGCTCCTGTGAAGAGACATCATATTCTGTAATTATAAGTAGAATAATAATAATCCTTAGTCATGGAACAGTGATCGTACAGGATCTGTCCCAGTATCTCAAGGTAAGAAGCCAAAATATATTTACTTGTATACTTATCTGCATCAAACTCAAAGAGATAACGCTATACTCTATTCAATCCCAGAAGCTAAAGAATATTGTTTCAAAGGTTCATAGATTCATAGCTGTGTTTGCATAATTATGACCATCGCTCACTTCCTAAACCTATTAACTCCGGTATTCCTCAAGGTTCTGTTCTATCTCCAGTTCTTACGCTGTGGCTGACGTATACTTATGTCCTATTTAGAAAAGGCTTTACTGCGTGCGACGGTACATTTACGTTATAGTAGTACCAGCTGAGTTGGTTGGCACAAACCTGCCCCGCTTGTTTGTGCCAGACATTTCCAGGAGGTTCTAAGCTTGCTACCCATATGTATATCGGTGTGCTAAAGTGCAATGGTTGAGAAAGGGTGTCTGTCCATAGGGGTTGTAGAAGGTGAAAAATCAACAAAAACAGGGCAAATTCTTCATGTAATTGTGACAGCTATATACCAGTATGAATATGAGGTTCATTGCAGTCTTCATTCACCAACTCATACTGTCGTGTTAAAAACAAAACATGGTAAAATAACAGTAAATATCAGTAGGTTATCGGTGAGTGTGAAGATTGTCCATGCTTTAGTTAACTACACCACAGCGTGATAAATAATAGTAACCGTTAACTTCTTCCTATATGTATTACAAAGATTATAAATAGGAAAAGGTACACTATACTTCATCACGCCGTGGTGTAGTTCATTAAAAAATGGACTCTTATATATGTATATACACACACACAGTACTGTATATGTAGAGAGATGCCTGTGCCGAGAGTAACCCCCAACCCAAATTAATAATAAGTGACAGCCAGCTAATTTCAAGGTAAGTTGGAGTCAAAAGGTCTGAACACGGAGCTTAAAGTGTTTAAGAGGGTGTTCACACCAAGGACGTAACCAGACATAATATAACGCAAAATTGTTCGATCATTACGTAAGAAAAATATGACCTGGAATAACTTTACATTATATGAGCGAGCCTTTTACACTGCAACACCAGATTATATCAGATATAATCGGGTGTGGCAGTTTGAACTGCTGACCCAAAATGTAAAGTAATGCAATAGGGTTTTCCTGTCGTGTTTTTCTAATGTAACCAAATCGAACAATATTTGCGGCCGATATGTCTGATTGCGGATTTGTGTAAATACACCCTAAGTCGTAGGATGTGGCACATGCTACTGAAAAAGTGAAGACTACTGTATGTGTGTGGAGAAAGGCAAAGGAGTACGTTTTCTATGTACTGTTTATATAATGATAAGGTTTAAAAACGAAACTCCTCTTTGATTGCGTTCTGCTGATGTTCAAGTTATATCGTCATAAACAGTATTCTTCATAAATATCTAATGTATCATAAGCTAGTATGGGGATTGTGAACAATATTACAACAGCGGCGTCGAGTTGGAGAGCGCGCCTCACATGTGATCTGCTTGACCTGGGTTCGATCCCAGCTGTGTCGGACATTTGGCGTGTGTAGTACGTCCTAGCATGTAATATCATGTTGCACCCAGTCGGGGACCCTCGACAACGTATACAGACTATTATAATAATAATAATAAATAATCTTCTGGTTACTTATAAGCGCCCGTATCTCCTCCTTCGATGATTCACAAGCGCTTGGCTTTTCTTTAGTCTACCAGAAGACCATTACCATCCCCCCATGCTCATGGGGAGATGGTAAATGCCGCTATATCCCAGAAAAACTTTTCAATCTGAGCGGGGATTGAACGTGAGACCTTCAAGATGGCAATCAGCATGCTATCAACTGAGCCAGCCGGTGGCATTCCAACAGATTCCTCTATCTACAAACACCCTTTCTCGCTATGTACAGTCGGCGGCAATAGTCCTGTCACCTCCCTGCTCACCGTGACCCACGATTTCATAGACTCTAGAATGTTAAGTGTACAAAACGTGCATATTTCTACCATACTGTAGATGGCTCACTGTGAGGTGTGTGGTTGTGATGGTAGGGGGTGGTGATGCTTTCTTCACATGTTAAGGCCAACATATCTGCACATTGTCTTTGGTTGGGGTATTTCTACAGAATTACAAATTTCATTCCTAGGTTTCTTTTCCTTTCATGTTTGTTGTTGTTGTTGTTTTCCCCAAGCTGCTGGCCGAACAGCCCAAGGCCCCGAGCAAGGCCAAGGCCATACCGAGCCCCCCCACAGAACACCCTCCCGACCACAATAAGCCTGGGTGACCGAAATGCCACTCCATGGCGGGAGCTGAGGAGGGTGCGGAAACCCGGGAACCAAAGCCCACCCAGGCCCTGTGCCCCCCAGCAATTATGAAGAGAAAGTTGAGGGGCAAAGGAAAAATGTGACGCTTTGGCTTGCAATCTGGTAGATTGGGAGGTCAATCCGCAAGAGACGCCGTCACTTGAATCTAGAAATATATAAGTAAAAGGAACAGTCAGAGTAGCTATGGGTATGGCAGAGATCGCTCAGTTTCACTATGATAGACCAGCATCCACAAATGTAAAAGGTATTGATTAAACCAAAATAAAAAAAAATCCTTTTGCCCCTCAACTTTCTCTTCATAATTGCTGAGGGCACAGGGCCTGGGTGGGGCTTTGGTTTCCTGGGCGTTTCCGCACCCTCCTCAGCTCCCCGCCATGGAGTGGCTTCGGTCACCCAGGCTTTATTGTGGTCGGCAGTGAGGGTTCTGTGGGGGCGCACGGTTAGCCTTGGCCTGCTCGGGCCTTGGGGCTGTTCGGCCAGGCAGTGGGGGGAACAACAACACACAACAACAACCAAATCATATCGTGAAACGAGTAACGATCTCAGCGGTAATCTGAGCTTCAAGACTGACGATATTAGACCAGGATAGATGGATTATCATATTAAGCCCTCAGCAAATTATTCTTTATCAATTAGGAATATCTCTTGGGCCGGGTTAAGCAGTTTTCTGAACCCCTTGACGATTATGACGCTTTTTGACAGTTTATTTGTATCATCAGACGATTGTATTCAAAGTTGCAATGGGACGGGCGTCAGAGGGTTGATTAGGCCAGTCTTTGTCCATATAACTCCCACAGATCCTTCTACCTATACTTATTGTCTAATGAAAACTTGAATTATATAAGTATCATAATGCGTCAGATCGTCAAGGGTTCATTGAGGAATATAAGCGTAACCGGTACTGGATAACACGTTATGAGTTTTTGCCACACAACTGAAATTCACTTAGCCATTCCCTATACTACTATACATTCATATGTAAGGCCTATACTATATGCCGGCCTGTTAATTAATTAATTAATTTGCATATAGGTCTATACTATTTTTCAAGCATTTTAACAGCTTGAGGACCATGAGGCATTTGACAACATATTGCTATCATTAGACGATCTTATACAATTAGGAAGGCGCTTGGCCTATCAAAATTAAAAATAACTATTCGATATTGTTACATTTTATAGCAATGGATACAATTTGTGTGTATATCACACTGATCACATCTACACGTGTGGTGAGCTGGTAAAGAGGAGCGGGTAGGTGTGGGGGCTGCTGGGAGGAGGGAAGCGGTAGGGTTGTTTGGTGATTGCAAATGACCTATGGAGACTAGTTATGACAATATTTAGTATCCTATTTCTTACGACGAAGCTTTACTTCATATTAAGTGAACTAACCTACTGTACAGGACATTGTTTTCAGCTTAGGAAGGATCTGATTTAAGTCAAATAGGTTCAATCAATCTATTTATTCAAAGCAGATAGTTCTTCAAGCTTCGCTGATCCAGAAGTAGGGCACACTTCTGTTAGTGGGATGCCCAGTCCAAACTTCCAGGGGCGGATCCTTACCCCTTTTGGAAAGAAGTGCTGGCTACTGACTACTGACTGACTGACAAATCGTTCTTTAAGTCGAATAAATAGTCTGATATTAACCTGAGTGAAGTACAAACATGCTCTATGATATAAAGAAAGGGCTAAAACATATTGATAGGATTCCGAATGTATTTTAGCATGATTAACGTTGTTGTGAACTATACAAAAACATCATATGAAGTCAGGGTACCGTAACATCATTTTCATAACTGAAAAGTTTCATTACATTAAGTTACATTAACCCGTCCAGTACCGATGCTGTTTGAGGTCTTTGGTTTCAGCTATAAGTAGACGGTAATAAGAAGATAAGGCACAATATGTGGCCGCTACGAGGATCAATTAATATAATACATAACGTTCATTTTGGTAGACGGCCTTCAAACTGAATAGCATAGTTATTGTCAGAATATAATATACGAGGACGTCACCGGTACTAGATGGGTTAATAATTGAACTAATATGTAAAAAGTATTAAGAAACAAGGATGTCCAAATGTCCCGAAGCAAGTGAATAAGATGGAGGACTGATATGATGGGCCACAGTGGAAAGCATTAACCCTTCCAGTACCAGCGATGTATTCTAAACTTTTATTTCAGCAATATTGATCCTTTCACTACCAGACGTCTGTTTACCTTTCATTATGGCTCAAGTTAGACTGTTTTATGCAGTTGAAGACCTACTTAATTCAGAGGGCATATTGAGATCGTATTTCCACCTGTGAGACCAAGAGTTTTGCATTAAGCAATACAGGAAATCGTCTAACAGTAGCCAGAGTACAATAAAAATAAGTCCTGGGCCTCAAGGGGTTAACGCGATTTATGAAGATTAAAAAAGGATATGTGGTAGCTAAAAGGATTAACTGACATGGTTCGAGGCCATATAATTGGCATGCGTCTTTCCTAAGCTGAATAAAATAACCTAATAGTAGACAGAATATAATGACAAGGATGCCACGGGTGCTAGATGGGATAACAGTATTAAAATGCCCAGCGCCAAGCGACGAAGGCCATATATGGCACCGAGTCTTAGTCAATACTGTTCAGAACAAATAAAAAACGTTAGTTAGATATCATCATGGGTTTATACGACAAGGGACCTTACAGTACGTCGGACAAGTCTTATTTTTGTCATTGCTGAAATTATACTTCTCTCCCTTTTAACCTTTTAAAATGTTCAGAGTCCATATTTTGCAAATTTGTTTACCTGCTCGTCATAGCTCAACAGGTTAGCCGTGAGATCACGACCTATTGAATTACCATCTATTTAGCACGCTAACTGGTTAACCCCTTCTGTACCGACGACGTCTTATCAATTTTACTCTAGCTATATTTAGACGATTTTGTGCAGTTTAATAAGGATCTGTGGTAGTAAAAGGCTTAAGTGAGATAGTTCGAAGCCTGTTATGTTAATTGCTGGAGGCTCATTTTAAACTCGGTAAAATCGTCTAATAGTAGCCAGAATAAAGTTACAAGGACAGCGCCGGTACAGAAGGGGTAAATAATCTTTATGTCCCAAGAGCTTGGCCGTGGTATCCACACAACCCTTCTTCTTCTTATTATTATTATTATTATTATTCTTGAGTCGGACGGCGAGCAGGTAAACAAAGGTGTAGAATGTGGACACTATGAGAGGGAAAATATATTTACGCAATTTCAAAAGTAGCACTTGTCCGCGCAGCTGCAAGTGAGAAGTAGGAATAACTGTTGTAGTACTATAGAGTTTCCCTTTCTGTACTGGTGACGTCCTTTTAACTCTAATCTGACTACATTCAGACGATTTCTATTCCGTTAATTAAAAAGAGCCCCCAACAGTTAACAGGCTTTGAACTATCTCCCTTAACCCTTTTTACTACGACAGATCCTTCTTAAGCTGCACAATATCGTCTAAATACTGTATAGTTAGAATATAATTAAGAAGGCGTCGCTTGCTACAGAAGAGGTTAAAAGTCACATAAGACAGTATCAGAGAGAGAGAGAGAGAGAGTGTGTGTGTGTGTGTGGGTTCTTATTCACGGTATTTTGTGGATTTACTCAAATATTGGCATTGATTGATTGCAAATGTGTTGTGTTTTGATCATGGTCGTTTTGTGTTACAAATGTAACAGATTACAAGTGTTGATAAAAATTCGGATCATTATGATTAACCCGCTGGATCCCAGCGACGCACGTGTTGCATCGGCAATGTTCGATCACCAGAACCCAGCGACGCAACAGTTGCGTCAGTCCCAATTACTTTGGTCCTATGGCACCTAGAGGGCTCAGATTTGTATGGGAACTGTGTAAGTATCCCACGCAACCATGCCGATGGTTGAAAACTCTCAAAGTCCAACCATGTGCGTGTGAGCACGCAAAAACATGGTTATGGAGTGTTTTTGCCTTAAATTTTTTACTCTTGTAAAATCGACTTTCGGGGGCTCCGTAGGATCCCTTTTTTACCTTTTTGATCGTTTTTTTTTTGGTTTTTCCTTCATTCCTAACCCATTCGCTATTGTTTCTGGAAAAAAAAATCAAAAGCTGCTGGGCCCTGGTGGTACATTTATTAATAACTAGCTGGGGCTCAGTGGGTTAAGGAGGAGTTGAGAGAGTTTATAAAAGAGTGGAAAGAGGTGTCATCAAGGCTTATGTGGGTGCGAATGCAGTTTAAGGGTGAAAGGTGGGTTTTTGTAAGTGCGTATGGACCAGGAAGTGAAAGAGAGTTAGACGAGGTAGAGGGTTTCTGGGAGGATTTGAGAGATTGTCTACAAGGGTTTGATGAAAATGAAAATGTTATAGTTTTAGGGGACCTAAATGCTAGGGTAGGAAATGAGCCTGTTGAGGGAGTCATCGGTAGTTTGGGTGCGGATGGTGTAAACGAGAGTGGAGAAAGACTGAAAATTTATGTGAAGAGTGCAGATTGAGTGTAGGTAATACGTTCTTCAAAAAAAGGTGTATACACAAGTACACCTGGCATAGACTTGTGAGGGGAGAGATTGTAGAGAGGGCATTGATGGATTATGTGCTGGTGACAAGGGAAACATTATGTAGACTGCTGGATGTGAATGTGATGAGAGGTGAGGCGGAGGGTATGTCAGATCATTACCTGGTGGAGGGAAAGCTAAGAGTTAAGAGTTACAGGAGAATAAGAGACAAGCGTGAAGTAAGAGAGGTAATAAAAGTTAGTGAGTTAGAGAAGAGTGAAAAAGAGAGGGAGTACAAGGAAAGACTAAATGAAAAGTGGAGGGAAGTGAGAGAGATGGAAGAGAGAGAAGTAGAGGTTGAATGGCAACAGTTTAAGGAAGGAGTGAAAGCAAGTGCAGAGGTAGTATGCGGCAAAAGGAAAGTAGGAGGCAGAGGTATCAGGAAGGGAAGCGAGTGGTGGAATGATACGGTGAGAAAGGCAGTTGAGGAGAAGAGACAGTGTTTTGAGAGGGTTTTACAGGATGGTTGTGTTGAGGTATGGGAGAGGTACAAGGAGAAAAGGAGAGAGGCAAAACGGAAAATTAGAGAAGCGAAAAAAGATGCAAACGAAAGGTGGGGTCAAAGGTTGAGTGAGAATTTTGAAGAACGAAAGAAGATGTTCTGGAAGGAGGTAAATAGAGTAAGGAAAGGAGGACAAAGAGGGAAGAGTCAGTGAAAGATGCAAATGGAGAATTACTAGTGGAACCAGTTGAAGTGAGGAAAAGATATGCTGAGTATTTTGAATCTTTGTTAAATACAAGAGATGGAAGAGAAGCAGTGATTGAAGCAGAGGTGGATGGAGATAGGTTACCCAGGCCACCCAGGTGGCAGGGAATGATTGAAAGGATTGAGGAAAATGAGGTGAAAGAAGCAGTGAAACAAATGAGAGCGGGAAAAGCAGAAGGTTTGGATGGTATTGCTGTGGAGTGTATAAAGAATGGTGGAGATGTGATAATAGATTGGTTGGTGAGACTTTTCAATGTGTGCTTTGCTGTGTCAATGGTACCAATAGACTGGAAGAGTGCATGTATTGTGCCGTTGTACAAGGGGTAGGGATATCGGCAGGAGTGTTCAAGTTATAGCGGAATTAGTTTGTTGGAAAGCTGTATGGCAGGGTGTTGATAGAGGGGGTAATAAAGTGTACGGAAGTTGCAATAGGAGAAGAACAGTGCGGTTTTAGGAGGGGAAGAGGGTGCGTCGATCAGATGTTTGCAGTAAGACAGTTATGCGAGAAGTATTTAGAGAGACATGAGGAGATATTTGGGGCTTTTATGGACATGGAAAAAGCATATGATCGTGTGGACCGTGAAGCAATGTGGAAGGTGTTAAGGATTTATGAAATAGGAGAAAATTTGTTAGAAACAGTTAAGAGTTTTTATGAAGGGAGCAGAGCATGTGTGAGAGTAGGAAATGGTGAGTTGAGTGAATGGTTTGAGGTAAAGGTAGGTTTGCGACAGGGTTGTGTAATGTCACCATGGCTGTTTAATATGTTTATGGATGGTGTGGTGAGGGAGGTGAAAAGGAGAACTATGAGAAGAGGATTGGGTTTAGTAGGAAAGAATGGTAGAGATTGGGAGTTGAATCAGTTGCTGTTCGCTGATGACACAGCAATGGTGGCGGATTCTGATGAGAAACTGCAGCGGGTAGTCAAAGAGTTTGGTGTGGTTTGTGGAAGGAGGAAACTGAAGGTGAATGTCAATAAAAGTAAAGTAATGGTGTGTAATAGGGAAGAGCATAGGGTGAATCTAGATGTGAGGCTGGATGGTGAAATATTGGAACAAGTAGTGTTTTAAATATCTAGGAGGAACGATAACCAGGAGTGGAGGTATGGAAATGGAGGTAAAACAGAGAGTGTGTGAAGGAAGGAAGGTTTTTGGAGCAATGGGATGTATGTGGAAGACGAGAAATCTCGGAGTGAAAGTAAAAAGTGCACTGTATCAAGGAATTGTTGTGCCAACAGTGATGTATGGGGCTGAGACATGGGCTCTGAAGAAAAAGGAGAAAAGAGGGCTGGATGTGATGGAGATGAGCTACTTAAGGAGTATGTGTGGAGTTACTCGTAGAGACAGATTGAGGAATGAAGAGATACGTAGGAGAGTGGGGCAGCAGGAACATTTGTCAGCCAGTGTGGACAGAAGGGTGCTGAGCTGGTATGGTCATGTTGAACGAATGGGAGATGAAAGGATTACAAAGAGAATATGTGAGTCAGGTACAAGGGGAGATAGAAGGGCAGGAAGACCCCCATTGAGATGGAGAGACTGTGTAAGAAAAAGCTTTGGATGATAGAGGAGTGAGTTTAGATCAGGCAGGGAAGTGGTGGTGGACAGGAGTGAATGGAGGATGCTTGTGAATAGTGAGTGAAAACGTGGTCATTTGGAGTATGGGGTCGGGCTTAAGTTGGACTAGATAATAGTCCATCAGGCGCCTGGCCCGGGGAGACGATTAATATGAAGGGTGCACCTGGAAGTGTGGTGGGAGGGCTTGTGGCTTTGGCTCTGCTGCATGTCTGCCTGCCGAGATCGGAACCTCTCCGGGTGGTCGGGGGCCGGGGGAGTGCTGGAGCGACCTTGGTGACGCTGGTCGCTGGGTCTTCTCCTGGGTGACCTGGATGTGTGTGAGTTTGTGCTTTTTATCTGTGTTTATTTGTTGTTTTATGTTGTTTTGGTGTTTTCCCTGTTCTTGCTCTGTCTTGAGTCGGCTACCCCAAAAATGGGGATTGGGCCTGAGCATATAGATAGAATAGATAGATTATGATAACATATTTAAAAATCTGATGAAAATATGTTATTTACCTACAAACAAGTTGTCCCCTCCTTCCGACCCCTAACAGCTCTTACCCCTCCTCTCCCCCATCACCCTCTACCTTCACAACCACACACCTCACAGTGTGCCATCTGTTGGCAGAAAGATGCACGATTGTACACCTAAAATTCTCGAGTCTATGAATATCCCTAGTGACGGTGAGGCAGGAGAGGCAACAGAACTTTTGCAGCTGACTGTACACTCTCCCAGTTGTATGGTCCTAGTGTACTCTGCATGTATGAGGGTGCAAAGGCGTCGGTGCATGTTCTTTGATCTGAATGTTGGGTTAAAGCAAGGCTGTTTGATGTCCCCATGGTTGTTCAATATATACTGTATATGGATGGAGTCATGAAAGAAATACAAGGAAGAGCAGTGGATGTTGGTGTACCGCTGATAAGGGAAGGAAATGAGTGGAAGTTGCCTGTACTGACTGCTGTTTGCTGATGCCGTTCTGCTGAGCGATAGGGAATGGGAGTTGCAGGGTCTGGTAAATATGTTTGGAACAGTGAGTGAAAAACGGAATCTGAAGGTAAATGTGGGGAAGAGCAAGGTTATGGTGTTTGGAAGGGATGCAGCCACAGAGTGTGAGGTGAGGTTGAACAGTCAGGCTATGGAGAATGTCACCTCATTAAAATATCTGGGCAGTGTGTTGAGTAAAGATGGATGACAAAGTGCAGGAGAGAGGGTGCAGCAGGGGTAGAGGGTTGTAGGAACGCTGAAAGCAGTAACAAGAAATAGGGTGGTCAGCATGGAAGTAAAGAAATCCTTGCATGACAGTGTGGTAATCCCAACATTGACTTACGGGAGCGAAGCGTGGACGTTGGTGAAGAGACTCAAACCAAGAGTGAGAGGGGTGGAAATTAGTTACTTGAGAAGTGCGTGCGGAGTTACATAGAGGGATAGACAGACGAATGAGGAAGTACGAGAGAGGTGTGGTGTGGATGTAGATGTGCTGAACAGTGTAAAAAGGTACACCTTGAGATGATTCGGCCATGTGGAATGTATGGGAAGCGAGAGAATGACTAAGAGAGTGTACGAGAGTGAGGTGGAAGTACAGAGAGAGAGATGGAAAGGATGGAGTTAAGTATATGCATGAAAGCTGTGCTGGATGGGAGGAGGTACGTGAACTGACTGGGGACAGAGGTGCATGGGGTCATTTCGTTCATGGCCACCCCTTCGGGGATGACGCCGTCTGGCAATAGATAGATAGATTGATAGTCTGGCAGTGTTGACAGAGTAGCAGTTCGTCAGCATAGGGAATATACCCCATATGCCTAGACCCAGAGAGTCGGTTGTTGGTCCAGTAATATTGATCAAATCTTAGTTGGTTGCTTCTTTCTGGTTGTTGTTGACTTTGGGGCATTTTAGTACCCAATCTGTATTGAACTCCTTTGGCAAGTGTCTAACAACTATTTGTTCAGTTTCTTTATTTTCGGTGCAAGAATGATGAAATATCATGGTGAACTTGAAAGTGAGGTGTTCCTGCTTAACCTCTTCTTTATCGACGTCGTCCTTTTCATGTTATTTTGGCTACCATTAGATAATTTTATGCAGCTTAGGAAGGACGTCTCCCAATTAAAAAGCTACAGACTATCTCAATTAATCATTTTAGGTACCATATACCCTTCCTAAGCTACTTAAAATCCTCTAAATGTAGCTGACATTAAATACAAAAAACGTCACCGGTACAGAAGGGGTTAAGGGCCACCAGCAGCTGATGCGATGGAAGATTGTCCACTACGATCACTGTCAACTGTGCAACAGGGGACAGTGATCTTCTGGTGGGTGGCTGTCATGGATGTTGGTTGGGAGGAGTTTCCTGGGTTGTAGATGTCTTCCTTTTCTTCGTCCTGTTGTCCACATATATGTAGGATCTTTTATTTTCATCTTTAGTGTCTTCAGGCAGCTTTGTAGAGGTGAGTTCGTTGTTTGGGGCGACATCTTCTTGGGTAGGAAGGGGGTACTGAAGGCTTACCTTGCCCAAGTTGGTGGAATCAGGATTCATGTTGGAAAAATAGGTGGGGATGGTCATGAAACATCTAACTGCAGGATCTTAATCATACTGACTGCTGAATGAAATACCCTACACATGACACACTGATATATAGGGTACCCCAATTGAGGCCCTATTCTCTGCTTCAACTGCGTAGCCCTTGCCTGGCAAACTCTGTTCTAATTTGAGGAGTTTACAAGAGCCAGATTATGTGGGCTGCAGAATTCAACCCCTGATCCACCAGTGAGAATAAAGAAAGAGTTTTCATAGGGGAGAAAGGCCCTCGAAGCTCTTCCAATTCTTGCCAAACATAAACAAAAATTCCCACCCGGCTTGAATGTCATTATCATTTATTGGCCATGTGCATATGGGAAAGACCAAACATATATTTTTCATCTATATGGATTCATAGGTGATCTACTGCTGTCGCCACATACCAGCACTCATAAAACTCATCTTAAAAGCTGGGCTGCTCATCGTAAAATGTTTTTACATGTGCTTTAGGCCTATGGTAATCTTGGTCCCTATCGTTTTTCAAGGGGCTAGGACCCCCCTTCCTCCCACTTGGGTCCATTTTCTGTTTTTCTTCTCCGCTGTATCTCCGTAGCCATTGGGCTAGCTCATTTGATAATGTCCCTGATTGATACCCTGCAGACTTGGGTTCGATCCTCGCTTAGGTCAATGAAACGTTTTTCTGAGATATAATCAGCGGTTACTATTTCCCCTTGAGCAAGGGAGATAGGTAATGGTCTTGGGCATTACATAGAAGCTCTTAGCACTATTTAATCTCCTCGAAGGGGAAGAGAAATGACGCTGATGATGACCTGAGATTATTAAAACAGAGTTGCTTTTCAGAGCAAAAATGTAAATGTGCATTATGCCTACAATAAAGGCAATCCCTAAGGATTATTAATGGTTTTTGGTTCTCCACTCTCCCTACTAGGGGTCAAACCCTCCCAAACACCTGGGTGACATGATCAAACTTTGGGCCGTGCAGCCACGTGATTGATCTTTTGGGTGCACAAGCAGACAAGGAAGGGGGTCAAACTTTTAAGTGCGCATGCACATTTTTGGGTGAACTTTTAAACCGTACGGGCAACGTTTTGGGTGTGGAACCACCCGATTGAGCTTTTTGGTTCACAAGCGTATGCTTGGGCTGCTTGGGCTGCTTGGGCTAACATTGGGCAGCGCACCCACGCGACTGAAGCTTTGGTGGGCAGTCGAATTCTTGGGTGTACATGCAACATTTTAGGTAAGCACACAAACTTTGGGCCATGCAGCCAAGTGACTGAACCTTTTTATGCACGTATTAACTTTTGGATGGTCAGGTGAATATTGGGCACGCAGACAAACTTTTTGTGTATGAGTGAACTATTGGGCAGTGCGGGCATTGTTCGTCATGTGCGACTGACCTAGCAAACATTTGGGTGCTCAAGCAAATATTGGGCGAAACAGGCGTGGTCAAACTTTTGGGCGCTTGGGCAAAGTATTGAGTAAGCACCTAACTTAGGTCTGTGGAGTGACTTCACTCAACTTTTAGGAGCGCAGTCAAACTTTTGGGCATGCAGGCAAACCTTTGATCATGCACCCAAATGTATATTGCATAACCAAGCTTTTGGCTGCTTTTTCAAACATTTGACAGGCCAAAATGTTGATGGTCCCGCCAGACTCTTGGCGTTCTGGCCAAAGAAAGAAAGAAATAATAAAGAAGACTGACGTGTGTTTGGTAAAGAAACATTGTTATTTGCACGGCGAACGAAGGACGTCTAGTTTGTTGTTGTGAAGATCTTAATGTCTCCTGAAGGTTTAGAGGATGGTGGTATCTGGTCGGGTCGTCCATTACTGTTTTGTTTGGGCTCAGTGTGATTTTCCTTTGGAGAAGCCATTGGACCACTCCCGCTGCTGTAGTAGACTCACACAGCTGTAGTAACCTCCTGTAATTAGGTGGGAAGGCCAGGTCCTCTCTCAGGTCGGGGGACAGTGGATGATTCGGCCTGGCTGGACTCTGACTCCTGAAGAGGCTGTTGTAGATGCCCTTTGAAAGGGTCTTTGACTCCTTGGGCGTTCTTTCTTCTATCCTGATGGTGGACTATTGTAGAAACATTGTTGTAGGGTCTTGACGATGAAGGAGTTGGGCAGCAGTCACCGACAATGGGGAGTGTTCAGAGAGGGAAGAGAATAGCTCACCTCATTGCCTGAGTGGATTGTCAGAGATTAAATTGGATGTATACTTATTAGTGCTTATGACTGTACATGTGATTTGTGTACAAGGATTAAATCCAGAACAAAAGAGAATGAAAGAGGTGAAGGTTTTCATAAAAGGAAATTAGATGTAAGAACAGTAGTTGATGTAAAGAGGGCGAAAGAAGGGTCAGGCCTGTTATACAATGAAGAGTGGAATATAGCAATGAACAGGTTTGAATGTGTGACTTAAAGGTGCTTAAATATTTAGCTAAGTTAGATATTATATTGGTGGTAATGATGTACTTGAAAGAAATTGTGATATGCATGGGAAAGGCAAATTTTGAAACATGATTGAAGTGGCCGAGTTTTTGCAGTCATTTTGAGGAACTGATCCTTGTATTAGTACTAGATCAAAGTTAGCAAAGAGAAAAGTCAGTAGGAGAAAAGAATAGTAGTGAAGATGGGCCTCACCCAACACCCTTCATTTCCATTTCTAAGCTATCCATTACGCTATATCACAATTATTAACATACCGGTATGTATTTAATTTTTGGAACAAAAGAATACATAAGTATTGAGGGAATAATGAATATGTATTATGTGAGAATGAACGAGGGGAAGGTGGGGAGAATGAAGATATTTCTTCAAATATTTAAATGGATTTGACTTTGTCTTAGTGTCAGCAAAATACAACTGTTAATCATGCTACTGACCAGCAACAATACTGTGGCTCTCTGGACGGTCAGTACGTTCCCTGGGTATAGTGGTGGCAGTGACGCTGTGTTGACGGTAATAGACGGCAGCTGATGGTGGCAGTGCAGCGCAGGGTCAGTCGGCCACTCTCTAGGTGTTTCTCCCTGGTCCGGAAGTGGAGGCCCAGGATGGAGGTTTCCAAGCCACCTGAAGTTCGCACGGGAGCATAGTCCACCAAGTAACCACTTTTAGCCTGGGGAAAAGATAGGTTGGGGGATTCAATATTTGTTTGTTAAACGTTTAAGTATAACTCACTATTTTGCGTCACTTACGTGTTTGAGGAACATATCCAAAATATAAGACCAGTATGATGCAGGTAATGTGATTGAATGTACCAATGCCTAAAATGTGTGTTTTAAAACACAATGTTATGAGTTAATGACGAAAAGATATAATAAGATTTAAGATATCAAGATGGCAGGTTGGTTTATTATCAAAACGTTTACAAGAAACAATTACAATCAAAACAAATTTCTTGATAACTTGCTTTGTTTTTCCACTTAGAAAAAACTTTATCTTATCTAAACGAAACTTTCCTTATATAATGTATCGGTCGTTAGGTAAAATAATTATGTCAGAGAGGCTCTTAATATTATTTAGTAGCCACGACACCGCTACTTAATACATCAAACAACAACCTACTCTAATTTTGAAAATAAGTCTCTTGTCGTGTGTCCAAGCCTATCTTTGAATCATGTATTCCTGACCTAACTACCAGTACCTCGGTTAGTGTTTGCCACCCTCAAACACCACCGTAAAGGCAAGGTCAATTTCAGGGAAAAGTGTAACCTATTCATATAGCAAAGTTAGAGCTTATGAAAATTGGCCATGTATTTCAAGAATCTAGCAAATGTAATACACTATCCGAAACATTGCCTTTCAGAGATATAAATATGATGATATAATTTTAAAGTCCATACCTACTAATGTTAGGCCGAGGTGATCGACCTTCCACGGTTATCATCTCCCAACTTAAACATCTGAGTAAATACAAGACTTTAATGTTCTTGCTAATACATATACAGGCCACACTGGTGCATTCAATAAGTTACCAAATATTTTAAATATAACCTTATACCAATATAGCTTTACAGTATCCAATGCATCGCGTACTGCCTCAAAAACACGTGTGAGAATCTCCAGGGGTTATGCTAGTGTAATTGAATCATCTGGAAAATAAAAGTAAGTGATCCTAATATTACTGACAGATACTCCACAACGACTTGTATGTCTCTGTTCAATCCAGTAGCCGGGTATTATTAAGTGACATTATAACACACACTCTTGTTACACTTGGATTGCACTTGCTGCTTATGAACATCGAATGTAGGTATCTTACAGACACAGAGTATTACGGCACACTGTTTGGAAAGAAAAGGAATTAGATATCTTAATAAGTTTTGCTTATTGCATTAGGTGTTTCTATGTTCCAATTTGTTTGGATGCAATATAATCTAGTCAAGTTCAATGTTCACTCACAATCCCTATAAACCAGCCTCCCTGGGTTGAGCTTATGGTTCGGAACGGAGATTGTACAGGCATTTACGCACACCCAGTCACGATAGCTTAGGTAGCAATGCACAAACTAACACACAACTTATCAGAATCTTCAATTGTGTCTCGTTTATTGTCAAGATCAAATATCTTTCTCCACCATGCTTCACATCAATGAAATTCTAATACATGTTATTTATAATGCACATCGTATACATTTTACCAATACCCTTAAGTCTAATACCCCTTTTCTCTATCCACAATGACGATGTTTTGTAATTAGTATAGTGAAATTATTAGGTAATTGCATATGATTGAAACGTACTAATATATATTACCTAATAAATGGAACAAATGGAACAATTTTAGCGTCAGGCGAAAGCGATAAGGATATTCAGTCTCATGCTAAAAATAATGACTATATTGCTAATGATAGTAGTGATGGTCCAACGGAAGATGGTAGTGATGGTGCAACGGAAGATGGAAATGTCGTTAGACAATGCTATTATGATAGCATTGACTGCAATGAAATCGAAGAAAATAATAAGTTACTTAAAAACGATAGACAATTAGTTACAAAAAATAGTATTAAGTTGAGGGTATATTATACAAATTGTAGAAGTTTATGTAACGAAATGGATCAGCTTAGGGCAATTGTTAGCAAGGAACATATATACATTGTAGCGATTACAGAAACCTGGATAAATACTGACTCTAGACATCTATTAGCAGTATTTCATATGCCAGGATACAATTTATTTAAATATGACAGAACAGACAGAAGGGGAGGTGGAGTTGCAATTTATGTCAGGGATACTTTAAAATGTTGCCTTAGATCAGGTATTAAAACAAATAGCGAAAATGAAAGTGTGTGAGTAGAGATTAGCAGGGAAGGTGAGACAATTATTTTGGGAACCATATATAGGGCACCCTGTCTTTGTCGAAATTTAGGCAAATTATTATGGGAAGAAATCAGTAAGGCATCTCAGAATAATAATGTTTGCATTTTAGGCGACTTTAATCTTCCAGGTATAGACTGGGTTAATCAAACTAGCAATAACGAATCCGAAGATTTTCTTGAAGTAGTACTAGACAACTTTCTCTTTCAATTTGTAAATTCGCCAACTAGAGGATATAATATTCTTGACCTAGTTCTTAGCAACAGAGAAAATTGGATAACAAATTTAGAAGTGGGCGACCAGCTAGGGAACAGTGACCATAAATCAATATATTTATCTATAGAATTAAATCATAAACCAAAGGAAAATAAGGTTCTTATCCCTGACTTAGAGAAAAGCCAATGTTAGTGGATTAAAACAATCACTCAGAATTAAAGGGGAGGCAGGAGATTTAGGTCAAGTAAGCCGATTAGTTCCAGCAGAACCGAGAGGTCAGGGCCAGATGGGTCACACAGCTGAGATAGTTAGACATCCAACTGAAAATTTAAATAGTGTGTATAATCAGTTCATCTCTGCCTTACAGAGTGAACAAGATAAATATATACCAAAAAGAAAATTTAGATCACATACAAACCAACCAAAATGGATGACAAATAAATTAGTAGATCTTATAGGTAGAAAGAGAGGTGTATACAGAAAAATACAGAAAGGCGAAATCCACCTTATAGGATATCACCATAACTTGTCGAGGCAGGTAAAGAAGGAAATTAGGAAGGAAAAAAGAAACTACGAAATCAAGGTAGCAAATGAATCCAAAAACAACCCTAAAGCATTTTATCAATTGTATAAATCTAAGGTAAAGGATATGGTAAGGTAAGAATGTGATAGGTGAGATTACAGATGATGAGTTAGAAATGTGCAATACTCTAAATAGTCATTTCCTTTCTGTTTTTACAAACGAAAATTTAGATCAAGTTCCAGTAGTCAACCAAGTTTTTAACGGTAGTATAGACGAAATATTAAGCACAGTTCAGGTCACTAGTGACGAAGTAATTAAGGAAATAGATAGACTAAAAGCCCAGAAATCTCCAGGTCCAGATGAGGTGTATGCTAGGGTATTAAAAGAATGCAAGGACGAATTAAGTTACCCATTAACTCACCTATTTAATAATTCACTAGCTTTAGGCTTAGTTCCAGATTCATGGAAGCTCGCAAATGTAATTCCGATATTTAAAAAAGGTGATAAGTCCATATCATCAAATTATCGTCCTATTCGTCTCACATCAATTATAGGGAAATTGCTAGAATCAATTACTGCCAGGAAAATTAGAAATCACTTAGATATGTTCAAGTTAATAAAACCCTCTCAACATGGTTTCACTCCTTCATGGACGATCCTGCCTAACAAATTTACTCAGTTTTTTCTCCGAGGTTTATGAAGCGGTAGATAACGACAAGTCATATGATATAGTTTACTTAGAATTCAGTAAGGCCTTTGATAAAGTTCCACATGAAAGGCTGTTAAGGAAGATAGAAGGACACGGTATTGGGGGGATGCTACTCAAGTGGATTTAGTCATGGCTGATTGGTAGGAAACAGAGAGTTAGTATAAATGGTGTAAAATCGGACTGGGGATTAGCTAAAAGTGGGGTCCCCCAAGGGTCGGTTTTGGGGCCCCTTCTGTTCATTATCTACATAAATTATCTTGACTCGGGCATAAAGAGTAGGATCAGTAAATTTGCTGATGATACTAAAATAGGTAGGATAATAGAGTCAGCTAGCGACAGGGAATGTCTTCAAAATGATCTCGATCACTTGCACGAGTGGTCCATAAATTGGCAGATGAGTTTCAATGTAAACAAATGTAAGGTATTAAGGATTGAAAATCGTATTTTAGATGCTAAATACAAACTAGACAATGTAGAATTGGATAACTCAGAGTGTGAGAAGGATCTGGGGGTGCTCGTTATTAATGATCTGAAACCCAGAAAACAGTGTATAAGTGTTAAGAATAGGGCAAATAGAATTTTAGGATTCATATCTAGGAGTGTTAACAACAGGACTGCTGAAGTTTTCTTAAAACTATACTTAGCTCTAGTAAGACCCCATTTAGACTATGCTGTTCAATTTTGGTGCCCTTATTATAGAATGGCTATCGACCCTTTAGAGGCAGTCCAAAGAAGAATGACCAAAAAGATATATAATATTAGAAATTTATCGTATGAAGAGAGGTTGAAAGTCTTAGGCCTGCACTCACTAGAGAGACGAAGATGTAGGGGAGACATGATAGAGGTATTTAAATGGATAAAAGGTTTAAATAAGGGCGATATAGATGAGGTATTAAAGCTAAAGAACGGCGACATAACCCGCTCAAATGGTGTCAAGTTAGATAAGTTTAGATTTAGGAAAGATATAGGAAAGCAATGGTTTGGAAATAGAGTTGTTAACATGTGGAATGCACTGCCCAGAACAGTAATTAGCTCAGAAACAGTTGAAAGCTTTAAGCATAAGTTGGATTCCCATATGGGTGATATGGGCTGGGTGTGAATGGGAGCTGCTTCATGTGGGCCGCATGGCCATATGCAGTTTCCCGCGATCTTATGACCTTATGTTATGTAATTGGGGTTGGGTGTGACAGGGATCTGCCTTGTGTGGGCCGATTGGCTTTTTGAAGACTCCCATTTTCTTATGTTCTTATAATTCATATTCTTGAACAGTATTGCCTTACAACTTTAAAAAAGAATGTTCATCCATGTTCCGACTTCTGACAAGTAGTCAGCCCTCACACAATATCTACCTTAATCTCTACCCTCCAGTATACCTTCCCACTCGAATGTTTGTTAGTCTGTAGGTTCAAGCAGGACCCACACACTACAGGTCAACCGGCCAGCAAAAAGAAAACGGGACTGGGGTACTCAGTGACGTCACGCTCGCCTTCACCCTTGAATTCATCAACCTCTGGGACAACTCTACAACCAGCCTACTCTGTTCCGCAAGGATGGCACTCATCTAAACCCTGTGGGTTCTGCACGCATGGGTCGTCTCCTACACGAAGCAGTCCGCAGCCATGGATCAAAAAACGCCATCCGAGAAGAAGCAGCAGTGATATAAATCATCCAACGCCAAGCTAAAAACAGAGGCAACCGAGGACCACCAGCGATAAGGACTGAAGACAGCGAGGACCGAGGACAGCCATGAACATAAATGTAGATCCGACAAGCACCCAAAATATTGATTGTTTACAGAAAATTATGATGTGATTGGCATAACAGAATCTTGGCTCAATACAGAAGATAGAGACTTTTTAGCAGAGTATTCACTTCCCGGTTATGTAATGTTTGAGAAAAGCCGAATAAATCGAAATGGAGGTGGCGTTTTACTTTATATCAAAGAAAGTCTTAACCCTACCCTCTTGTCAAAACCTCAAATTGTGAACGTCGACACATCTTTTGTGCTAATAAAGAATAATAAAGGTACAAAAATAATACTTGCATTAATATACAGACCTCCAGCTCAATCAGTGCAAACTGACCGAGAAATTTACGAACAAATTGCAGATGTAAGTAACTCACAAGATACCGTAATTTTTGGCGACTTTAATTTACCTGTGACCAAGTGGGGCGATACTCTTACTTCACACTCCGGACATGACTTGTATACGAACTTGCAAGAGAGTTCGCTTTATCAATTTGTTCGAACGCCGACCTGTGGTAATAACGTTCTTGACATTGTACTTGCAACAAAAGAAGAATTGATAGAGAATTTGAATGTTGGTGATGAATTCAGTAACAGCGACCATCGTACGATAATTTTCACTTTAAACTTTACTAGTAACGAACCAAATAGTAGCATCGAAAAAGTCCCTAATTTCAAGAAAGCAAACTTCCATAAACTTAGAGCTATGTTTAAAGAAACTGACTGGATCTTTTTAATTAACAATAACGACATAAATACATCTTGGAAGTTTTTCAAAACCACTTACCTAAAAGCAGTGCAAGACTGCATACCATCGAAAATACGGCGTCCAGGCCCAAATGGTGGAATAAAGATATTTCAAACTGCCTGCTTGCTAAAAAATTTGCTAATGATAGATTAAAATCCTCACAAAATGACGAAGAACGGGTGAAATTTGTAGAGCTACGACGCAAAGCCAAAACGTTAATTAAGGAAAGTAAAAAGACCTTAGAGTTACATATTGCGAATCAAAGTAAAACAAACCCGAAAGAATTCTATAGTTATATCAGAAAGAAAAAAGTAGTTACTTCAACTGTTGGACCGTTAGTCGATGACAATGGAGAATACACCAAAGACTCAAGGTAAATAAAACGCCTGGACCTGATACAATCTCCCCTAGAGTTCTAAAGGAAGCTAAGGATGAGCTCTCCAAACCACTGACATTACTATTCAATAAATCCTTGCAGTCTAGAACTATGCCTGATCAGTGGAAGCTAGCCAACGTAACACCGATATTCAAAAAAGGCAGCAAATCCCTACCCAGTAACTATCGTCCAATTAGGTTAACCTCAGTTGTATATAAAATGCCAGAAACGGTCATACGAGACAGACTCGTAAATCACTTAGAGGAAAATAACATACTTAAAGATACTCAACACGGCTTTCGTAAAAAACGTTCCTGTTTAACAAACCTCTTAGACTTCTTCCCCGATATCCTCAACCTCTACAATGAAAGTAAAGCTGTAGATATTATATACCTTGATTTTCAAGAGGCCTTTGACAAAGTTCCCCACAAACGTTTACTGCTAAAACTAAAAGCGCATGGAATACAGGACGGTGTGTTGAAATGGATAGAAGATTGGCTCAGCAACAGAAAGCAAAGAGTAGTCATAAACGGTAAGGCATCTAAATGGACCAATGTAAGTAGCGGGGTACCCCAGGGATCGGTACTAGGACCAATTCTCTTTCTAATTTACATCAACGACATAGATAAGGGTCTCACCTGTACAATATCAAAATTTGCTGACGATACAAAAATTGCAAATAGCGTACTCTCAAAAGAACAAGTTGACGATATGCAACACAATCTAGATAAATTGTCATGTTGGGCCCAAATTTGGCAAATGAGTTTCAATGCGGATAAATGTAAAGTACTACATATCGGATACCTAAATGAGAAAGCAAACTATTCGATGAATGGCACTCAGCTTAAGAATGTAAACAGAGAAACCGATCTGGGAGTAACAATATCGAGTAACCTAAAACCGAGTCAACAATGTTAAGAAGTTGTTAAGAAGGCAAACAAAATAATTGGCTTTATAGGCAGGTCATTTGAGCATAAATCCAAAGAAGTTATCCTAACCCTTTACAATTCCTTAGTCCGCCCTCTTCTGGAATACTGCGTTCAATCCTGGTGCCCTTATTACCAAAAATATATAAACAAGCTAGAGCGAGTTCAACGTAGATTTACCAAAATGATACCTAGCCTAAAGAACAAACCATACGAAGAGCGTCTTAGAGAATTAAATCTATTTCCTTTAATCCAGCGCAGATTAAGAGGGGACTTAATTCAAGTGTTGAAAATCATCAAAGGCATCGACAATATGAACTGTAGTAAGTACTTCACTATCGACCAATCTAATTACACGCGGGGAAACGGTTGCAAAATTATTGGTAAATCTTTTAACTCGCACGAATCTAAGAATTTCTTCTTCAATCGAGTTGTCAACTTGTGGAATGGGCTTCCCCGAAACGTTATAGACTGCATCACCGTTGATTCATTTAAACTCCGCCTAGACAAATATCTCGCATCAAACCCGCGAGTGACTGCGTTTGTAAATGAATAACTTTATTTTATCGCCCCCTCAGTTACTAACCCTTCTGTCCTCTACTAACTTCCTAATCCTGCCACGGAACTTAGTTCCAGGGCAGTAATTCCCTTTCCAATGTTCCCTTACCCACTCTAAACCACTGTTTGGACACTTGATCCTCAGTGTTATGGAGGACAAGCAACCTAGAAGGGTCACTAGATCTGTTGTTGCTTGATTTCCTTTGTACTCCTTTGTACCCAGGGCTCGCTCACCACTCACACTCTGCAAAATGATATTATTTTCTTTGACAAAATAAATGCAACTAGTAATATTTGTGTGAAACTTTGTGACTTAAATATCTATGATTATACTATTTTGTAACAATTAACCCTTTCAAGCTCCAATACGCGTTTCTGTTCTGTGTTCTGGCTATTAGTAGATGATTTTATTCTGATTAGTAACGGTATATGGAAGTCAAACAGTTGATTGAGATAGGATTTAGCCTTTTAATACCCACAGATCCTTCCTAAGCTGCATAAAATCGTCTAATGATAGCCAAAATATACTGCTAAAACGTGTCAGAGCTTCAAGGGGTTATGAAGGGGAAATATCAATATTTTGGAATATAATATAGCCTACTTGGGTGCATAAAAATCAAAATTACTACATGCTGTTGAGTAATTCCATGATGGTAGCCTACATACAATAAACTAATATGATAAATCCAAAATGAATTACAATTTAACCCTAGATGTGGTTGTGTTGTCATTATTAGCATGTTGTCCCTTATGGTAGAGTTCCTTATAGAGGCAAGCACGACCACTTAGTGCTGCACTGCATGTTTATCAATGTAATTCTACAGTATCCTAAAACCTTACATAAATAAAACATACCCATCAGTAATAAGTTAAAACAAAATCAAGTTTAGGAATAGGAAAGACATACAAAATGAAAATGATTGGACTGAAACAAACCTGATTACAAATCCATATCTGTAACACGCATACATATAAAATAGGTCATAGCTAGGCTAGTAAAGATATTATACATATAGGTCATAGCTAGGCTAGTACAGATATTTTGTTTGCCTAATGTAGAATACCGTTATTTGTTGTTCTCTCTCTCTCTGTTGTTGAAAGCTTGGGATAATGTTTAATTCAATACAAATATAAACATGTATTATTAAAGACAAACATTACTTAAGAACATAAGATCGCGGGAAACTGCGTAAGGCCATGCGGCCCACACGAGGCAGCTCCCATTCACACCCAGCCCATATCATCCATATGCGAATTCAACTTCAGCTTAAAGCTTTGAACTGTTCCTGAGCTAATCACTGCTCTGGGCAGTCCATTCCACATGTTAGCAACTCTATTCTCAAACAAGTGCTTTCCTATGCTTTCCTATATCTAAACTTATCTAACTTGAAACCATTTGACCGGGTTATGTCGCCGCTCTTTAGCTTTAATACCTCATCTATATCGCCCTTATTTATACCTTTGTATCCATTTAAATACCTCTATCGTCGTCTCCCCTATATCTTCGTCTTTCTATATAAGGCTTTCAATCTCTCCTCACCCAATAAGTTTTAATATTATGTATCATCTTCGTCATTCTTCTTTGGACTGCCTCTAAAGAGTCGATATCCATTCTGTAATAAGGGCACCAAAATTAGACAGCATAGTTTAACCCTTTACGAGCGGCCTATGCGGTTTATTTATATGTACCGCCCAGCGGGGTGTTTTTAGCCAAAATAGGGCTGTTTACGTGATCATTTTCATGCCTAAATAAGACCCAGAACGTAAAACAAGTATCTATCCCTGAAAGGGCATAAACAGAGCTTTCGAATGACACCATAACGATCCTTTTATGATGGCTAGTTTTCTTGCAATAACCGTGCAACGCGAGTGCAAAAAGCATGTAATTAGCCACTTTCCCGATACAATTCCGTATATAGCGAGTGAGAGAGGTAGGAGGGAGGTGAGATTCGTGTCAGTAGGTTCGCCGCGGTGGTCTGGAGCAGTCATACACTCGCTACTCTCCTGCCACCACTTGTCTCTCTCTCTCAGCAACATTACGTGCTGAAATTGCCACTCGAGTTATGTCGAGCGCCGCCACATACTCCAGCTTTATTTAACTCGACTTATGTGGTGAGCCGCTTTTTAAGGGTTAAATGGGTCTTACTAGTGCTCAGTACAGTTTTAAGAAAACTTCAGCAGTCCTGTTGCTAACACTCCTAGATATGAATCCTAGAACTCTATTTGCCCTGTTCCTAACTCTTATACGTTGTTTTCTGGGTTTCAGATCATTACTAACGAGCGCCCCCAGATCCTTCTCACATTCTGAGTTATCCAATTCTACATTGTCTAGTTTGTATTTCGCTTCTAAAATACGATTTCCAATCCTTAATACCTTACATTTGCCTACATTGAAACTCATCTGCCAATTTATTGACCACGCGTGCAAATGATCGAAATCATTTGAAGACATTCCCTGTCGCTAGCTGACTATTATCCTACCCATTTTAGTATCATCAGCAAATTTACTGATCCTACTCTTTATGCCTAAGTTAAGATCATTTATATAGATAATGAACAGAAGTGGCCCCAAAACAGACCCTTGGGGGACCCTACTTTTAACTAATCCCCAGTCCGATTTTACACCATTGATACTAACTCTGTTTCCTACCAATCAGCCATGACCTAATCCACTTGAGTAGCAGCCCCTTCATCTTGAAGCCATTCACCATGGACAACTTTGCATATTTCTCGTATATTGGTCAAATGAGACAAACAAAATTATACAGCTGACCACTGTTACCACTTCTGTCTACGATGTGCCCTCTGATCTTGTTTTCTAAGAAGTGATACTTTAAAAGGAAAATCTCCTTACCATATAACCAGCAACAAAATCTAAAGACTGTTCTTCTACGAGAGTGGTGGTACATTATTTGTTTTGTTTAGTTTCTCATATATCTAAACAAAAATCATACTCAATACCTACTTCTAAATATCATATCATTGAACAACAGACAGATCTGATAAGCACAATTTTCTAGGCGTAACTCACGGTCGTTAGTTAGTTTTGTTTTTGCTGTGACCAGTTTTACCCAAGAAATATTATTAATTTTCGGGATCCTGAGTGATGTTGCTTTTATTGCTGAGCAATACACTATCAGTTGCTTTAGTCTTTGTTTGAAACTGACAGCATCTGGATGTCTTATACAACCAATAAATAATATATGAATAAATATATAAATTCAAACAATATACGGTTTATATAATAATGTGTTAAGTGTCCTGATTTAACCTTCTTGTCATGATAAATTCAAGGTTATGAGTAACTTTGAGCATTTAAAAGAGTCATATAAGGAAAAGGCAAGATAAAACTACTCTTTGCTGAAATCTGTAGTGGGCTGAAATTGAACTCTATTGTGGTCGTAATGTGGATCATTGTGCGCAAATTGCTTAGCTGTTCTTCCAAATGCAGACCAGACGCACAGTGCTTTCCTATCGCTTGATATAGAAGAATTCACCACATGAAACTATGCATCTGTTGTTAATATGAAGCTTGCAGTTTCTTTCCAGTTTGTGCTGATTAAATTATCTCTTTCTCCTACATATATTATTGCATACTTTACTCGCTATAATTTGTTGTCCTTGAACATTTTGGTGAGTTACACTAAGTTTGTAAGCTAAGCCATATTCAGATTTAGTTATCATGGACATTTCACGAATGCAATCATCTGATATAATATCTCTATTCTTCATCACAAATCCTGAATCTAGGAGATTATTTCTACTTAGTTTGAGGAGATGAGGGACATCAGCAAACACACATTCTTGTTATATATTTGCATATTTATCTCCTTAATAATAAATTCCTACACAATCTAGTATTGTATAATATATAGTGTAATATTATTATTGTGGTAGCATTCAAGGAGACTACTGCAAGACTTTTCTTCTTCTTCTTACCTCTGTCCGGGTATAGGCTATCCTAGTGTTTACTACCCTATACCCCTTTGAAAGGACATTAGCCTAACCTAACAATCTTACCTAACCTAACCTAGTATTATAGGTGGGGGGTGCCGCCCCCACACCCCCGCTTTGACTTAGATTTTTGGTGTATTTGTTGGTGAAGTGGGTATTTTTCAATTTGTTGATAACGAAAATCCTCCATACGGACTATATGGAGAAAAATATGGCGAATCTATTAGTGCCTATTTTCCCTAATAAATTGTTTCTCATAACGTCGCACTAGTGTCCTTGAATATTATCATTATTGTTATTATTATTATTATTATTATTATTATTATTACTATGGTTATTTTTGATAATATTACTGTATCGGCGATGATAATGACAGCGAATTTGTAGCAGTGTGGTGAAGATTGGTACCGTACTATCACTGCACTGCTGTTGTTTTCGATGTCATTGATAGTATATTGCATTACTGTATTTAGTAGAATACCACTACACATGTAATAATCTGCCACATGTAATGTTATGTCTATTTCTGTAAACATGACAATTATTGTTCCTTATATGTAAAACTGTAGAGTTGATGCACCAGTTGTTACAACTACTAATACTGTGACCACCATGGAAAGTGAGTACGGTAATACTGAGCAGGTACTGGGTATAGGTGTGGTGGAGTGGTCATGCCACTGGATTGGTAATCCAATGGACCCGGGTTCAAATCCCGATATGTCAATGGAAAGATATTATTGGGATTGAATTTGTGCTGTACCTAGTATCAGTGCATTACCACAAAGTCCACCGAAATGCCAAAAAAATACCCTCATTGTTCCCTGATTAAATAACACTGTATGAATATTCCCATATTCAAAATATGTTACAGGGGGACAATGCCTAGTGAGTTCACTGCTCAATAGGTGGCGTTCTGAGAGTGAGGGTCTGAGTCTGGAGGGTGAGACGGTGAAGCACTTGAGCGAAGCAACCGGCCGCTTCAGAGATGGAGCTGCTTCGAGCCATGATGGATGCTTCACATGTCTCACTCCCCAGACTGGAACAAGACCTCACGGGCTTCACCGTGTTGAGCGGTGGAATGTACAGGCTCTCAGCCTATGCCCGAGAGGGAGTAGTTGGAATATAGAAAAAAAAAAAAAAAAATTCAGTGGATCAAGTGGTCAGGTCTGGGCAGACCCAAGGCGTCAGTGACGTCACGCAAACTCACCCCTCCCCGCGTGGCCAGGGCTGGCCCGTTGACCTGTTATGCTGGGGTCACACATTCACGTATAATTATGCTCCCGTATGCTCCCGTACGAAGGTTTATTGGTAATTGGCAACCGAATACGTAAAACGTAAGGGCTTAGTACGCAAAACGTAAATGAAATTGTGTCTAGTCGTGGGGGTTGGTACGCATGGCGGGAGTAGCCACGCTGGTTGGGGAGATGGTGGGTGCGGCCAAGGCCGCCCGGTATGTTTTGGATTTCGAATCAGATACGTGGCTCGCGCTCACGTATGTCAAAAGTCGGGAAATCCTACGTCTGACCGGGCTAGCTGCTACGTCTTACGGGAGCAGCCCCGTAAGACGTAGCAGCTAGCCCGGTGAAACGTAAGCTTCTCCCGCCAATCGTACAATATTCCCATCAAACGGGACAATTAAAGTTAGTCCGGGCGCATCTGGCAGCACCGCCGCACTGCATGTTGGCGGGAAGACGCGGCAACGTTGTACGGGGGTATATAAGGACCAGTGGGGGACACTCCCGTCACACCTCTCACCACACCGGAGCAGCAAACAACAAGCCAACCCTGCCACCTGCTTGCCACCCTCTGCACCCTGCCCTGCCCTGCTTGCCACCCTCTGCACCCTGCCCTGCCCTTCCCTACCATGCATAAGAAAGGCGTGAAGAAGGCCAGGAAGGCTTCCCCTGCCACCTCGACGTCTGCCACCTCACCGCCTGCCACCTCACCTTTTGACCCCTCTCAGCCTGGCCCCTCCAACTCACCACCTGCCCTCTCGACGCCTGAGGAAGATGAAGTTGTTCTCGACCTCGGTCCCGATAGTGGAGAGCTCGAGGTTGAAGTGGATGAGAGTGAGGAAGACGAGGAGGAAGAAGAAGAACCTGCACCTACCAACAGCGTACAGGCCCCACCAAAGAAACGGCGCCGGAAGAAGACTGACGGAGGAGACTGAGCGTATGCTGGCAGATTGGATTGAGCTGGATGCGCCTTTCATTTATGACAAGGGTGACCCCAGGCACAAAAACAAGGAGCATATCGAGGCTGTATGGGCGGAGAAGGCTGCGACCATGGACCCACCAATGACCGCCTTCGATTTGAAGACGTGGTGGGGATCTCTCCGCTCCAGGTTCGGCCGGCTCAGCAAGTTGAAGAGTGGTGATGGGGCCAAACGACTGACGGAGAGGGAAAAGTGGATCCTCAACATGTTCCACTTCATGAAGCCACACATCGTCCGTCAAAAGAAGCCCCGGTCACTTGGTATGCCTGAGGTACGTTGATATTTTTTATGTTTTCAAACCCTTTCACAGTGACCGTGTCAGTTTTTTTTTTTCGTAATTATTTTGCTTATAATGATGCTATTATTGTGTTCAATTTATCGTGTTAACTTCAAATATTTTGTTAATGAAACGCATAATAACTCAAACCAGTTTATTCATGTTATTTTAAAGGTTACAAGGATGAATGCTTATGTTGAATGTTATTTTAAAGTTCATAAATAATGTACATGTTACTAATTATACATTCATGTCACAACAGTCTGCTGCCCAAGCTGCAGCACCGGAGTCTGCTGCTGTTCCTGTCCCTGACCGCACCCCAACATGTCCCGTCCCAGTCTACGAGGTGGATGACCCCTCTGCCGGCAGTCAGGAGGAGGAGGACACACCCCCAGCCATCGCCCAGCCTGCGCGGAAGGTGAAGAAGGGGAAGCCTCCTGGTGCTGTCCCTTCAACTTCAACACACGGGACCCTGGATCAAGTGAGTAGAGGAAATATTAGTTACATTGTTCATTGGTGGCACCCCATTGCAATTCCATGCTATTATTAGATAAAGTGTTTCTGTTTCCAAAGTTATTAGAATAACATAAAGTAATAATAATACTAAAGATGTCATGATTTCACACCATACTATCAACAATAACTTTGAACATATTTGGTTCCCAGAATACCACAAAATTTCATTGGTTAAAATAAATACTTGGTCAAATATGAAAATATTATGTTTCGTGTGTTTAATGTTCTCTTGTACCTTGTTCAAGGTCCTCGTAAATTCGGAGAAGCTGCGCCAGAACCTGGGTCAGGCGTTCGATGTGGTCGAGGACCAGGACCACAAGTATTGGCGCTACTCCCTGGAGGGCATGGTCAAAGACTGTGTGGGGCTGCCTCCAGCTTATAACACCACACTGAAGTTGGAACTCTTGGCAGCCATCGACTGGTTCAAGGTTGCCCATGCGGAGGGAGTGGCCCGGCCTGGTCCGGACCTCTTGCTCCACGCCCACAGGAGCTTTGGCTTTCCGGCGCCCCTACCCCAACCCGTGGCACAGCAGCATCCGACAGTGATGTACCAGGGCACTCCGGCAACAACCCTGCCTCATCCAACCCTGCCTCCTCCCACCCTGCCGACCCAGCCCCAGCCTGCTGTTGGGGGCATCGTGCTACCTGCACACCAGCTTGCAGCCTTGCAGTCGTTGCTGGTGCAGACACGTGTAGCGACACCCCCTCGCCAATTCGTCCCGCCTACTGCCTCCACACCCAGCCACACGTCGTTCGACCTGGGGCAGTTTGGCAACACATTCATTGAAATGCTGACGGCCCAACAATCACCTGCACCTGTCATTCCAGGTACGCCTGGGTCTGCCATAGATCCCCTGAATGAAACCCAGGAGACCCCCAAGAAGTAACCATACCCTCTGTATATATATATAAATAAATGTTAATTTGTATTTAAAAAAAAAAATATGTATTTGTGTAATGACGTGTGTGTTTCTATTTCCAATATTTTATCATAATTGTTGATTAATAAGATGACATATAAAATCTATAATGAGAGTAATGAGCATACAAAATAAATAATTCATTTAAATGCAATAATGATAATATGGTTAATACTAATTATGAAAATCCTTGACGGACAACTTACATTAAATATAACTGTTAGACATAAAGTACAAAACAAAGGTAACATGGAAAAAATAGCAAAATTGAATGAAATAAGAAAGTCAAAGATGTAAAATTAAATAAGCATGGTACAATTTAAGTAATTAAAGGAATTATACACATATAATATAAACAAAAAGGAAGAACCTAAAACATTAGAGAAAATCCAATTTAAAAGATAAAAATACAATACAAAGCAAACTAGCAAAGACTCGATAACTTAAAAATGTAAGATGAAACTAAAATATATAACAAAATAATAAGTAAACAGGGGAAAATCTTACAATTTTCAATGAAGTATTTAAAAGAAAATGTAACTCACCTAAATCCGGTCATCCTGCCAAGCCACAGATCCTTGAGGGGAATTAAAGTAGGTCTTGAGGTAGTTGCATTGAGCCTTGGCAAGCATGGTTGCAGTGTTGCGGGTCACGGGTGGGATGTTGTTTCCTACAGGTGGGTCACTCCTCCAGGTGGCAGGTATGAGTTGGTGGGTGTGTGGGTCCTCTTGATCTACCTCTGATTGGGGTGGGCATCGTCCTCGTAGGATGTTGTGCAGAATGCATGAGGCCAACACAACAACCTCTACACGTTCAGGTTTTAGAGATATTGCAGTGTGGAAAACCCGGAAGCGGTTGGCAAGAATGCCAACCGTCCGGCGGGCCCTGCTGATTCTGTAGTAGTATATTCGTTCCGGTTTCGTGAGGGATCGTAGGGGGTAGGGCTTCATCATGTAGGCGTGCAGAGGGAATGCATCATCACCTACTAAGAAGTATTCCGTGGGTGGTCCAGTGGGATCGGTAGAGATGACCTCGGCGGGTGGCAGATTTGCGTTCTGTTTCTCAAGCAACTTGGACAGACTGGTGTGTGCAAAGCCACCACCAACAGACTCTGACCCTATGGCACCAACGTCGACATAAATGAACTTGTAGTTGGAGTCAACAATTGCCATCAGGACAATGGAAAAAAACTTCTTGTAGTTGAAGTAATATGTGCCACCAAAGTTTGGGTTTCGGATCCGTATGTGTTTGCCATCAATGGCTCCTACACAATGCGGCAGATTCCATCGTTCCTCATAGCCGCTGGCAACCTCCTTCCATTCAGCAGGCGATTGTGGCGTCTTGATATCCTGATCTCCGTAGACAGAAATGATGGCCTGGCAGGTGTCTGGAACAATTTGGCTGATGGTGTTGTGGGCAACACGAAAGTTGTATTGCAAGCTCTTATAGGAATCACCCGTAGCGAGGAAACGTAAGGGTGATGACCACCCGCAGACCAGGAGGAATGGGGTTCCGCCAGAACGTAGGTTTCCTCTGAATGAGGGGGGTGACACGTTCCACTATCTCATCAAATAGTTGTTTGTCTACCCGGATGAAGTTTTTGTACAGTTGTGGACATTCTGTGGCCAACTCTTGCATCAGCTTCTCATAATGGCCATGTTCAGGCCTTCGTTGTAGATATGGCCACACCCACACTGTCCTCTTGCTCCTTTCCTTCTTCTTCTCTTGTTCATCTTCATGGATGTAGTTTGCTATTGCAAGCAGTTCTAACATTTCTATGTAGGAAATGATCCATTGAATGAGCCGAGTGTTATGCCTGTTCTCCGGTTTGATTAGGGAGTTCACCATCGTGAACTCCTCCAGGATGTATTCCGTGATGTTCTTCATGGTGCCGAGTCAGGAGTGGGAATGGGAACGTTGTGGCCAACCCTGCCCTTTTGTAGTTCCCAGATTCCAACCCAGACCGACGTGGTTGACAAAGACTGTCTTTGTCTGTGTTTGGACTGACGGGGTGTGCCTACGATTGTCCGGAAACGGTCCACGTAAGTCCTACAAACTCCCAAGACGTACGGCCTCAGCTACGCAGGTCTTGTGGGGGCGTGGCCATGGGCGTGGCCTGTGTTCCCGCAAATCGGGCAGCCCAGGCGGACTAACGGGGACATGCTTACGCAAGTCGCAAGCACGTACGTAGTTCCATACGACTACATTACGTCTGACGTAACACTGGCCCCGTCACGGTACGTCTGTCGGGAAGTGCAATAGTCATGGTCTATACGGGCGTACACGGCCGGACTACGCCCGTCAGAACACAAAATTGGTGATCACGCCTGACGGGAGCTGTCGGGAGCGATATACGTGAATGTGTGACCCCAGCATTAGTGTGTGGGCAAAGACCCTAGAAAAAGGAAGACAGACCTGCTATGGGCGGCCCAGTCGGCATGGGTCAGACTAGCCACCTAGCGGCTGATAGGAATAAACACTGCAGTTGGCGGCCTCATTCAAGCGGGAGAGGTGTGTGTTTCTCGTACACGTGGATATTGATGGCTTATTATTGTTGCCACGGTGGGGATTACAGGATGTTCAGCTATAAACTGCTGCAATAATTCAAAATGGAATAGAGACCTGTCTTTTTTCCGCTTTCCAAAGGATCCTAAAAGGTGAGTTTTAACTTAGTTTTGTAGCTAGGAAATGCATAATTTTGTACTATCAAATCATAATGCATCTGATGTCTGTGACACTGATAGTGTACCAGTCTTCCGGTGTATTAACTAACAGGAATTATGCGTCAGCCTGATTTTTAATGGCACACTATAATCATCATTAGGCCTATTGACAAAAATATATATGAAAACTGAGCTGCTGCCGTCCATAAGAGTTCAGAGTGAATAAGATTTTCAGCCACATTTCCAAGATCACTTGCTGGGGTACTGTTAATACGTAAAATATATTAACAAGGATTCTCTATACTAGGTGTTAACAATTACTAAAGGTATTTTCGATCTCACTATTGTGTGCCACATAATTATGAACGCAGTTTAGTCATAAAAACGCATTGCATCAAGGTGTGACGACTATAGGCTATGATGTTAGAGGAAATGGTGATTATAATAATTATAGAACACTGGTGGTAATGGTGATACTGTGTTAGGCTAATTATATTAGTGATTAATGGTACAAATAATGATGGTAACTGGTGCTATAATATGTTATTTTAAGGCTTAATATATTTTACAATTAAATGTCCATAAATATGAGGTAATATGTTATAGATGATAGCTAGCATACAAATATAATATAACAATTATACACTAAGAAACTATTTTAATTCTCAACATTTCATATTGGAGAGAGAGAGAGAAAGAGAGTGAGGGAGGGGTTGACACCTCAGTAGGGACTATTTAATCCTAGGGGAGGGTATATTTGCCATTAGCAAAGAAATGGAAACACGCACACACATTTGTGTGTTAGAGAGAGAGAGAGTGAGAATGTGTGAGTGTGAGATAGTGAGAATGTGTGTATGCAATTTTCTACCTTTCCTGAGCTAATCACGGCACTAGACAATCTATTTCACACATCTACATCAATTGTGCCCCAGACTCTGATTCTCTCCTCATCACACTATCTGAATTAAACAAAGCTCGTACACAGTCATGTTCAACCCCTAGAGCACCATCAACATCCATTTCAACTTCTTGTGATACAAGTGACTTGTCTTATGACTACCAAGTTGATGACTTGGATGCTAATGGTGTCAGTTATGTTCTAGGCTATGTACTAAAAAAGCTAAATATCTCTTGTGCTACCTGCTCTACTTCATTTGTAAACAAATCTGATTTTCTCAATGTAGCTAGTCAGATATTTACACACATGAAAGCTTCCAAAACATCGAACAGAGACTTTGGTGGTCTCACAGTACCATCAGAGGATTTGGTGCAATCATTTCACTCTGTTCACAGCTCTATGATTGCACCATTCCTGTCTGACATGACAAATCTGGTTGGACCGAATGTGAATTCCAGGTTGACCATATGTGTTGTAAATACTCTGTCACACCTTTCACTATGCAGAAATTGCTTGTTTAAAATTGCACAAGTGTATTGCAGAATAGCAATATACTGGAAAATTCACAAACTAAATAATAGTTATCGAGCTTCCCAAATGAAAAAACAAAGCAGGAAATCTTTAATTTTGAAACATATGTAGTGCTAACAAGTTCACATCAGGCCTAAGATGCTCGGGGAATAAGTGTGGTAATATACAGCCCATTTACTCCAGCCCTGTTTTAGTTACAGAGATTAGAAGTAATACTTTCTGGCCTAACTATAATGAACAGGGTATAGTAGTAGTAGCAGTTGTAGTGGTGGTGGTGTATTCACAAACAATGTTACATAGTCATAAGAATGGCTTTATAGGTGGTGGTGGAGTATTAGGCTACAGTATATAATCACAATGTTCTGTAGTGTTAAGAATAAATATACAAGGTGGTGGTGGTGGTGGTCTACTGTACTGCAGGCTATTACATATTCACTATGTTCTGTAGTATATATAATATTTTTTTTTTTTTTTTTTTTTAAGAGACAATGAACGGAGGAAGGAAAAACACAGATAAAACAAAAAGGTCCATGTGCCTAAAGGCATCCTCCATTCATAAAATGTTTGTAACAACTGGATTTAAACATTTGTAGATTGTAAGTTTGTGGAAAGCAATTCGAGGGAAGTGAATTCCAAAGAGTAGTAGCTCTGGGGATAAATGAATTCTGATAAGCAGAAGTTCTGCATTGTGGAGGAGAAAGTGTAAATTCATGGGCGCTCTCAGCTGCCCTAGTTCTACGGGGAAAGATGTGGAGAGGCGGCACAATTGAAGCAAGTTCCTCGGAACAATTGCTGTGAAAATATCTGTAGAATAATGCAAGGGATGCAACGTTTCTTCGTATGGATAATATACTGTAAACTCTATATACTTGTGTTTCTTTTTCATGAATATGTAAATATATAAGATGTGATCTGCAATATCCTACAGCTGTAAACAATGAAGTAGCCTACAACTGTATAATTTCATTCTTGGTATAAATTTAGTTTTCTTAATTATTTCCTTTCTGTTTATCTTATTATGTATTCAAAATGGCTTATAAATGTTTATACACAAGTGATATTATCATACTGATATTATCTTCAGCATAAAGAGTAATGTGTATGGCTATTGAGATGAAGTGTACGCCAGCAAGAGTAGTGTTTCCTATTGGCCGCTAGAGGTGCTACCGTCGCGGCGAGCCCGGGCAATAAACAAAATTAACGCTGAGTGCCCCATCCTATTACTATTTACTATACTTGGTGTGGGTCAGTGTGTGGGTCCTGGGTTCAAGTACTAGTCACCTTTCTACTCGTCCGGCTGCATTTCCACCCAAACGTTTGCTCTTCCATTCGCTTACCAGTTTCCCATCTGCCCATCTGCCTGTCACTCCCTCATTCCCTTTTCAATCCTCTTTCTTGCTATATGAATCGCCTACCTAATAGTACACGAACAAAACATTGCCCTACACATTAACAATCGAGATCGAGAAAATCTTGTCGACTCATCTACCCACTTTAGTCTGCATTTCTACCACTCTATCTACTTTGCAACTGCCTGTTTTACCTTCCAACTAACTGCCTGTCTTTTTGCGAGACAGGCTACAGATATTGACATACATTTACTATGGGTTTCAGAGACCGTGTGGCATCGTTTTTTGGGAATAACCTATTAACAAACAGTTGGATTAGTATGATATTTTGACATAGCTTTTTTCACACCGTCCCCTTAGTTTTGTCAATATAGTGCATTACCAAAAGTGTAGAATTAAGCCACTTGTCCCTGTGTCATGAGGTTAAAGTCGCACATTAACCCCTTCAGACTCATATGATGCAGAGGTTGCCAGATTAGCAATAAGAAATAAGAGTTCTCTCACTCTTATAATTACTTCTCCAAAATTAGTTTTCTGCCCACAGCTAACTCAAAGACAACTGCAGAGGTTGAAGTAACTAAACTAAAGGTTTCTAAATACCCCTGATGGTAACAAAGGTTTTAAAGTATCCCTAATAGGCTCAAAATCGCGTCATATGTCGGAGAGGCCCCTGGTCATTACTAACTTATCGAAATACTCTGGACCCATACCTGCTACTTGCAGGTTAACCCACGCCATGTCTGAGCGCCGGAGCGACCTTGGTGACCCTGGTCTCTGGGTATTCTCCTGGGTGACCTAGATGTGTGTGAATTTTGTGTTTTGTCTGTGTTTGTTCGCTGTTTTGTCTTGTGTTTTGTGTTTCCTGTTCTTGCTCTGTCTTGAGTCGGCCACCCCCAAGAAAAAAAAAATAAAAAAAAAAGAGGAAAAAAAATAAAAAAAAAATAGGAAAAGTGGGGATTGGGCCTGAGCATATATATAGAATATAATAGATGCTAACACTGCAGACAGGCAGTGTCATGTCACTGGGCTGGTAATCCAATGGTCCCGGGGTCGAATCCCGATTTATCAATGGGAAAATATTATTGGAATGGAATTTGTGATGTACGTAGTATCAGTACATTACCCCAAAGCCCACCGAAACGCCAAAAAAAATACCCTCAATGTTTCCAGATTAAATAGCACTGTATGAATATTCCCACATCCAAAATATGCTATAGGGGGGCAATGCCTAGCGAGTTCATTGCTCAATAGGTGGCATTCTGAGAGTGAGGGTCTGAGTCTAGGGAGTGAGACAGTGAAGCACTGGGGCGAGGCAGCTCCAGAGATGGGGCTGCTTTGAGCCGTGGGTGGGAAGCCAGGCTCGTGCAATGATAGCGAGGGCTGGTTGCATCTCAAAGTGCTTCACATTGCTCACTTCGTAGAGTGGAACGAGACCTCACAGGCTTCACTGATGAATGCACGGTTGAATGTACAGGCTCTCAACCTATGCTCGAGAGGGAGTAATTGGAATATAGAAAAAAAAAAAAAAAAACATCAAGGGGTATATAATAGGAAGAAATGACCGAGGTCTTTTGGTTGTATACTCCATGACACCAGTGCCACCAAATCTCTAGGATGCGCGTGAAACTGACCACGCTTTCAGCCCCTTATATCTATCCTCCTTGGCTCAAACCATACGCTTAAGGGGGCATACCACCGTTTAAGGTGGGTTATTAAACAACAGTATGAAACCAATGACAATTTTACTGTACACTCACTCACATGTCTGCTACAAACTGCCAAACTTTCAGGACTATACACCTAAAACAAATGAAGACAAAATATTTATTTCCATCCCGTGCATGGGTCTTACTAAATGCATTATAGCGCCAAAACTATTACTCATAGGACAAATAAAAAATGCAGATAGACAGCCAAAAGGATTGTGTACAAAATGGTAGATAGATTTGCAATAATTTCCTTTCTATACCCGCAAAAAACTGCCCGAACTTACTAAATTTGACTGTTTACAAATATCAGACATTTAAAATATCAGGAAATGTTAGATTCTGACACATATTATAAAGTAAATCTACCAAGTTTTAGACAATGTAAAGAGCTTTAATATGAGACCAAAATTATTAAAATTAGATAGCTCAGTTTTGAGCTATAATGGAAAATGTGTGAATCGTCCATAAAGTTGAGGGAAGGAGGTAAACACGACCTACATTAAGTTTTTGTTTTTAATCAATTAATCATACTTAGAATGAGAATATCACTTTAATATTTTACCAGAGTGTTGCCAAATGATGGTCATTGTTTTTCCCACCTCCAACTCAAACCGGGAAATTTAAACTTTTACACTACCAAACCGTGTGATAGGCCCAGAGGGATAGATTTTAGGGATTATGAGGGAACAGTACCTTGCATCTACACTTATTTAATTTCATAAATAAATCATCCAAGTGATTTGAGACTTGCACTTACATGTGCGACTTCTCAATTTACTTAGTAGTGAACAGTACCTTTAGGACTGATTTGTCTGTTGTACGAATTCCTTTGTATTTATTTATAATGATAATTTTTGTTAGATATAGTAATTCAAGATTTTAATAACGAATAAAAACCTTCGATTGAGCGTCTATGAATGCTCCCGCTGATTTAAACCACTGACCTAAAATATATCTGGACTAGATTAATTTTCTCCCTTGCACTCAAGGAGGTAAAGAATGTAACCACCACCAGAGGGCCAAGGACGGCCAGTGGCCATATTGAGATACCGTATACAACGCATTATAATGAATTATTACGAATTATAGTACAACAAATGGGCATAAGTAACACACATAGTGATACTGCACGAGATGAAAATCCATGGCGCATCAATGTTTGTATGGTTATATTCCGAAACTTCTGTGTCTCTCTAACGAAGAAGAAGAAAGTGGTGGTTACAGAGGGGAGCGAGAACCAAGCTCCAGGTCTTACATAAAGCTTAGTGGTATAAACTTCGGGTTGACTTAAACCGTGCTCTTACACTTGCCATCCATTTGCATAAAATGCATTCAAAGACACTGCAGATAATCAATGCCGTTCTTTGTTATATTTTATTATAGGAACAGAAGTACGATTTAATGACACGTGTAGTTTCTTATGCAGTAGTTGTTTCATATTTTAAATTAACAGTGTTATGATAATTAGTCTTGTACATAAATTATGCTATTGCTACTTCATGAAATGGGTACAAATTCATGTGGGCAACTGTAAAAAAGTAGGACGTACCCACTTCAACCTACTGTACTGAAAATCCAGCATAATTTAACATCTTGCTGTACTATAACGCACCTGCTGGTTGTTGATGTACCACATGAGGGATGCTGCAGGTCTGGAAGGAGAGGAGGTGCAGTTGACTTGGACTGGGTCATCTAAATAGTATCTGGAACTTGTACCTCTGATGTCAGGGTCACTCTCGGGAGTATCTAGTGGCAGTGTATGGAAAACAAGAGAACATTACATTTTGTAGTATAACACCAATTTATTTTCAGTAGCAGTTATACCTGTACTATGTGTGAAACAAATGAAATAACTCGACCAATTACATTTTTATACATATATTTTACATATTCTCTTCTGTCACAGTAAAGACTCTATAGAACACAAGGTATGCAGTATGTTTCCAATAAAATACTGTGATTAAGAAGAGTCAGAGTACGGTTATTCACATATCTGTTATGGATAATATGATCATTGAATATATGAGACTTGCAATGCAGAATGTTTGGGATTCCATCTAGGGATTATATCAAAAGGGGTCTAAGGAATTTGGAAAATTAATACTAACAAACCACGAGGAGCTCCCCAGTGCCAGAGTCGGTGTGGAAGGATGGTGCCTCAGCAGACACCTCACACTTGTACTTCCCAGACGACCGTAGACTGATCTGTTTTAGGATCACACGTCGGCTGCTGCTCACATCAACCTGCGCAACACACAACCTTCAAAATAATTGCACCCAGCTTTTTGTAACTTGAATACCTATTCAACTTCAATGACCAAAGGACTAAGTTTGACGGGTGTGGTTTTACCATTTCGATATGATGAATCTAAAGAATAAATTACCTAACCATTGAGACCTCAAAGTGGTGTGATACAAAAGAGAAGTATTGTATGTCCAAATAAAGTAGGTTGATTCTGTCAATTTATAGCGAGGCCTTCCTTATGGTTAAGTGCCCCATTAATTTCTCCTTCCATTTGTCTATACATTAGGCTACCATAGCACAGTTGGAATGTATGTACAGTCACGGCGGTAAATTGTGGACCAGGCGATGAACCCCTTTCTAGACACTACGCACGTTTATCTCATCCGAACACAGTCTACACTCAGTGAAACTTGGCAGTTTATACTGACAGGCTCCGCTCACTACTGGGTCGCCAGTCAGTTGTCAGAAAACATCAAGTAGATACATCGTTTAGATCCTACACACACACACACACACACACACACACACACTTCACTATATGCTTTTACAAAGAGTGTGTATAAGCTAAACATATGTAGTATTAAATTCCGGAGAGTAAAAATTTGACTTTGTATATCGTATGCCAAGTTATATATTCAATGTTATATAATGCAGACCCGGTTTTACTTATGGATCGACTATTTTACGTTCAGGCACATAACAGAATAGGCATCAATATGAAGACAAGGGTTCTGTTCAATACCGACGTTCCACCTATAATTCCTACTGTTTTTTAACCTTCTTAGCACGAGTAACATCCGTGTAAATATAGTCTAGTTATTATTAAAAGATATTATTCAGCTTAGGAAAGACATCTACCGAATAAAGGCTATAAATTATCTTATCAAATCCTTATACCTACCACAGACCCTTCCAAAACTGCATTAAAACGTCTAAATATAGCTACAATTAAATAGAAAAGACGTCTCTCAGACTGAAAGGGTCAAATTTGTTACGTATAATTTACCATAGAGATAGGTAAAAAGCGAATGTCGAAACACAATAGGCCTATGTTACCCTTCTATGTAAACTATATTATATTACACGTTTCTGAGCTTGTTTAGCATACGCCAGTGTCATGACATATTTTGTTTTAATATTATTAGTCATTCAGAAACAAAAAGAGAGAGAGAGAGAGAGAGAGAGATTTACATATGTTTATATAGATACACTTGCCACACATATCTTACGATCTCTGCGAGTTGGCCAGGACTTAGTCGAGATAGTAACCCTAAGAGTAATATAAAGTGGAAGGAAAGGATAGAAAGGATGAAGGTTCCTACTTAAACACTAAATACACTATCAGCAGCCCAAATATTCTCCTTTCTTAACTGAAAAGAGATCAGGTTCCATTAATCTCTCATTGTGTGGTATATATGTAAGGGATGAGATCAATCTTATTGCTTTGCGCTGAACGGATTCAAGTGTCTATAATTATACTGAATATATTATTCAGTAGGGAGACCTAAACTGCACATCATAGCCTACTCACAATACTTAGATACAATGTATAACTATGTCTTTCCTATGACAATGAAAATGTCATCTAATAAATCCTAGTGTTCTGTTTGTTTCGTTAGGTACTGTGGTGCATTGGCTTGTGGATTTTAGATTAATTCATTAAGGTTCAGCAGTAGTTTATCGAGAGGCCTTCCCTAGGGTTAAGTGCCCCATTAATTACTATTTCCATTCACCTATGCATAGCCTCCGATAGTGCAGTTGGGATATTGTACATGCTAAGATTGGTATGCAGGATTCGAAACTGCATAATAAATCTTAGGCTTGTGCAGTATTCTTTAACTGTCTTCGTGGCGCAATGCATAAGTGTGTTGATTTTCGGTGTGAGCATCCTAGGTTCGAATCCCCGGACTGCCACATGTGTTTGTTAATTTCATTAATCGAGTTTAGGAGTAAAGTTGGTTGGTGGAGAGAACATGTTAATAATCACTTCTTGGTGTTTTATCTGTGATACGATCTCTACTTTTCACCATTCATGTGATATTCTCATTTATTGTTTTGGGAGCCTATTAGTAGTATCTGACATTTGCTTACATCAAAGGGCATTGCCAATTTTCTGAGAGAGATAGAGAGAGAGAGAGAGATAATGTGCTAACTTAAACCAATATTCAAGAGACTGGGCTTCTCAAATTGGACTCCAGACTTGCATGTCCTGATGTGCAGGTTTGGCACTACTTAAGGTTTCATATTCTCCCAAGATCTGTTTTTACTAACTACCACTACCATTACCACTTTCCATTCTAAAGATTAATTTCCATATAGCACTACCCCATGAAAAAGTGCTATGATATGTGTAAATTAGATTAATGTATTCCTTGATATTTATAATGATGGTGTAAAATATACACATTTGTATTCGTAATTAAAATAATTAGTTAAAGTAGGGCTTAGTGGCTATCAACCCTGCAGGGTTTTTAAGCCAGGATGTGTCAGTGGGCATATCAACATTTGGGCCTCGGTTCGAGAATTCCAGTCCCTTAGTGTCATTTATATTCGGTAATTAAATATTAGTAGATATAGAGTAATATTTATATTGATGTGCTAATAACTTCCAAATCCCCGTTTTTTCAGTAAAATTGCGAAATGATACGTTGTGTAGCGCTTGTAAAACTGTCAGTTACCTGCTTTCACGTGAGTGTATTGTATACATGTAAATTGACCTACGGTAGGATAATACTGTATTATTTGTCATTTAACATTAACATCAGTTACTTTATTTTTGTTTCTATTATTTTATTATTATAATAATCATCACTATAAGCAGCTTTAGTTTGTCCACTGCAAACATTTATAAGCTAGCTGGTCAAAATGTGTTCCTGTTCCATCCTACTTTAGCAAACTTTCCGATCTCATCCCTCCATCTGGTTATCTGTCTATCCCTTCCTCTAGCTCCATTTCTATATTCCTATTGTGTTCCTTTGTTTGTCCATCTCTTATCATCTCTTCTAGATATATGATCTTTCCTAGCCCATTTCCTCTTGTCAATGCGATTATCTTCTACTTGTGTTTCTACTCTTATCCAAGAGGCTCTCGTCTTGTCTCTCTAAGTTATCCCTAACATTATCCTATCTATTTCTTTATGGGCAATACAAAGTTTTCATTTAGGACACTTTGTTACACTCCACAAATTAGTATAGGAAGGACACATTGTTTGCATACTTTTCTCATAAATACAAGGGGTAACTAGCTTTTCATAATAGAATTCTGCTTACCAAATGCGCTCCATTCCATATCTAACCCTGATTTTATTTATCTAGAGTGATCTGAGTTTGTTTTTATAACTTTGCCTACGTATTATATATTCCTCCACTGAGCTGGCCCATAATTCTCTAACTTAATATGTTGTGGTTGCACAAGATCATTCAACATACAGTACTCTTGGGTTTCTTTCTATTCATTTTCAGCACTACTTTAGGCTTCTTCAGTTTAAAATTAGCATCCATCATTTTTTATAACTCTTCCTCCAAGTCGTTAGGATAAACTTTGTCATCAGCGAATCTGAGGTTGCTTTGGTGTTCCCCATTAACATTTATACCCCTATTGCCCCACTAAAAATTCATAATTATGTCCCCCAAACACGCGTGAACAAAACGCATTTGATATTGTATTATGTCATCTACCTAATTACTGGAGTTTCAATGCACGTTATAATCTGAAATTTGTTAATGCAAACAGTAGCATTTCAACTGTAAGGCACCACACAAAATTAAGTAAATAATAATAATAATAAATATATACATACATAACTATATACATTGGAATACAATAATCAAATAATCACTATTACTATTTTATATTTTGTTGCCGGTACATTTTCCTTTACATACGCAGCTGTATATGGTCGGAGCTTATTAACTATCAATGCACTTGCCCGGCCCCCGACCACCTGGAGAGGTTCCGATCTCGGCAGGCAGACATGCAGCAGAGCGAAACCACAAGCCCACCACACTACCAGGAGCACCCTTCATATAAACCGTCTCCCCGGGCTAGGCGCCTGATGAACTATTATCTAGTCCAACTTGCGCCCGACCCCTTACCCCAAATGACCACGTGTTAATTCACTTATCTATTCACAAGCATTCTCCATTCATTCCTGTTCAATACCACTTCCCTTACCTGATCTATAGTCATTCCTCTATCATCCAAGCTAGTCTTACACAGTCTCTCCATGTGATTTCATTAATTGAGCTTAAAAGTAGAGTTGGTTGATGACAAAGTATTAATATAACCCAATGAGCCAGAGTGAAATTTGGTACCATCCAAGAGGCAATTATTAATAACAAACACTCTGTTCGTATATACTGTATATATAATATATATATATATATATATATATAGTCGAAAGTTGTGTAGCCAGGTAGTATATTTTCTTGAAGGCAGGTGAGATTAAATAATACAGCACATTGTGCATTAATATATATTGTAATACAAAGATTCAATGTCTCTCGCAATCTTTCGAAGTTGTTCATTGAGTTGGTAGGGAGATTGTAGGCACCAATCGATCAGGGCTAGACCCAGGTGAGGTTATAGGCATGTGATAAAGAGTCGCTGGAACTCCTGTTTCATTTGCTTGGCCTCTCTTACTGATTTTCTTTGTGCCTCATCTACACTGAGAGCAATCCAGCTAGCTCTCACAAACACCTTCTCTTCCTATCCACTTCACTACACTAAACATGCACACCACACTTCATTCCTCCACACTGAAATTTAAAAAAAATTATTCATATTAGCCCGGCCTCGGAGTCCCCAGGTGGGGGGGGGGGGGACCATAAATGCCCCTACACCCGACCGACCATCCCCTGACGACCCCACAAAATTACCTGGACCTCGGCCTGTTACCCTTTCTATTGATTTCTGCAACCTTCGCGGATTTTCCTCTAACTTTCACTCTGTTGAACACCATATCTCCTCCTACAAACCTGATCTTCTCTTCCTCACCGAAACTCAGGTGTCTGTAGCAACATTCAGCAGCCCCTTCTCTGTATCCTACTTTCTCTATCCTAGTTTCAAAGCCAGAGGCGGATGTTGTGCATACGTGCACAACAAACTCACATGCTCTCGTGTTCCCGATTTCGACTCCTCTGAATTCTCAACTATATGGCTCAAACTTTCCTGTCATTCTCTTACTAAATATTTCTGTGCTGTCTATCTTTCCCCTAACTCTACCAACTTTCTCAAATTCTTTTACTATTTAAACTCTACAGTAGAACACATTCTATCCATTTCTCCTTTCTCAGAAATCTCCATCTTAGGAGATTTCAACGTTCACCACCGCCAATGGCTCTCCTCTCACACTACTGACCCAGCTGGTGAACAAGCCTACGGCTTTTCTATCCTAAATGACATAGAGCAGTTAGTTCAGCAACCCTCCCATATCCCGGATCGCATCGGAGATCGGCCCAACATTCTTGACTAGTTTCTAACTTCTAACCCTTCTTCTTATACTGTCAATCTTTTCTCTCCTTTTGGCTCCTCCGACAGTAAACTTATCTCTGTCACCTGTCCTATCTCTCCAGTACGGCCCCCCGATCCTCCTAGCCGGCGGCGCTTGTGGCACTTCGGCGCTGCCGACTGGGAGGCTCTCCGACAGTACTTCTTTGATTTCCCATGGAATGATTTCTGCTTCCGTGGCCGGGGACCCTCGGAGAGTGCTGAACGCATTACCGAGGTAATCCTATCGGGCATGGAAGCATACATTCCATTCTCTTTCTCTCAGACTAATGCTAAAAAATCTTGGTTTACTCACGCCTTTTCTACTGCTGTCCGCAATAAGGAGGAAGCATTCAAACGGTACCGACGCCTTAAAACTCAAGACTCTCATTCTTCCTATGTTTCTGCCCGGAATCAAGCCAAATCTGTTCTTCGACTTGTCAAACACTCTTTCATCAATAATAAATGCACTCAACTATCCAACTCTAGCTCTTCCCAAGCTTTCTGGCATCTAGCCAAAAACCTCTCCAACAATTTATCTTCCTCATCTTTCCCTCCCCTTTTCCACTCTGGCACAACCATCACTTCTTCCTCTGACAAAGCTAAACTCTTCACTCAAACTTTTGCTAGAAACTCCACCTTGGATGATTCCGGTGCTATTCCTCCTTCTCCACCCTCCTTTATAATATCACCATTACAGAGAGAGAAGTATTGAATTGTTTAGATAAACTCAAGGTAAATAAAATGCTTGGACCTGATACAATCTCGCCTAGAGTTCTAAAGGAAGCTAAGGATGAGCTCTCCAAACCACTGACATTACTATTCAATAAATCCTTGCAGTCTGGAACTATGCCTGATCAGTGGAAGCTAGCCAACGTAACACCGATATTCAAAAAAGGCAGCAAATCCCTACCCAGTAACTATCGTCCAATTAGCTTAACCTCAGTTGTATGTAAAATGCTAGAAACGGTCATACGAGACAGACTCGTAAATCACTTAGAGGAAAATAACATACTTAAAGATACTCAACACGGCTTTTGTAAAAAACGTTCCTGTTTAACAAACCTCTTAGACTTTTTCCACAATATCCTCAACCTCTACGATGAGAGTAAAGCTGTAGATATTATATACCTTGATTTTCAAAAGGCCTTTGACAAAGTTCCCCACAAACGTTTACTGCTAAAACTAAAAGCGCATGGAATACAAGACGGTGTGTTGAAATGGACAGAAAATTGGCTCAGCGACAGAAAGCAAAGAGTAGTCATAAACGGTAAGGCATCTAAATGGACCAATGTAAGTAGCGGGGTACCCCAGGGATCGGTACTAGGACCAATTCTCTTTCTAATTTACATCAACGACATAGATGAGGGTCTCACCTGTACAATCTCAAAATTTGCTGACGATACAAAAATTGCAAATAGCGTACTCTCAAAAGAACAAGTTGACGATATGCAACACAATCTAGATAAATTGTCATGTTGGGCCCAAATTTGGCAAATGAGTTTCAATGCGGATAAATGTAAAGTACTACACATCGGATACCTAAATGAGAAAGCAAACTATTCGATGAATGGCACTCAGCTTAAGAATGTAAACAGAAAAACCGATCTGGGAGTAACAATATCGAGTAACCTAAAACCGAGTCAACAATGTTCAGAAGTTGTTAAGAAGGCAAACAAAATAATTGGCTTTATAGGCAGGTCATTTGAGCATAAATCCAAAGAAGTTATCCTAACCCTTTACAATTCCTTAGTCCCCTCTTCTGGAATACTGCGTTCAATCCTGGTGCCCTTATTACCAAAAAGATATAAACAAGCTAGAACGAATTCAACGTAGAGTTACCAAAATTATACCTAGCCTAAAGAACAAACCATACGAAGAGCGTCTTAGAGAATTAAATATATTTCCTTTAACCCAGCGCAGATTAAGAGGTGACTTAATTCAAGTGTTCAAAATCATCAAAGGCATCGACAATATGAACTGTAGTAAGTACTTCACTATCGACCAATCTAATTACACGCGGGGAAACGGTTGCAAAATTATTGGTAAATCTTTTAACTCACACGAATCTAAGAATTTCTTCTTCAATCGAGTTGTCAACTTGTGGAATGGGCTTCCCCGAAACGTTATAGACTGCATCACCGTTGATTCATTTAAACTCCGCTTAGACAAATATCTCGCATCAAACCCGCGACTGACTGCGTTTGTAAATGAATAACTTTATTTTATCCCCCCCTCAGTTACTAACCCATCTGTCCCCTACTAACTTCCTAATCCTGCCACGGACATTAGTTCCAGGGCAGTAATTCCCTTTCCAATGTTCCCTTACCCACTCTAAACCACTGTTTGGACACTTGATCCTCAGTGTTTTGGAGGACAAGCAACCTAGAAGGGTCACTAAATATGTTGTTGCTTGATTTCCTTTGTACTCCTTTGTACTTTGTACTCCTCTCTCTTACTTATGCCTAATATTCTAATCTCTTCTAAAGATGTACTTTCTACCCTCTCTGGGCTTAATACTAATAAGGCGTACGGTCCGGACGGTGTTCCTCCTGTTGTTCTCAACAACTGTGCTTCCGTGCTGACTCTCTGCTTAGGCAAACTCTTTCGTATCTGTCTATCCTCTAATGTCTTCCCTTCATATTGGAAATTTGCTCACATTCAACCTGTCCCAAAGAAGGGTGACTGTGCTCAACCCTCCAACTATCGTCCAATTGCTCTCATCTCTTGTCTTTCTAAAGTTTTTGAAACTCTTCTTGCTTCCAAATTTCTTAAGCATTTCTCTTCTCATAATCTGCTCTCAGATCGCCAGTATGGCTTCCTTAAGGGTCGTTCTACTGGTGATCTTCTTTCATATCTTACTAACTCTTGGTCATCCTCCTTTCGGGAATTCGGTGAGACTTTTTCTATTGCACTAGACATATCGAAAGCCTTCGATAGAGTCTGGCATAAATCTTTAATTTCTAAACTACCCTCCTTCGGTTTCTATCCTTCCATCTGTGCCTTTGTCTCTAATTTCCTCTCCGGCCGTTCCATAGCTGCGGTTGTGGACAGCCATTGTTCACTTCCTCACCCTATAAACTCCGGTGTTCCTCAGGGCTCTGTCCTATCTCCTATTCTTTTTCTAATTTTTATAAATGATCCCCTCAACTGTACCTCAATTCCCATCCATTCATACGCAGACGACTCAACCTTACACTACTCCATTAGTTTTTCAGAACGCCCCAGCCAGCAATTCCTCAACGACAAACGTAATGAAGCCATAGAGCTCTTAAATTCTGATCTAAATACTATCTCCAATTGGGGCAGAGAAAACCTTGTTACCTTTAATACTTCCAAAACCCAATTTCTCCATCTATCTATCCGTAAGGAACTCCCAGCGGACTATCCCTTATTCTTCAACAATACAAAAATCAATCCTTCATCTTCTCTCAATATTCTTGGTGTCTCTTTTTCTTCTGCTCTCAGTTGGAAGGACCATATTACCAGTCTTGCTAAGGCAGCCTCCCAGAAGCTGGGTGTGTTCAACCGCCTTAGGGGGTTCTTTTTCCCTGCACAGCTTCTTGCTCTGTACAGGGACATAGTGCGTCATTGTATTGAGTACTGTTCACATGAGTGGGGAGGTTCCTCTCACACCGCTCTCCTAGACAAAGTTGAAAGGAAGGCCTTTCGTATGATTAACTCCCGTCCACTCACCAACTCTCTACAATCTCTCTCTCCGCCGCAATGTTGCATCTCTCCCGCTATTCTATCGCTACTATAATAATCAGTGTTCCTCAGAGCTTTCCCAGTGTATACCACCTCCTTTACGTAGGGCACGTGGTACCCGTCTTGCAACTCAATCCCACCCCTACTCTTTGCAACTCTCCAACTCAAGAGTGAAACATTACTCTCAAACTTTCTTCTACTCAACAGCTGAGCTCTGGAACTCTCTCCCAGAATCAGTCTTTGCCTCTTCCTATGACTTAAATTGCTTCAAACTCCGTGTGTCCAGGAATTTTGGCTCGAACGTCCCTTGATTTTGGCCCGGTCACTCTTTCAACTATGGGGGAGGCACTCGCTATAGGCAGTTCTGCCTTTTGCCTCCCTCAATCACATAGAAAAAAAAAAGGAGAGTACCGTAGTTTTCAGAGGGTTCTTGAGTTGTGGTTGTTTGCTGTAACGTTTTGGCTACTTCGTTAGTCATGATCACAAAGTTGATTCTGATTTGCATGTGTGTTGAGGGGGGCTTTTATTAGGGTTTCCCGAATCACGTGCGTCGCTGCTCTGCTCAAGTGGGCGGGGCTAGTCAGTGTCCTTGGTGGGCGGCACTCTGATGTAATGGGCTCTGTGATTGGCTGCACCTGTTGGTGATAGAAAGAATGGAGAGGCAGGTGGTAGAGAAAACTGCCTTGGAGGGGGGCACTGCATTATGTGTCTGGATCGCAGCTAGTCTGTTGGTTGAAATTGCAGCTGTTGTTGTCTTTGGTGTTTGGACTGGTGTAGTGCTGCTGGGGACTTCTTGGCTCTCCTTTAAAACTCTCGGCATAACAAATATCATATGGGTATGCCAAGAAAGTTAATGGAGGGGATAGTGTTTTTCATAATTTCAAAGGCAACAAATTATTTTGTGAAAATAATATCCAGTCTAGCAGTTTTACAGTACCCTACAATGCCCAGGCTATAATGATACACCTACTGTCACCATCTAATCGCATATAGAGATATTTAATTATTTAATTATTTTTTCAGGACTGTAGGCTTTTCAATAGCCTGTAACTCTTACAAGGCCTAAAAATTATCGATAGAAGCTTCAAGATATTGAGTGCTTCATATGTGTCGCACTAGTTTTTCACAGTTGAGCTTAAAGGTATTGATTGCTTCCCTTCTGCCACACTAGATGACGACATATCACTTGATTTGGAGAGAGCAGCTATACGGTCGTTTACAGCATCTTCGAATATGGTCGGGCATCTTCTATGCTATGAATTGGTGATGATAGAGAGGGCGCTTTCTTGACGTGTCGGTGTAGCCAGGATAATTGTAGAACAGCAGGAACGATCAGATCACCTTGGAAAACCCCTGATGTTTGGCGTGGATTCGATCTGAGGTCCTCTGCTTTCCACGACACTATATCAACTGTGCTATCTCCTCCCCCATAGGAAGATGCCTACCCAGTTTCAATTATCTGCGATGGTGAAATGGTTGGTATGTGGATAAATTACGTTTTCTTGCACCTATCAATATCTGGAATCTTCTTACCTACTAACCCTTCAGCAAGCAATATGGTTTTTGATCGCAAGTTACGTTTTCTTGCACCTACCAATATCTGGAATCTTATTACTTACTAATCCTTAAGCATGCAAGATGGTTTTTGGTCGCAAGTTATACAAAATATACAAACTCAAAACAGTATTCCTTGGCAAGATATGGTTGATAAATATATACTAATACTCGGTAGTTTTAGGTCAGCTGCAAATCACTAAACTTGCTTTCAAACATCTTTATAATATGTTCACTTTACTAAGATATCTTGGGGCTAGAAGATATTTACAGAAAGCTGCTGATTAAGTAATTCAACTACGATAAAATAGGAAAATCCATATTTCTTTGCTTTTTCACTTACAGTATATCTTCGTGTTTTAACAAATTGCAATGATATAAGGTACACTGAATACATAAACACCATGTATTGTGCGAAGGGGAGTCAAGTGTCAATGATATAAGGTACACTGAATACATAAACACCATGTATTGTGCGAAGGGGAGTCAAGTGTCAATGATATAAGGTACACTGAATACATAAACACCATGTATTGTGCGAAGGGGAGTCAAGTGTCAATGATATAAGGTACACTGAATACATAAACACCATGTATTGTGCGAAGGGGAGTCAAGTGTCAATGATATAAGGTACACTGAATACATAAACACCATGTATTGTGCGAAGGGGAGTCAAGTGTCAATGATATAAGGTACACTGAATACATAAACACCATGTATTGTGCGAAGGGGAGTCAAGTGTCAATGATATAAGGTACACTGAATACATAAACACCATGTATTGTGCGAAGGGGAGTCAAGTGTCAATGATATAAGGTACACTGAATACATAAACACCATGTATTGTGCGAAGGGGAGTCAAGTGTCAATGTTATTACTGTAAGATTTGGTAATGCACCTTAGTTCGTTTTTAGGTTTCGTTCGAAGTTTGACCAATGACTATAAATAATCCACAGTCTAAATTCTGTGTTACCACACACAAAGGTAAAGCTGAGGGGCTAATGCTTAACTGCAGCACTCATACAGGGTGATGGGAGACTTGTTTAAATGGCTCGTCCTGCCTGTGAATCGAACACAGATATTGTCGGTTGTGATCCGCTGCGGCGGTCAAGTAGAGAGCACGCTCACGTGTGAATCTGCTTGACCTGGGTTCGATCCCAGCCAAGGCAGACATATTTAGTGGGTGTGGTAGTACGTCTTAACGTATTTCCCATGCTCGTACCCAGTCGAGGGACGCCTCGACGACGTATACAGGCTAATAACACACATAACAAAGCCACTCCAATAGCTTCCTCTCTCTCTCCAACACTCCTTCTCCTCTCTCTCAACACTCTTCTGAAAGTAGACACGAGGTGCCGTTGTAAAGGTTTATCCCTCAATACCTTCACCTGACCTGACAACAAGACACAGTGCATGGACTAATAAAACAAAACAAATCCAATTAATAAAGAGAAAGCATGAGATCAAGGTGAGAATATTCATAGTGCTCTGTCACATTTTCGATGCTTAACCGTTTCACAAAGTGTTCAATAAATGTTGGTGGAGCAATATGACACCCAACATTCCACACTCAAAACTACCCCTTCACACGGTACATGTTCACCACTCCGGAGTATCCTTCACACGGTACATGTTCACCACTCCGGAGTATCCTTCACACGGTACATGTTCACCACTCCGGAGTATCCTTCACACGGTACATGTTCACCACTCCGGAGTATCCTTCACACGGTACATGTTCATCACTCCGGAGTATCCTTCACACGGTACATGTTCACCACTCCGGAGTATCCTTCACACGGTACATGTTCATCACTCCGGAGTATCCTTCACACGGTACATGTTCACACTCCGGAGTATCCTTCACACGGTACATGTTCACCACTCCGGAGTATCCTTCACACGGTACATGTTCACCACTCCGGAGTATCCTTCACACGGTACATGTTCACCACTCCGGAGTATCCTTCACACGGTACATGTTCACCACTCCGGAGTATCCTTCACACGGTACATGTTCACCACTCCGGAGTATCCTTCTCACGGTACATGTTCACCACTCCGGAGTATCCTTCACACGGTACATGTTCATCACTCCGGAGTATCCTTCACACGGTACATGTTCACCACTCCGGAGTATCCTTCACACGGTACATGTTCACCACTCCGGAGTATCCTTCACACGGTACATGTTCATCACTCCGGAGTATCCTTCACACGGTACATGTTCACCACTCCGGAGTATCCTTCACACGGTACATGTTCACCACTCCGGAGTATCCTTCACACGGTACATGTTCACCACTCCGGAGTATCCTTCACACGGTACATGTTCACCACTCCGGAGTATCCTTCACACGGTACATGTTCACCACTCCGGAGTATCCTTCGCACGGTACATGTTCATCACTCCGGAGTATCCTTCACACGGTACATGTTCACCACTCCGGAGTATCCTTCACACGGTACATGTTCACCACTCCGGAGTATCCTTCACACGGTACATGTTCACCACTCCGGAGTATCCTTCACACGGTACATGTTCACCACTCCGGAGTATCCTTCACACGGTACATGTTCACCACTCCGGAGTATCCTTCACACGGTACATGTTCACCACTCCGGAGTATCCTTCACGGTACATGTTCATCACTCCGGAGTATCCTTCACACGGTACATGTTCATCACTCCGGAGTATCCTTCGCACGGTACATGTTCACCACTCCGGAGTATCCTTCACACGGTACATGTTCATCACTCCGGAGTATCCTTCACACGGTACATGTTCATCACTCCGGAGTATCCTTCACACGGTACATGTTCACCACTCCGGAGTATCCTTCACACGGTACATGTTCACCACTCCGGAGTATCCTTCACACGGTACATGTTCACCACTCCGGAGTATCCTTCACACGGTACATGTTCACCACTCCGGAGTATCCTTCACACGGTACATGTTCACCACTCCGGAGTATCCTTCACACGGTACATGTTCATCACTCCGGAGTATCCTTCACACGGTACATGTTCACCACTCCGGAGTATCCTTCACACGGTACATGTTCATCACTCCGGAGTATCCTTCACACGGTACATGTTCACCACTCCGGAGTATCCTTCACACGGTACATGTTCACCACTCCGGAGTATCCTTTCATTTATCCCTATGTTCTGTCTTAAAGGGGTAGTGCTTGGTTTTTAGTCTATATATTTGTATAATTTATTTATTTTTCAGTTTCCTCGTTAGACCTCCATCAAGCTTAAAGAAACACCCCCTAGACCCCCTTTCAAGATAAATTTATACATTTATCGGTAGAAAAAATTCCCGGCCAATGGCCGGTTCCTTCTAAAGTTAGAGGCTCGCTTTCGCTCGCCAGGAAAAAAATTGACGCCTTAAGGGCACGAAAGGTCTTAATATTGACACAGAAATGAGGCGAAAGGTCTCAAAATCACCAAACTGACAGTACGAACGTCTTCAAACCTCAAAAACTAATTTGCTAAACATGAGGGAGAAGGGGGTCGAGAAAAAGCGAGTACTACCCCCTTAATGGAACAGAGTATACAGTAGAATACCGCTAGGCGCCCCAAACGTCCGAGAAAGAATAGTAAATGTCTAAAGTTTGCTAAATACTTTAAGGGGAGACAGACCGTTTTTCTTGAACCCCTTCTCCCTAATGTTTAGCCCCACTATTGGTAGCGCCAACGAACTTGACAATTTTCTTGACCCTTTAACTTCTCATAACTCAAAATGAATGAAAGCAATCCAGCTGACATTTATATTATTGGGGAAGAGCCCACCAGGAAATAGATGTGGATATTTACAGCCAGTTTGCTCTAGGCCCTAGGGCCTTTTGAGCTATGAGAAGTTGAGGGGCTAAGAAAATTGCCAAGTTCGTTTGCGCTACCTATAGTTTTGAAATTTTAAGACGTTGGTCCATTAGTTTGGGGATTTTATGACCTTCACCCCATTTCTTTGTCAATATTAGGACCCTTCGTGCCATTTAGGTGTCGATTTTTTCATGGCGAGCGAAAATGAGCCAGTAATTTTAGGAGAAATCGGTCTTTGGTCGGGACATTTTTCTTCTGAAAAATGTACACATCTGTCCTGAAGGGGGGTCTAGGGGGTGTTTTTCTAAGCTTGATGGAGGTCTAGGGAGGAAACTAAACACATATGAATACATGAATTAATAGACCAAACAAACAGCCATTGTCCCCTTAAGACATATATTAATATTTTAATATTCGTCAGCACGTTTCCATCATTTTAACGTAGCTGATGTAAGATATAAATAGTGAAACCAATTATAATTCATAATCATAATTTACTGGGATGGGGTAATGGACTTCATATCTCTCCACGGGATGCTCACTTTTGGAACAGTATCTACCAAGTTGAGTTAAGGGAGTAGAATTTAATGTGTTGTTTATATATTTATTTATGCATGTATGCATGTATGTATGTATGTATGTATGTACAGTATATACTCAGGCACATACGCCATAGCTGGAGGTGGCCGACACAAGACAAAGCCCGAACAGGGACAACACAACACAGCACAAAAATACAAAATACAAATTCACACACATCTAGGTCGCCCAGGAGATGACCCAGAGGCCAGGGATCACTAAGGGGCACTTCAGCACTCCCTTGGCCCCCAACCTGCCGGAGAAGTTCCGGTTTCAGCAGGTAGACATGCAGAGGAGCACACCACAGTGCCCGCCCACCACGCATCCAGGCATAAGCCTTCATATACTGTATATTAATGTTGTATTTTCCTCACTCGACCTCCATGAAGCTGAATAAAACGCCTCCTAAACCCCCCTCCAGATAAATGTATACATTTATCGATAGAAAAATGTCCGGGCCGAGGGTCGGTTCCTCCTAATATTACAGGCTCACTTTCTCTCACCAGAAAATAATTGACACCTAAATGGCACGAAAGGTCCTAATATTTGCAAAGAAAGGGGGTGAAAGATCTTTAAATCACCAACCTAATGGAACGAACGTCCTAGAATTTCCAATCTAATGCGGCTAAACATGAGGGAGAAGGGAGTCTAGATAAAGCAACTACCTCCCCCATAATTGCAATATTCGTTATAACCCGCTTGTAAGGACTCACTGATAATTATATTAGTTATAATATGACTAACGCAGATTGGAAACATGTATCTACACCTACCAAACTGAAGCTGCACATATGGTGTCCGGTAGCTTAAGGGGGGTCGCCTGCTTTTTTCTCTCCTTTTCTCTCTTTCTCTGGATTGTATCCATTTGGCCCCATTCAACCAACTATTTTAAGACGTTTATCCCCATCCAGGTGTCAATTTATTCCTGGTGAGAGATAGCGAGCCAGCATTGTATGGAGAAAACCGGCTTCGCCGGAGAAATTTTTCTATCGAAAAATGTACAAATTTAGGTTGCTGTCAAAAACAAATATATATAAATGGTGGCTCGCTACCGCTCGCCAGGAAAATATTGACACCTGGATCGGGGTAAATGTCTTAGAACGGTAGGCTGCATGGGGCCGAACGGATACAAGCCAAAGAGAGAGGGCGAGAAAGATAGAAAAATGCAGGTCGCTCCCCTTAATAGTTAGCACACTTGGGGCACAACCAAGAGGATCGGGAAGGGACCTTTGGGTAAATCACCTTAACCCTTTCAAGCCGGTATCGCACGAGCACTTTTTCCCTCAACATTTATATTCAACACTGGTCTGGCAGCTTATGAGGTCAATATTTAAACCCTTTCTGTCACCTAAATTGTTCGATAAGCTGTCTAGTTTCCGAAACCAGTGCAAAATATTCCAGAAATGTTGCCATCAAAATGTTGATCATCGAATGTAGACTAAAAGCTCTCGTGTGATACCTGTTTAAGTCTCCTCACACCCTGTGCCTCTGTTCACCAAGCAGTATAAAAAGGGACGGTTGTTAAGGGGAGGCAGTTGGTTTTTCAAGTCCTCCTCCTCCCTCATGTTTAGCCCTATTAGTTATGAGAATTCAAGACATTCACCCCATTACTTTGGCGATTTTCAGTCCTTTTGCCCCCTTTCACTGCCAATATTAAGACCATTCGTGCCATTTATGTTTCGATTATTTTCCTGGCGAGCGATAGCGAGCCTGTACTTGAATAGGATTCGGCCGGGACATTTTTCTACCGAAAAATATAAAAACAATTATCGAAGGGGGGGTGGGGGGGGAGGGGTCATGTTGTGTTTTGTTTTTTAAGTTTGATAGTGGTTTAGAGAGCAAACTAAACCCCCTCCTTAAACCATTGAGCCGAACCAGTAAATTATGCTGCACAATACTGTCTGGGCTCCCGTAAGTCCCCTCTAGGGTTGGCAACCTGACTGATGTTAGTTGAAGGGTATCATCCAGGTCAACCCAGCCTTCGAATCCAGTTGTCGCCAATGCTAACACAGGGATGGTGCGAGGACCTGCTAAACCTTCATTGATTAAGGGGGGTGACATGCTTTTTGTTCTCTCCCTTTCTCTCTTTCTCTGACTTGTATCCATTCGGCCCCATTCAGCCTACTGTTGTAAGACGTTTATACCCATCCAGGTGGCAATTTTTTACTGGTGAGCGATAGCGAGCCAGCGTATTTTAAAAATGTGTTTGACAGCAGGCTAAATTTGTAAATTTTTCGGTAGAAAAATGCCTCCGGCGAAGCCGGATTTCTTCATATAATGCTGGCTCGCTATCGCTCGCCAGGAAGAAATCGACACCTAGATGGGGATAAACGTCTTAAAATAGTTGGCTGAATGGGGCCGAATGGATACAAGCCATGCAGAGAAAGAGAGAAAAGGAGAACAATAACAAAAAGCAGGTCACCCCCCTTAAGCCCATGGAGTGTACTGAACAAGCTCTTTTCCCATGCTGTTCCGTTTGACTCAGACGTTAACCCCTTCTGTACCGGCGATATCCTTTTCATTCTATTCTGGCAACTATTGGACGATTTAATTAAGTTTAAAAAAGGTAACCCGCCATTAAGAAGCTTCCAACTATCTCACCTAACCCTTTCTACTACCACAGATCCTTCTGAAACTGTACACAATCGTCAAACATAACTAGACTATAACTAAACACACATCTCGGTAAAGAAGGGGTTAATGAGGACCTGTGAGTTTAATCTTTGTGGCCAACAAGTATTCCAGAGCACATTGTAGAGCACATGTATTCCAGAGCACATTGTATTCCAGAGCACATTGTATTCCAGAGCACATTGTATTCCAGAGCACATTGTATTCCAGAGCACATTGTATTCCAGAGCACATTGTATTCCAGAGCACATTGTATTCCAGAGCACATTGTATTCCAGAGCACATTGTATTCCAGAGCACATTGTATTCCAGAGCACATTGTATTCCAGAGCACATTGTATTGCTTGTTTCACCTTTACTATATTCATGTCTAGCTGTCTTTGTCCTGTCAGTCCTACTCTGTAAAGATACTAAAGAAGATACAACTCACACATGTTGAGTCAATCCCCAACGCATTCATCTCCTCCAGTTCTCCTTCCTCACCATCAACTACTTCCTTTGTTCTTTCTTGTTTCGAGGCATTAAGGTTTTCAAGTGTATTATTTGTCTCCTCTTCTCATATTAATGGCATGTCAAAAAGCTACAAAATAAACCGAGCAGTACTCACATCAACATTAACCCCAGGCAAATCGAAAACGTGTATGTGCGGGGTGTCAGCGGGGACGTATCTGAAGAACTCCTTGATGCCCTTGTACCACTTAACGGAGTAAAGACGCTCCGCGGGATCCAGCTCGTAGAGGCACTGCAGCTCCACCCGGGACCCTTGGATTTTATGAGGCGGGACTATCACCTCTTTCACTTGGAGTCCTTCGCTCACTGTCAAGGAGATAGGGTATAATTATATACTATATATATATATATATATATATATATATATATATATATATATATATATATAAGTATATATACAGTATATATTACTAAAAGTTGTTTTTTATGTGTATGAAGGATGCAAAAGGCAGGTTGCCTGTAACAAGGGTCTCCCCCAAAGCCTAAAGGGTGACATGGCCAAATTCAAGAGACGTTGGAGCCAAAATGCCTGCACACAAGTAGTTTAAAGCAGTATAAGTCAAAGGAAAGATTGATTAAGGGAGAGAGTTCCAGAGTTCACTTGTTGAGTAGAAGATAGACTGAGAAAATCTGCCAATTCTTGGGTTAGAGAGCTGGACAGAATAGAAGTGAGGCTGTGTTGAAAGATGGGTGCCCCGCACTCTCAGCAAGGGAGTGGGTATGCACTGAGAGAGCTCTGAAGAACACTGATTGTTGTAATAGTGATAGTAGAGTGAAATAGATGCAACATTGCGCCGTTTAGAAAGAGATTGTAGGGAACTAGTAAGAGGAAGTGAGTTGATGGGACAAAATGCTTTGGACTCTACTCTTTCAAGAAGTGAGGTATGAGTGGAGCTGCCCCACACATGCGAACAATACTCAATACAGGTGCGCACTGTTCGCCGACACAGAGCAAGAAGCTGTGCAGAGCTGAAGAACCCACAGAGACGATAGAGCACACCTAATTTTTGGGAAGCTGTTTTAGCAAGAGTGGTAATATGATCTTTCCAAGAAAGGTTGGATGAAAAAGATACACCTAGAATATTGAGAGAAGCTGAAGGGTTCATTTGTGTGTTGTTGAAGAGTAATTGATAATCTCGCGGTAGATTGTGATGAAGAGATAGAGGGAGAAATTGGGTGTTGGAGGCATTGAACGTAACAAGATCTTCTCTACCCTTTATCAGAAAGATATGCCGGAAGATAGGCGCTCTATGGCCCTTTAACATGGGTTTTGGAGTGATTGTATGCTGGGTTGATGTGAAAAATTAGTTGAATACTGTAAGGTAGACACATCAGCATATGAGTGGATAAGACTAGAGGCATAGTTGAGGAGATCATTAAATAAATATTATAAAGACAATTGGAGACAGGCCAGATTCCTGAGGAACACCGGAGTTGATATGTTGAGGAAGTGAGCGATGGCCATCCACAAGTACAGCTATGAAGCTCATTAAATATATTAAGCTACCTTTTTATGACGAGACGAGCTTCATTTTTCGTAAGAAATTGTTAACGTACTGTACTTAAAGAACAGTTTTCCTGCAGTCAATGTTAGAGTAATTTTTACGAATAATTTCACCATCGGATCTTTTTTTACATACAAAGATGGCACTCCCGATCACATGCGTTCGAATATAGTTTACAATTTTGTTTGTCCTAGCTGTAATGCAAGTTATGTTGGATGTACTGTACTTCCAGACATTTTAAGATCCGAATATTCGAACACAGGGGACGGAGCTATCGTAAATGTAATTTATTAAATTAAATTTAATTTTCTGCTATAAGAAATCATTCCCATGAGCAGGATCATCCCTTCTCAGATAAAGATTTTAGCATTTTAGGTCGATTTAATAACGAACAGGATACTTTTTTAGGGGAGAAATTCTTCATAAATTCGTTGAAACCCGAACTGAATTCATAAACTTTGTATATTCTTTCTGTATGTATTTTGTGATTAATTGTTTCACTCTTTGTGTCTATACATCGATTTAGGTTTGCAGTGTCAGCTTCATTGACACCCGAATTGAATTCGCAAATGTGATGTTATATGATATTTGCCTTGTATTTAAAAGTTTCATTTTTTGGTACGTTAATTCGGGTTTGGACTCAAATGCGTTCTTCATTTTAGCAGTACATTCAGGGTTCATGGGAACAATACTTTGTTGTTTGTTTGTTGATGTGACCGTCATATGATGGTGCCGGATTTCACAACCTTTGTCTCAGTCTGACTGCTGTCATGGCGAGGTGAAGGTATTGTTGCTATAATATTGTTTTCATATTTTTGTAAAATTTCTTAACCCTCTCACTACCATATAATGCAGAGGTTGCCAGATTAGCAATAATAAATAGAGTTCTCTCACTCTTATAATTACCTCTTCAAAATTAGTTTTCTGCCCACAGCTAACTCAAAGACAACTGCAGAGGTTGAAGTAACTAAACTAAAGGTTTGTAAATACCCCTGATGGTAAAAAAAGGCTTTACAGTATCCCTAATAGGTTCAAAATTGCGTCAAGGACGTGAGAGGGTTAATAACTTTAACTTTGTCAGTTACCTTTTATATAACCTTCTTTCGTAAGTTTGTGTTAAATATTTTAATAGATACATTTTAGATCCTTCCTATGCTGAATTTAAACATATGTGTATTCATTCATTTATAGGATCACGTGTGTAGCCTGATGATGGACGACCGTCCCAAATATTGCAAGTTTGAAAATAAATTGATCAAAATGGGGATGCTTCTTTTCCTAGTAACTTTATTTTTAATGAAAATAAGATACCCTGGCGGACAACTGCACGATATCATATATATATATATATATATATATATATATATATATATATATATATATATATATATATATATATATATATACCACTTGTGTCAAACGGAAGGTCTGTGTTATGAGGGAGAAATGTTTCAGTGAATACTCGAGTTAGGCTTACACATTCATTGTAGGGGGGGACAGACGTAGGAGCTGAGTCTTATATATTGGGGACAGTAGTACTGGAGCAATACTGAATTCATTTAATTTGTACAGGTAGTTACATAACTTGCCTGAAGGACATCAACAAAGATTCTTGCATAAATAGAGAGCAATGTTATTAATATGGATTTATACAGGTATTTACGTAACATGCCAGAAGGACATCAACAAAGATTCTTGTATAGGTAGAGAGCAATGTTATTGATATGGATATGTACAGGTAATTACATAACATGTCAAAAGGACATCAAAAAAATATAATTTCATAAGTAGAGGGCAATGTTATAAATATGTTTTTTAGCAGGTAATTACATAAAATGTCCTACGATTTTATTATGAACAACATAGACACATAGGTAATACTCGACATACAAACATATATATATATATAAGGGTGATAGGGTGAACAATCCTAGCAGTGCTCGTGAATGTGGTAAAGGTGCTAAGGGGAAGCTAGCTTGACTCTAATATGGTGTGGATGTAGGGCAGAGCAGGTCATTTATAGATAGGCAGCGGTTGAGCGGCGGAGTGGCTGGGCAACATGTAACAGTATACCTGTATTTACTTTACAGGTAGCGTGTTGTGGGTGCAAAAATAAAGGCAAACTGGTTGAATTAAATGTTACGTTGTAGGGGGACTGAGAGACAGACCACGGATAGTATAAGCGGCAGCTAGCAGTATTGCTTCAGTGAGGCTGACAAAAATACTAGGATATCTTAGATACTCTTGAGTAACACATGTCGGGATTAGATATTTACAGGTAGGGTACTTACAACAAATAATGAGTTATAATACTGAGCTTAGGGTCAAGTAGAACACCCAGAGAGGTTATAAACACTCAGACTCAGGAGGGGAGGTTAGATACTTTCCCTAACCTGGCCTTAGAACTTATTCACTTTTTAGGTAATCCTCTGCCTTTTTTTTACTGCAGGAAAAAGGGCGGCCTTTGTCGAGACTCGTAAGTAACTCGATAGTTTAGGCTAAGTACAAATACTGGAAGTTCAAATTAGGCGCCAGTATTTGGCTAAGTTATATATCTTTATAAAAGATATGTACTATTTAGTAATAAGTCTTTATGAGTTTATTATCCATTATTACATCGGGTTGTCATTACAATACATCCGGTATATCTTCTAGTTAGTTAAATGACGCATTGGTAGATAAGATTACTGCGCATGCGTAATTTTCGGGAACCTGAGGGTCCCTCGCACCAAGACAAACTAGAATCGCTTTAGCTACGACCTCGACAACATCTCCTTCTAGCCGCTCCGATACAACCACCTGTTTCCTGCTAAGTCATCCTAATTCTTATCTCTTAGTGGCCACTATACCTTCTATCTATTCCTACCACTATCATTGAGCTATGTATCCCTATCAACCAATAAAAGTAAGTTAATTCTTGTGAGATTATAGGTAAATTTCACTTTGTTTACTCTTGAATTCTCACAAAATGGTCCTTCGTTACCTCTGAATTTTGCCTTATGCTAAATGTTCTTTGTATTTTCTTTCTTCTCCTTTCCTGTCGTCTACTCTTTCCTGGCTATTCCTTCTTTCTGTTCCCTATTTCCTCTTCCCTGGTGCCCCCTGTAGGCTTGAGAGCTCGTGTTTGTTATTTGTGCCCTAATTTCCGCCGGGTCCCGCTTGTTTTGCCCGACCATATGAGCCGCCGCCATGTATTTCCGTCTGGCGCCTTTGGCGGGGGAGGGGGGGGGGGGGAGGACTTTAACCGGGTGATAGCTCAGTCTCTTCATCGCTACCCCAAGCCTATTAGGAAGGTCTCTATATTAGGACATAGTTACGTCAGGGAGATCTATGTGGAAAAGCCAGTGTACCACCCATTTTTTCAGGTTAGGACTTTTTTCCAAGGGGGTACTAGGGTGGACAATATCAAGTCCTCTGCGGCCTGGGAGAGCCACGTCCGATACCAGCCGGACCTGACCTTCTTAGTCTTGGGAAGTAACGACATCCATCCCGAGATTGATATACGCTCTGTCGCCAACGCCATCCAGGACCTCGCTAAAGAGATTGAATCAATCTCAGGGGCCTGTAAAATAATAGGCCTGGAGGCGAGACCGGCGCCCCGCGGTCTGACGGCAGACCGATACAAAACTATCAGGAACGGGGTCAATCGCTGGCTGAAGAAAGTACTGCCTTTCACAAAGTCCCGCTACCAGTCCATGGAGGTGCGGGACGGACACTATAGTGAAGACGGCGTACATCTCACATATGATGCCAGCGAAGACCTATTCAAGAGGGTCGTGGCTACTGCCCAGGAGCACTTCACAAAGCTGGGAGATATTCAGACTTTAAGGGACCAGTCGGATGAGGAATGGGAGGCGGCTACTTTCACTAAAGTAGATCCGAGTTATAATTGGTAGGTTATAGGCTAGGTATAAAATTGCAACAATTAAATGAATGTAAAGTAGAATTATAAGGGTAAAATTTAATTTGTTCGGTCTTAACTAAATTTAAAGGGGGTAATTACCACAAACATTTTTAGTACCACTAGATGTTGGGCTAGCCTAGTTTAATATATGTTTACAATTTAAATTGGCTTGGTATACACCTTTTTTGGCCTCCCTTCCTTAGTGTACTCTAACAACATTTTGCCGCATATTATGTAAGGTTAATTACTTTTATTTTGTGAGTGGAGATAGATGGACATTCGTTAACTTTTATTATTGCGCTCTGTGTCTTATTTCCCTCATTGTTGCCCTACACCAACACAATTGCCGCATTTAATATAAGGTAACTATTTAAAATTAAGAGTGGAGATATTTAGGCGTTGTTCGTTTACTTTCATTATTGCGTTCCCTTCATATTTCCCCTTTATTGCCCTACCCCGACATCACACGTTTAATTAATTATTAAGTTTAAGTCGGGGTTCCCTATATCTTGCCTTTTTGGTGTCAGCTAACTTTCTGAGTGCGCTTTACGTCCATATAGGTAAGATATATAATTATTCTATTTCCTGTGTATTGCCATCATGTAGTTGACACTGTCCCAGTACAAGCGACGCAAGGGGGGTATCAAGATTGGTTTGACTAGGATCACCAAAGATATTGCTACATTTTTAGTTGATGCAGATAATGATGCGATTGAGGCTAAATTGGCTTCGGTATTAAGACATGTTACAACAGGCACTACGAAATAAACAAGGGCACTTAATATTGGACTAGAAGATAGGCTATATCTGCAACAGCGGTACGCTAATTCCAAACCCTCGAACTATTAACCCGGTGAACAAAACACTTACACCCTCCAGAGTTAATCTACTGGATAACAGGGTATCAATTAACTAGGTTAAGTGTACTTCTACAAAGGCTTTCCGGTGACGGCAAAGCCTACTCACAACAGGAGTACTTTACGTTAATAAAATGCTCTCAAGTAATAACAATGCTTAAATAAACTATAACAAGATTTAATAAAGGAGTATATGCTTACGTTAACTTTAGTGTGAGTCTGAACTCAACACTAAACTCTTCAATGCTCTATGAAAACACTGGAAGTCTAGTCCTACAGCAAACAGATATGGAATCTTCTGAAAACATCTGATGCTCTAAGATGCTCGTCGAATATAGAACAGAAATAATGCAGGGGCGGGACACCAAAGCGTGTATCTTAAATACACCAACAAGTAGGATACATATATATATATATAATACAAGGGAGTGCAACAACTCTGTGACAGCACTAATAATAGCCACTCAAAACAGTACTTCCTTAGCCAACGTAGCAGCCAAACTGGGTTGTGCACTATGCATCAACCTAGGCTAAAATAAGGCGTGAATAATTTCTAAAGCATACGCAATTAAAGTTAATAAACACAATGCTGTCTTTCTCACTAATAAAGTCTAGCAGTGACATAAAAGGTACAAGGAACCTAGGCAGAGCGCAAGCATGCTCGTAGCCTACTGTCTCCCCTTGAACAGATTTCCCTTATGTTACGTTAAGTGACTAGGAGGCTCTCTTGGTAAGTCCAGATCTCAAGTATCTGGTCTTACCCTGGCGCTCCACAAAGGTCAACAAAATGAGGTAGCAAGCATACGAGCAAGAGTAGGCAAAAGCCCTTCGCTTGTATGCTGCTACGCTCGCAAAGGAAAAATATGCACAAGGGTTACAGGCTACCTAGCTCCGTCGAAGTCGTACAGGTTCTGACTTGCCATATACATAACTACCCTCCACTGTCTAGCATTAAATAGTAGGAAAGAACAACCCAATAATTAGAAGCACCCCAATACTATGATACCATGTGACTATGACTCTAATAATCCCTAAAGCTAGTGCAAAACATATATGGGAGAACTGGTGCTGGTAATACGACTGGCCGACTATGGAAGTCATATACAGAACCAGAAGGGATGGATAAATTAATAAAGATGAGAAGTATTGGAAAGAAGGAGTTCAGAGAGAGAAACAGCAGTAAAGAGGGTTAGATTGGGGACAGATTGCAAGGGACGTCTAGGACCAAGCTCTAAGGAGAGACGCGGGAAGAAGCCCCCCACCACCGAGCTAAGACAGCGGCCTCCAATCACAGATCACTACGTCATGAAGAGCAGGCGTCATATGACACGCCAGGCCCGCCATCCAATCACGAGCGGGTGGCCCCGCCCAAGCAAGGAATGCACACGTACATACACACACACATTCTACCACCTCGCTGCTTCCCTCGCTCTCTCTCCTTGCAATTCACACTACATATCTTATAACTCTATCAATGATATAAAATACTTCCAAGTGTCACAGACAAGAATAAAGACCACCACTGATCTGTCTGTGACAACATGAACACTAAGAAAGAAAGAACATCGTTCTACGATTATTATAGCCCATTTCACTGCCCTGGCGAGCGCTAGCGAGTACAAGTACATTCTGGCAAGCTGGCCAGCGTAACAGACAGCTCGAAGATTTAAATTTATGTCGCCGCGAAATGGAAACGCTCTATGAAGATGATGCCGAGTATTTCGCGGACATAGAAACAGATGTGGATTATATAGAGTGTCTTGATAAAGTTATCATCCTCCTCAAAGGTAAGCTAAAACACAAGGAGCCAAATCGTGATGCAGTTGTTGTTGTTGTTGTTGTTCCCCAAGCTGCCTGGCCGAACAGCCCCAAGGCCCCGAGCAATTCCAAGGCCATAACCGAGCGCCCCCACAGAACCATCCCTGCCGACCACAATAAAGCCTGGGTGACCGAAGCCACTCCATGGCGGGGAGCTGAGGAGGGTGCAGAAACGCCCGGGAAACCAAAGCCCCACCCAGGGCCCTGTGCCCCTCAGCAATTATGAAGAGAAAGTTGAGGGGCAAGGGAAAAATGTGACGCTTTGGCTTCCAATCTTGGTAGATTGGAAGGTCAATCCACGGAAAAGACGCTGTCACTTGAGATCTAGAAAATATATAAGTTAAAGGAACAGTTAGAGTAAGCTATGGGTATGGCAGAGATCGCTCAGTTCTCACTCTGATAGACCAGCCCATCACCAATGATGGGCATCATCGTGATGCAGTTAACAGAGATGCTGGTATAAGATTGCCGAAAATAACCCTTCCTGTGTTTGACAGTGATCCCACTCTATGGTTGGGATTCTGGGATATGTTCCACTGTAGTGTCCACAGCGATGCGGAGCTCAGTGACATCCAAAAATTCACCTACTTAAGAGGTCAACTGAATGGCGAGGCAAAACAACTAATTGAAGGTTTCGCAATTGAGGGAGCCAGCTACCAAACAGTGGATGCCCTTCTACAGAAAACCTATGGGCACAGGGATAGAATTAAGGCGGCACATATAACTAACCTTACCACTTTGAGTCCTCCCTCTTACAATGTCGAGGAACTAAAAGGATTCTATGCTAGTTTTGAAAGTACACTGAGGTCAACAGAAACCCTACAAATAACCCTTCATGAAGCTAGTGTTGTAATTCTCATGAATAAATTGCCATCCCCACTAAAGGAAACATTAAAGAGAACTTTAGGTGAAGGAGGTCTGGACCTAGAAAGGTTTGTCCAGGCTTACCAGACAGAGGTTTTTAACATGGAAAGTGTAGCAGAACGGTCTACACCACGCATAACAGTTGCTTCAGCATCCTTTGCGGTGCAGGAGGCTGCTAAGGCAGCTTCCCAGAAGCTGGGTATGCTCAACTGCCTTAGGGGGTTCTTTTTCCCTGCACAGCTTCTTGCTCTGTACAGGAGCATAGTGCGTCCTTGTATTGAGTATTGTTCACATGTGTGGGGAGGGTCCTCTCACACCGCTCTCCTAGACAAAGTTGAAAGGAAGGCCTTTCGTATCATTAACTCCCGTCCACTCACTAACTCTCTGCAATCTCTCTCGCTATTCTATCGCTACTATAATAATCAGTGTTCCTCAGAGCTTTCCCAGTGTATACCACCTCCTTTACGTAGGGCACGTGGTACCCATCTTGCAACTCAATCCCACCCCTACTCTGTGCAACTCTCCAACCCAAGAGTGAAACGTTACTCTCAAACTTTCTTCTACTCAACAGCTGAGCTCTGGAACTCTCTCCCAGAATCAGTCTTTGCCTCTTCCTATGACTTAAATTGCTTCAAACTCTGTGTGTCCAGGCATTTTGGCTCGAACATCCCTTGATTTTGGCCCTGTTACTCTTTCAACTATGGGGGAGGCACTCGCTATAGGCAGTTCTGCATTTTGCCTCCCTCAATCACATAGAAAAAAAAAAAGGGGAGGCCTTGGTGCGAAGTAAGGGTTGTAAGTGTCTCAGATATAAAACCAGTGCTTTAAAAGTAAAACGCGCAAAACAACTCAACCTTTGCACTGGGTGCTTATCTTCAACCCACGGGAGCAATGGTTGTGTGAACCCTGACATCCGTAACTGCAAATTCTGTCATAACAGACACTACCATATCCTCTGTCAGTCGAGCTCTCATTGGGACGGTGCAAAGAAGGAGCAAAAACCTCAACAGGTAACAAAGACCAAGACGCAAACTACCACGATGTCTGTGTCGTCAAAGAAGAATAGTATTATCCTTCCAACTGTTATGCTGCCAACAGTTAAGGAATCAAGAGGAACAGTCAAGATGAGAACACTGCTGGATCAGTGCTCACGGCGCACCTTCATTTTAAACTCCGCTCTAGACTCGATCCAATATATAAAAGTGGGTGATGAAGAGCTAGAGTTGCGAAGGTTTACCGGAGCATGTGAGACCAGAAAGTACCCAGTAGTGTCCTTCAAATACAAGTTCCGGGGCAGAAACTATCCTCTACAAGCAGTTGTGGTAGAAACTCTCCCGGATCACAAAGGATCAGAATGCCTTGAAGCAGACATGAGAGTTTTGCGAAACAAGGGTTACAAATTAGCTGATCCTCTAATGACACAGACATCTCGACTGGACTTGTTGGTTGGTGCCGAATATTATTATGACTTAGTGCGGCCAGGGTACAAAAAGGAGGGTGACATAATTCTCTTACCCACTAAATTTGGCTATGCACTAAGTGGCTCCTGCCATAACGACAAGTCTAGCGCCCAAGTAGAGGTAGTTACAATTTTGAAAGTTGCGGTCACCCCGATGGATCAATATATATCCACGGAATCAAGTAATCCATGTCATAATGAATTAAAATGTATGTGGGAACTGGATCATCTAGGAATTTCTCCAAATGAAGATTCAAAGGAAAACATGACTGCATTGGACATATACAAGGAGACAGTAACATACTCTGCACATAATCAGCAATATGAAGTCAGACTGCCATGGAACCAACATAAAGAGAAACTGCCTTCTAATTATGGTTTAGCAGCGGGTCGCCTAAGGGGTCTGCAGAAGCGTTTCAAACAAGAACCTGTCTATTGTAGTCACTAAACCAACGTTATCCAAGATCAGCTTCATCGTGACTTTATTGAAGAGGTTCCTTTCGGTGTTACTGAAAACAGTCATTATTTGGCACATCACAGGGTCACCAAGAATAGCACAACGCCCGTCTTCGTATTGTGTACGACTGTTCCGCTGGTATTGGCAAGGGCAGACCAAGTCTTAATGACTGCCTTTACACAGGGCCTTCACTAGTGCCGGATCTAGCACAAATATTGGTGAAATTCAGGGTCCACAAATATGCCTGGATAAGTGACATCGAGAAGGCCTTTCTCATGTTGAGACTTCATGAAGAAGATCGTGACTACACTCGATTTCTGTGGCCGAAGGATCCCTTGGATTTATCTTCACCCTTACTTTGCTACCGATTTAAGGTAGTGTTGTTCGGGCCAACATGCTCACAGTTTCATCTTAACCACGAACTTGAAACATCTTTCCGATCAAAGAGGATCCCGAAGTTGTGGAGGCTATTAAGGAAGGTTTGTACATTGACAACCTCCAGGGGACAGGCAGTGATGAAGAGACTGTCATTAAGCGTTACTGGGATGCCCATAGAATAATGTCTCGAGCACATTTATATTTTAGAGAGTGGGCTACCAATAGTCCTCAACTACGAGACCTCCTGCAATTGGATGGTGTTGCTGCCAAGGATCAAGAGCGAGTGAAGACATTAGGACTCTTATGGTTATCAGACAATGATCTGTTGACGTTCAACGCTAGTCTCCCAGAGACCAATAAGGCAACAAAAAGAGAGTGCTTAAGAGTGACGGCACAACTGTTCGATCCACTCGGAGTACTACTGCCTGTTACAATAAGGTCCAGAATTTTCTTACAGCAATTATGGAGACTGAAACTAGATTGGGACGAGCTCTACCTGAAGACTGCACTACGAATGGTCTACAATTATCAAGGACCTGCACTCTGCTGTGACTTTACTTTTCGTCGGAGGTCGGTATATTCTGACTCAGTGTAACTTCATTAGTTTCGGGATGCACGTGGTGTCGCCTATGGCACTGCAACCTATTTTGTGAGCCCAGGGAGACGCATGGGCTGTCTGTGTCATCGCTAAAGCAAAGATCGCTCCAATAAGAAGCCCGTAACAATACCAAGTACGAGAGCTAACTGCTGCTTTACTAGCCGCCAGATTGCATTCAAATTTGTAGCGGAAGCCTATCATACTAATGTGTAAAAGTCAACAAAATTGTTCTTTATGGTGCGACAGCCAGGTAACATTGCATTGGTTGTGTAGATAGTGGGGGAGAAGCTCCCAGTGATGATGTCACAATCATGTTGACGAGACAAAATCCCTTCTTCCGACTGTGCTATTCCGGATACGTATCATCTAAAGAAAACCCTAGTGGACGTACTGTCTAGAGGAGTGGGTGGTTCGGCACCAAAACACTCTGAAAATCTCTTCTGTCTATTTTGGTGGGAGAGTGGTTAGGACAGGGGCCCATGTGGCTCCGAAACAAAGACGATGTGGCCAGAAGACATATTACCAG
>CM064492.1:21894161-22228934 GCA_032716605.1 Paralithodes platypus | reverse complement strand
GATTGTGTTGTTGGCGTAAGTGGTTGTGTGAAATGCAGTCTTCTATGATGTGTTTAATGGTATGGGGTGCTGTGTTACATCCCGGGCAGGCGTCGACAACGGAGTCATCCAGTCTCTTCTGATAGCTCAGGAGAGCTGGATGGTGTCCGCATCTCAGCCTGGCCAGGTGGACTCTGTCCTCGCGAGGAAGGGAGGATTCGGAAGGATGGATTTCGGGAGGTCGTGCATGCAGCTGCGTGTTTGTTGTCTGTGAGTGAGTGGATGGATCGGTGAGAGATATGAGTATGGATGTGCTTCTGGAAGTTGGTTCGGGGTGGGCAGGGAGGGAGAGAGGACAATAATTGTGTGTGATACCGTGTGCTGGGTGTTGTTTTGATATTTCTTGGTGTCTGTGGGTGTGTTGCCATGTAGTTTAGTGGGTGGTCTTGGTTCGTGGAGGCTGCTGCCAGGAATTGAGTGCCTCTCATGTCCAGATGGTCTTTGACTTTGAGGATTTTGGTTTCTTGATGTAGGTGATCTGTGGGTGCAGTAGCTGTGCAGCCTGTAATGATCTTCAGGGCTTTGTTTTGAATAGTCTGTAAGGTCTTATGATGTGTTTCAGCTAGGTTAGAAGCCCAGGCTGGGCTTGCGTATTCCATCACTGATCTTATGTATTGTTTATATACTGTGGTGGTAGTTTCTTTGTTGTGTCCAAATTTTGTGTGAGCAAGTGACCTGAGGGTGTTAAGTCTGGATGTCAGTTTCTTTTTAATGTTTGTGGTGTGCTGTTTGAATGTCATATGAGTATCATATGTTACTCCTAGGATTTTGGGTGTGTGTGTATGTGTTAGGGGTGTGTTGTTTATGGTGAGTTGAGGGATGTATTCGTGTTCTCCTGTCCAACTTGTGAGCAGGGTTGCGGTGGATTTGGCTGGGGCTAGATTAAGTCTGTTTGTAGTGCACCAGCCATGTAGTGTGTTGAGATAGGGTTGAAGGAGATCTGTTGCTCTTTTTGGGTCATGGTGTGTGCATGTGAGTGTTATGTCATCTGCATAGGAGGCTAAGTTTATTTGGGGCGTATTGGGTGTAGTTATATCGTGCATGTACAGATTGAAGAGTGCGGGCGATAGGACGGATCCTTGTGGGACTCCGTTTGGAAAGTTTCTGATTTTAGATGACTGACCGGCAAAAGATACGTGTGCACATCTGCCTGCTAGGAAGTTGGCCAGCCACCTTTTTGTGTTGTTGTGCATGTTTGTGTTGTAGATTTTGTTTGTTAGGTTGTGGCGGGGGATGGCATCGAAGGCTTTACTAATGTCGAGTGTGGCTAATAGTGATCTGTGTGGTGGTCTAGCTGAATTGATGCCGTCGAAAGCTCTTTGTGTAAGGTCTGTGAGAAGAGTGTTTGTGGAGTGCAGTGGCCTAAAGCCATGTTGTGTTGGAGCTAGGGGTAGGTCAGGTGTAATTAGTTGTAATACTAGGCGTTCCATGACTTTGGAGGGGGAGCAAAGGAGTGTGATGGGGCGGTGCGAGGAGGGTAGCGTGGGGTCTTTGTTGGGTTTGGGGAATGTGATGATGATACCATGCTTCCAAATGTCTGGTATTGTGTTGTGTGAATAGCTGTAGTTTGATATGTTGGTGAGTGCTTGTATGCCTTGTGGTCCCAGGTGTCTGAGGTGTATGTTGCTTATGTTGTCTAGGCCACAGGCGGGTGAGTGCTTGAGATTGTTGATGATATGCTTTGTCTGGTGATTGGTGAAGGGTGTATAGTCAGGGTCTGTGGGGAATTGTCTCTTACGTCGGATGACACGTCGGTCGTCTTTGTGAGGTTTTAGGTGGCTGACATGTGAAAAGTGATTGATGAGAGTGTTTGCTTGTTGTTTACATGAAGGAGTAGAGTCTGTTGTTGTGATTGCAGCATGTGATTGTGTTGTGTTGCTGTTGGAAAGTGTGATGCTGTTTAGTGTTTTGTAGAGTTTTTTGGGGTTTGTTTTGTGATCAAGTGTTTGTAGGAAGTTATTCCAATTTAGTTTTTGTTGTTCTTGTATTTTGTTGTTAGTTTGGGTGTTGAGTGCTTGAATTTGTTGTGTGATGTCTTGTGTGTGGGGTGCTGGGGAGTGTTTCAGTATGTCGCGTTGTCTGATGAGGTTTTGAATTTCTGGTGTGAAGTTGGGGTTGTGTCTTTTTCTGTTACCTCTTGGAATGTGTTTCTTGTCAGCGTTTTGGATAGTTTTATTGAGTATGTGTACAGCATTGTTGATGTTAGTGATGGGTGTACTGTTTAGAGTTGTGAAGTGTTGTTCTGTCTCATTTGTGAATGCTTCCCAGTTAGCTCTTTTATAATTGGTGTATGTGTTTGTGGCTAGCTGGGGTGAGTCTGGTTTTGGTGGTGATAATGATCGGGAGGTGGTCAGAGCCTAAGGTTCTGACCACCCTCCAGGATGTTGTGGGGGCGAGTTCTGGGGAGCAAAAGGTGATGTCAGGAGATGATGGGTTATAGAGGGCTTGGTGAGGAATATGGGTATGTTGATGGATGTCGTTAAGGATGATGAGGTTATCGGTTTGGTTTTGTAGTACCAGCCCTCTGTCTGTGTCGGGGTTGTCGACAAACCAGGCCGACGTTTTGGCGTTGAAGTCACCACCCAGGATGATGTGTGGGGTGTGTGGGGTGTTTGTGATGTGTTGTAAGTGTGGTCTGTATTCATTTGGTACTGTAGGGGATGTTTGAGGAGGGATGTATGTGTTTATGATGGTTATGTTGGAGTTGTTGCCAGTGCGTATTTTAATTGACTGTATTTCTGTTGTGTTATCATTTGGGGGGAGGAGGGATTTGGTTTGTACACTGGTTACTATGTATGATATTTCTTTGTGTACCAGGGTGATGAGTCCACCGCCCCCGCCGACAGCCCGGTCTTGTCTGATGGTGGTGAAATTATGAAATGTGGGTGTTTTTTGTGTTGTGCGGAGTTTTGTTTCTTGTAAGATGGCAATGTGTATGTTGTGTTGTTTGATGAAGTGTGAGAGTTCGTGTTTCTTTGTGTTGATGCCATCTATGTTCAGTTGAAGAATGTTAATGTTATGTGCACGATGTATGTTGGGTGCTGCTGCACGAGGATGGGGTGGGGGTGGGGGTGGGGGTGGGGGTGAGCGAGGGGCTGGGGGTTGGGATGGGTGAGGTGGGGGTGGGGATTGGGGAGCAGGAGATGGGGGTTGGAATGGATTAGGATGGGGTGTGGTGTGTTGAGTTGAAGATATGGATGGTATGGGAAGGTTAGGTGGGTTAGGGAGGAGAGGTGGACTGGTTTTAGGGGGGGGAGTGGATGATATGGGAAGGTTAGGTGGGTTGGGGAGGAGAGGTGGACGGGTTTTAGGTGAGGGATTTGACTGGGAGAGGGAGGGGCATGAGGAACAGGTCCAGGTGTTTGTGTAGTGTTTCTTGGAGGCAAGTGTTGTGCAGGTGAAGTGGGTCCAGTTCCCGCATGAATTGCAGAGAACTGAACCCTTAGTATGGCGACTCGAAGTGATGGGTTTTGAGCAAGTTGGACATATGTATGTGTACGTGGGTCCTGGGTTGCTCTCAATGTCTCCGGCTAGAAGAAGTCTTCGAGAAATGACAGCCGGAGAGTCATTTCTCGGTGTAGGAAAAACTGTGTGATGTGTGTGTGTGGTGTGAGAGGTGTGGAAATTCCCGGCGCGATCGAAGCCGCTCCAAGGACCCGTGCCCCCAGGGAGGGGGCAGGGGATGGTTGTGACGGTTTGGCTCCCGAAACTGCTCCCCGCGGCCGGCATCCGGTTTTCCTCCACTGGTCGTTGATTTTGTCTTCGGCCGTGGAGGGTCGGCAGCCATCCGCGGTTGGCAGCCTCGGGAGGTGGCCCCACGGCGTAGACGCCGCCACATCAGGACCTATTATAAGATGTTGGTTCCATTAGTTTGCCGATTTTAACACAGTTTAAAGGCCCATTTCTTAGTAAATTTTAAGAATTTTTGTGCCAATTAGGTGTCAAATGTTTCCTGGCGAGCTATAGCGAGCCTGAAATTTTCAGAGGAAACGGCCTTCAGCCGGGACATTTTTCTACCGAAAAATGTACAAATTTATCTTTAACCCTCCAGCCTATGTATTCCATATATATTCCCCGAAACCCGGGGGTTTTGGCCGAAAAACTTCTACGCCTAGGCTACCGTATCTTTGTTATTTTGACTGCTTCCGCATTCCCGCGCATCCTCAAGCGTAGATGTGTTTCGTACCTGTAGAATGGCGTTGAGTTGTGATGACGATTTCCGTGGAGATAACTTTGTGGCAATATCAGCCACTTTACACTACTTTTCGCTACTTAACAATAACATACAGGCACCCACGAACAAGGACGCCTCCTTCTTGTGGTCGGAGATGCGCGGCGTCGGTCCAGCCGGCTGTTGTTTACATGCGTCGGACGGACGCCTCGCACACCAAGCTTACAGGCTTTCAAGCTGCCAGAGCCTCAGAGCCCTACTCGGTAGCGGGGGGGGTGTTTGTTATGGGTGCCTCAGAGCCCTACCGGGACTGAGGGGTTAAGGGAGACCAGGGGTGTTTGTTATGGGTGCCTCAGAGCCCTACTGGGTCTGAGGGGTTAAGGGGGGACCAGGGGTGTTTGTTATGGGTGCCTCAGAGCCCTACTGGGTCTGAGGGGTTAAGGGGGGACCAGGGGTGTTTGTTATGGGTGCCTCAGAGCCCTACTGGGTCTGAGGGGTTAAGGGGGGACCAGGGGTGTTTGTTATGGGTGCCTCAGAGCCCTACTGGGTCTGAGGGGTTAAGGGGGGACCAGGGGTGTTTGTTATGGGTGCCTCAGAGCCCTACTGGGTCTGAGGGGTTAAGGGGGGACCAGGGGTGTTTGTTATGGGTGCCTCAGAGCCCTACTGGGTCTGAGGGGTTAAGGGGGGACCAGGGGTGTTTGTTATGGGTGCCTCAGAGCCCTACTGGGTCTGAGGGGTTAAGGGGGGACCAGGGGTGTTTGTTATGGGTGCCTCAGAGCCCTACTGGGTCTGAGGGGTTAAGGGGGGACCAGGGGTGTTTGTTATGGGTGCCTCAGAGCCCTACTGGGTCTGAGGGGTTAAGGGGGGACCACCGGGGTTTGTTATGGGTGCCTCAGAGCCCTACTGGGTCTGAGGGGTTAAGGGGGGACCAGGGGTGTTTGTTATGGGTGCCTCAGAGCCCTACTGGGTCTGAGGGGTTAAGGGGGGACCAGGGGTGTTTGTTATGGGTGCCTCAGAGCCCTACTGGGTCTGAGGGGTTAAGGGGGGACCAGGGGTGTTTGTTATGGGTGCCTCAGAGCCCTACTGGGTCTGAGGGGTTAAGGGGGGACCAGGGGTGTTTTTCTAAGCTTTATGGAGGTCTAGCGTAACGGCACCGGCAAGGAGACTATATCAACGGGTAGGTCACTTTTATACAGTGGTCCCTCTCATTTAGCGATTTCATTAGTCTCGCCAAAAGTGAATTTCGCCAAACGCGAATAGTACTTTAACCCTCCTGGCCCGGTTGTCATTTTAAAATGACACCACGAACTAAGGGCAGGAGCCCGGGTGTCATTTTAAAATCTGTAAGCTTGAAAGCCTATTCAGCTTGGTCTGAACGCTGTGCGTCCGACGCATGTAAACAAAGCCGATCGTTACGTCACCGCACCTCCGAAAACAAGAAGGAGAAGACTCGTTTGTTATTGTACGTCTTTATGTCGTTGTTTCAGTAGTGAAAAGATCGTCATATTGCTAACATCGCCTGCAAGTGCTCTCCACTGAAATCGTCATCACAACTGAACCAGTTGACATAGAGAGCTCTACTCAACGCCAGTCTACAGATTGGAAACCGCACTACATTTATAGATGCGTGGGAAATTTCTAGCAGTTAAACTAAACAAAAATACGGTAGCCTAGGCCTAGACGTTTTTCGGCCAGATCGCCCGGGTAGCCCACACTGTCATTTTGAGAGCCTGCCCGGGCCAGGAGGGTTAAATGGGAAAATTATCCATTAGTCTTTGACGAGGCCCGAGTTCACCCTTTTGGGCCTTTTCAAACCGCCCGCCATGCGCATTGTCAATCGCCGACACACTCGGCGCTGTCTGCTTACTCTGTTTTTGCTAGAAGACATAGGCCTAGCCTATATATCTCCACAAAGAATTGACCTACCCTAGGTTAAATGTATATCAGGCAGCAGAATTCATTGTTATCTTGTGAATAGTCTTATTGATAAGGAATGACCACATAACCTTAGCAACAAGTTGCTAAGTCACTAGCTAGCCAGACCAAGAAATGGTCAAACCTAGCTTAGATATATATTAGGAGGCATAAATCACTTTTACCTTGTGAATGATGAAGACTAGAATTTTCTATACCAACTGCTTTTCGATTGAGCAAAATAATGAAATTGGTTTTGGATCCGTGGTCACTACTTTGATTAATTATATTTATCGATTGGGCCCCTGAGTCAGCTGATGCGCGCGTGTGTGTTTGTGTGTCGCGGACTGTTCGGCACAATAAACAAAGCAAAACACAAGAGATATGAGGTTCACAAATCGGTTTGGTCAAGATTACTCTGTTAATATATGTATTTGTTAGTAGTCTTGGCAAATCCAACGTCAAGGCTATTAACCTAATTGCAATTTTCTTACAGTTTCTTACAGTAGATCCTCTGGAAAAAGGCAAACTATGCCTGTGTATCCAGCTCAGTACCAGTACTTGCACTGCTGCGGTCGTTCACGGTGTTGGCGGCGGCGGTAGCAGACGCAACATTTTTACTATTCTGTATTTTTGTTTTATAATCAAACTTCAAATCTTGTCTTCCCCATGCTTTATCAAGATTACTTTCAAACTCCCTTATTGATTCGGAATCGACTACATACTGGGGCAGTGCGTTCCACTCATTTACCACTCTATCACAAAATGAGTTCTTTGCCTTCTCAAGCCTATTTCTTTCTTTGTAAATTTTCTTAGAGTGTCCTCTCGTTCTTGTTCCCTCCCGCATCAAGAAGATACCTTCACACACATCCTCATCGTACTTTCCTGACACTATCTTAAAAGTCTCTATCATATCCCCTCTCTTTCTCCTATATGCCAGTGTCGGAAGCCCCAGTGTCCTCAACCTCTGCTCATAGCCCGCGTTCTTCAACGTTGGTACCAGCTTGCTAGCTCTCCTCTGCACTTTCTCCACTGCTTCTATATCCTTTACCATATATGGAGCCCACACCTGGTTCGCATATTCCAGGTGCGGCCTAACCAGCGCTGTATAGAGATTCCTGAAGATTTCTTCGTCAAGTGACACAAATGTCCTCCTTATCAGCCCTACAATTCTATTGGCTTTGTTTATCTTTTCCGCTAAATGTTCTGAGAAATTTAACTTATTGTCTATCACTACTCCTATATCCTTTTCTGCATTCACTTCCTCCATCGCTTCATACATACTGTATCCTACCTTGTCTATCTTGCTGGTACCAATCCGCATGTTGGGGCAGAGAAAACCTTGTTAACTTTAATGCTTCCAAAACCCAATTTCTCCATCTATCTACCCGTCAGGATCTCCCAGCGGACTATCCCTTATTCTTCAACAATACAAAAATCAACCCTTCATCTTCTCTCATTATTCTTGGTGTCTCTTTTTCTTCTGCTCTCATTTGGAAGGACCATATTACCAGTCTTGCTAAGGCAGCCTCCCAGAAGCTGGGTGTGCTCAACCGCCTTAGGGGGTTCTTTTCCCCTGCACAGCTTCTTGCTCTGTACAGGGGCATAGTGCGCCCTTGTATTGAGTATTGTTCACATGTGTGGGGAGGTTCCTCTCACACCGCTCTCCTAGACAAAGTTGAAAGGAAGGCCTTTCGTATCATTAACTCCCGTCCACTCACCAACTCTCTGCAATCTCTCTCTCTCCGCCGCAATGTTGCATCTCTCTCGCTATTCTATCGCTACTATAATAATCAGTGTTCCTCAGAGCTATCCCAGTGCATACCACCTCCTTTACGTAGGGCACGTGGTACCCGTCTTGCAACTCAATCCCACCCCTACTCTGTGCAACTCTCCAACCCAAGAGTGAAACGTTACTCTCAAACTTTCTTCTACTCAACAGCTGAGCTCTGGAACTCTCTCCCAGAATCAGTCTTTCCCTCTTCCTATGACTTAAATTGCTTCAAACTCCGTGTGTCCAGGCATTTTGGCTCGAACGTCCCTTGATTTTGGCCCTGTCACTCTTTCAACTATGGGGGAGGCACTCGCTATAGGCAGTTATGCCTTTTGCCTCCCTCAATCACATAGAAAAAAAAAAAAAAAAAAAATGTACTTGCATTTTTTTGGATGAAAAGGCATTAACCAATGCTCAGACCATCCCTTCATGCCCTCCACATCTCCTTGAAGCAAACCCATATCTTCCTTACTCCTCACTCTTCTATACAGCTTAGTTTCATCCGCATACAGGTATACCTCACTTCCATTAGTTATAACTTCAGGCAAGTCGTTGATAAATATAACGAACAGCAGTGGTCCCAACACAGATCCCTGAGGTACCCCACTTGTAATTTCCCTCCACCCCGAGCCTATTCCATTCACCAGTACCCTCTGTCTCCGATCTTTCAGGAAGGCTTCTATCCATTTCACACATTTCTCCCCTATATTATAGCTTCTAACTTTCTCTATTAACCTTTTATGTGGGACCTTATCGAAGGCCTTCATAAAATCGCAATATACCACGTCTATTACATCACCATCTTCTAGAATTTGCATCCAATCATCTACCACCTTAATTAGCTGTAGTACCGTCGACCTCCCCGGCAAGAATCCGAACTGTCTCCCACTGAAAAGTTGGTTTGACTTCATATGATCCATTATTCCTTCTCTAATTACCGTTTCCATTAGTTTACACACAACACTTGTCAAACTGACTGGTCTATAATTCCCTGGGTCATTTCTCTTTCCCTTCTTAAATATAGCTGTTATGTTCGCCTCTCTCCAGTCCATCGGGATTTGTCCTGTATTAAACGATACCTCAAATAACATTTTCAATGGCTCTACTAACATCTCCCCTCCTTCCTTTATGATTCTTGGGTGTATCCCATCCGGTCCCGGTGACTTACTTCTGTTCATTTTTTTCTATAGCCCTTCTTATTCTAGCATGGGAAAACTCTATTAGTTCTAGTGCCGGTGCCTGTTTGATGGGAATAGTAGGCACTGCATCCTCCGACTCCACTGTTAGTACCCCCCCAAAGTATTTCCCCAGCACCTCTGCTTTCTCCTTATCAGTCTCCGCTCTACTCCCATCATTCAACCCCCCTACCAGCTCTGGGATCCCTACTCTTCTTGTTAACTTTTCCTGAATGTACTTCCAGAATATTTTGGGATTATCCTTCACATTTCTAGCTATCTCTCTCTCCCTCTCCTTCACCCCCCTCCTTGTTTCCCACCTTATTTTATTGTTTATTTGTCTGCATTCCAGATCCACTTCCTTAGCCTCTATACTAGACCCCCTGTTCTTTTTTAACAATTTTAATCTTTCCCACAATCGTTTCTTTCTTCTAATCAATATCCAAAGCTTTCTTTTCATTGGCAATTCTGGGTTAGTTCTTTTCCTCAATTTTGTTTTATCCTTATATTCCCTTACTGGTACACTTTTGGATACAGCATTCTCCAGTTTGACTCTAATTTTCCTCCACATTCCTTCAGCATCTTCACCGTTCAAGTATTCCCCCCAGTCAATGTCCAAACACCGTCTCAGCAGCTCATAATCTGCTCTATCATACATGTATATTTTTCTATTGCTTCTATTATCCCTCTCTGATTTAATGTTACAACTAAAGCTTATACAGGCATGGTCACTACGACCTATAGGGCTATCCACATTAACATGTTCCACTATATCCTCTTCATTGCTAAAAATCAAATCAAGTACACTCCCCTGCATCCCATCTCTATATCTTGTCATCTCTACAATATGTTGCGTTAAAAAACAATCTCTCACTTTCTCTATAAACTTATTTTCCAGGCTACCCTGTCCCGCTGGAGTAGTACAATTTGCCCAGTTGATCCTTGGCAAATTGAAATCTCCAATCAAAATTTTATATTTGTTCTCTCTATTATCTATCTCCTCCATTGCTTTCAGTAGGTTATCATCCTCTCCCCTGCTATTATTTGGGCTTCTATATATAGAGGCAATTAGAATTGATCCTCTTACACATTTTACTTCAATACACAAATACTCACAATACTGCTGTCTCATATCCACCTCATTAACCTTGAGCTCTTTTCTTACATAAATAAACAGTCCTCTTCCAACCTCTGCTCTAATAGCATTTCTCTCATATAACTTGACGACTTGTCTATTTTGACTGCTATGTCGTCATTCCAACCGCGGTTAAAAAAGAAAACGTCTAGAGTCTACTCCTTATCTTGCTCTAGGAGACGTTGTACATTAACCAAAACTACCACCGAAGGTGAAAAAAGCATAGAAGAGAAGAAAAAGGGGTTTACCTTAGTTACCGCTTAAGGCCCATCCCGTGTTCCGTCATGTGCAGATCCCTGTCGAACGTGCGCATTAGCGACCCTCTCTTGTTATCATTTTTTCACGCGCCTCCATTGATTGAGTCCGCTTTTGTTGTGCTCCTTTAATTCACCCTGTTTAGGTTCGTTTTCGGCTTATCTGGCCTTCTTTTTTGTTAGACAGATGTTACGTGATCTAGGGCACACGTAAATGGGCTCCTAAGTGTGTATAATGGAGACGCGTGTGGAAATAGCCTACCGAAGGTACGGGGGCGCCTGGCGTTCCTCGTATATGTTTTTCATTCTTTCTCTTTTCATATTCTTTTTTCCTGTTAGTCTGGGCATAGTTTAGCTTTTAGCTTATTTTAGCCTAGCTAGTTTTCTCATTCAGGAATTGCTATGCCCCTATGAGTTTTCATTTTTTCATAGCCTAAGGTGTAACGTTGGTAAACAATCTGAGATTTCGATGGTGGCGGTGCTGTTTGTAGAGTTTGTGTCGGCCGCATTATTAGCGTTATTCCCGAGTCCCCCCTTTCGAGCCTTCACTGTGTCTCAAGGGCCTGGGCGACAGGTGGTTCGTGATTTTCCAGGGGTACCCCAGGGGGGCCCCTCCTTCACACCACAGGGTTTTTTCGCACCTGACACATTCTCTGCTCACGGCTAGGCCACCCTTTTTCTCACCAGTTTCTTTTACTGGTTTTTGTTTTCCCTTCCTGTTTCACCTCCATCCTTTCATAGTCTTTTTGCCCAATCCAGGGGTACCCCAGGGGGGCCCCTGTTTGTGAAACCATCCTCCCTGCCACTTCTCCTCATGGGCTTTGCTCTATCTCTGTGGGTTGGGTGGTTCCTGGGGGATGTGCCTCCTCTCCCCTGGTGTGTCTTCCTTGCCTCTCCCTTTACCGGTTGAGTTAGGATCATATATCAAGGAAGACACTGCTCAGCTTGATGGCCATCATCGCTTGGAGTTCATAAGGAGATGACGCATTTTTGTGGCCTTTTTTGGTATTCCCTAGACGCTCCTCTCGCTTTTTCGGCGCCGGACCATCTCGGCCGGTCCCGCAAATTTGCGGGAGCTCGATTCGGTCCTCTGGGACGTTTCGGCTCCCCGCAAATTTGCGGAGATCGCTGGGGGGTCCCTCAAAGATGCGGGAGGGTTGTGTCGGTACGGTTATGCCTCCATTGGCCCGCAAATTTGCGGTAATAGTTGGCTTTCACTGTTGACCTTTTTTATGTCATCTTGTTGCCTGAAACTATCTTGGTGTGTGCACTTTACTGGTGTTATAGGCCCTGCATGTAAGATGTTGAGTGGTGGTTAACACTTTCTCCATCTTTGCAGGTTCTGCTAGTGCTCTTCCGCCTCGCCCGCCCTCCTCACCTACCTCTGTGCTCCCGGTTTAGGGTGAGTACGGATACCTGTTTGCATGTGTGTTCCTGTTTCCCCATGCTCCTTCCCTGGTTCTTCTTGGACATTCTCTCCACTTACTCCTTCGACGTGCTGATTATGGTGTGTGTTCTTCCAGTGCAGGTAGGCTGCCTTGCTTTCGCCATGGTTGTAGCTCCCCATGCTTGGAGAGCCACAAGTCCTGCTTGCGCCACTCGCACTGTGTGTCCTCTACGGCCTACCTCCCTGCTCTGTGTGGCCCGTGTCTGGCCCTGGTGGATGTGGTGCACCATAGCCCTGGTTCCTCAGCGGCGGCAGTGGCCTCTGCTTCCCTTCCGTCGGTGTGGGCGATCGTCTCCTGCCACATTAGGACTGTGGGCCACCGTTCCCTGGCCTTTGTTGCCGACCGGATCCGCGTCGCCCTGGGTATCCCTGCCCCGACTGAAGGCTGTTCACCTGGCCCTCTCCCTGCTCGGGCCCTCTCCCCTGGGTCCCGCAGCCGGTCATCACGGGGATCCCCAGCTCCGTCCACGCTCTCGCTCGCCTCGTCGCCCGTCCTCTACTGCCCCTCGTCGTCCTCCTGATCGCCTTGACGACGCCCATCGCCCTCGTCATGGTTCTCGCCCTGAGGCCGGGGTTAGGCGCTCTGCCCCTGTGCGCCCTCCCCTGGCCTCTACGGATAGGGGCTCTACTCCCTTCCGCCCGCTTCCCCAGCCCAGACGACTTCCTCTTACGTTGTCCTCTCCGTGCGCGGTTGTTCATGCTGTAGCTGGCCCTCTGCTCCCTCCTCCTACACTGTCCAGGAGGGTCCGCCAGGATGTAGTTGCTTCTCCTACTTCACCTGCTTCAGTGCCTCTTCTTCCTTCACGGTCTCGTCCCACGGTGGAGGTCCCTCCCTCCTCCGCCTCGGTGTCGGGCCGCCCTGTTATCTCAGCCCCGGGGATCCTTGCTCTGTTTTCCCCCGCGGCTCCTTCTGACCTCCTTTCACCCGGCCAGCCTTCCCACTCCCGTCGTCCTGCTCCTCCTCCTTCTTCTCTCCCTGACCTTCACTTACCGTCTCGCCAGGGGGGTACCCCTCCTCTTGGCTCGGTGTGGTTTAGCGAGGTTTCGGGGTCCCCTTTCTCAGGGGCTGCCGTGTCGCTGGAAGAGGGGGATGGTGCTGTTTCCCCCTCGGGCGTTCGTGATCGGGACCAAGTCCCTCCGCGGCGACACAACCGTCGTCGCTCGCCTTCCTTGGGCCGCGACGCTGCTGGTTCGTGTCGTGGGTCTTGCTCCCGCACACGCTCGCCCCTGCTGGCCGACCAATCTTGGGGGGGGGTCGCCTCTCTCGGATCGATTGTCGGCTATGCAGGGATGGGTTGTGTCACGCATCGACGGGCGCTTGGAGTCGATGCAAGACTCCCTCTTATCGCGCTTCTTGGCGGTGACACACCCTCAGCGCCTCACCCTACCTACCCCTGCTACGGTCCCCCTCCCTTCTGCAGGCCTACGCTCTGGTCAGACTTCAGCCGCCGGGACATCCTTCAGGATGTTCAGTCCCTGGCTGTGTTGACGGGACTGTCCTCCTATGGGACGGGTTTGTGCGACGACGGTACGCCTGGCTTAGCCATCTTGCTCGATCACCCTCTCCCATTGGGGGCCTGGTTTGCTGTGGCCTTCGACTTCGCCGACCGTTCCGTCGCCGGCTCTCCTTCAGTCCCTCCCCCGGAGTCATCACTGCTTTTGCCTCCTCTTGTGTCTGTCGGCGGGTTGGACGGCGCGTTCTGGTCCTGGTTAAGCGCGCCCGTTCTTGAACTTTGTTCTATTGCTACCCCGTTCTTCTCTCACCCAGATCAGTCCTCTGTCGACAAGGTTTTTCCCTTGCGCCGGTGGGTGCCGAACTTATTCTCCTGTCTTTTAGGTTCCCTCCGGACTTCTGTTCACCACCTGCGGCTAATCGCGGCGTCTGCACCAGGCGATCTTCGCGAGGGTTTGGACCGCGTTCGGTGGATCCACCTTCGGCTCGCGGTGTATTTGGTTCTCGAGCTGAAGGCGGTTTTGTGCGTGGCAACTCGGCAACGCCGGACGGTACGGTCCTCGTTCTGCCGGACAACCCCCTTGGATATTCGTCAGGGTTTGTTGTTCTCTACGTCGGGGCTTTTTTGCGCAGGATGCTTGGGGACGCTACGCTTCTCTATCGGCGGACCCTGCTTACGACACGCAACGACGCGCTGTGTCGCGAGCGGGGTCTTCTCAGTCCCGTCCTTCTGCCGGTCCTCTTCGGGGTGCTGCTGCTCGTGCTGCCGCCATGCACGGGCGCTGGACAGGGATGTTACAGGCCAGTGCGTCAGTTCCGCCTCACACTTCTGTTCTTGCCCCCTTTTCATCCCCGCCGTGTCGGGGCTGGCCAGCCTTCCACTTCCGGCCGCCCTTCGCCGGGGTCAGCCCCGCGACGGCCAGGGGTTGGGGTGGCCCGCCCTTTTCGACGAAGTTGGGGGGGGGTAGAGGAGGTCAACGTGGCGCTCATGACCGCAAGGACCGTACCGGGGGTACCTCCACGTCAAAACACTGTGTAGGTTCTCCGGGTCGGTCTCCTTGTTCTCCTCGCCTAGCCGCCCGGGTCGCTCCCCTCCTCTCGGGAGCTCCCACAGGTTGTTTTTGCCCTTGCGCCCCTCGCTGGCCGCGAGGGACGTTGGGGGCGGCAGATTGCACGGAGGGGTCTAACCTGGAGGTGGACGTCCGGACCCCTACTCCGCTCTTGTCACCGACGCCGGCCCATCTCTTCAGAGGTGGCCCACGTGTTCACATCCATGCACGAGCAGGGAATCGTCGAGGGGGTTGACCGCCGGTCACCCGGTTTTCCTCTCCCGTGTATTTCTGGTACCGAAGTAGAACTGCGACGCGATGCGACCGGTGGTGGCTCTGTCGGCCCTCAACGGGCGCATCGTGCACACACGGTTTCGGATGCTGCCGGTACCCCAGGTATGCCTGGCCCTGCGCCCTCTGTCGTGGGTAGTGTCGCTGGCCCTCCAGGATGCGTCTTGGCTCGTTCCTCTCCATCCTCGATTCCAGCGATTCTTGGCCGTTCGGGCTTCCGATCGTGTGTTCCTGTTCGACAGACTTCCCTTCGGTCTCCACATCGCGCCGCGGATCTTCTCCACACTGGTGGGGCGGGCTCTGGGTCCTCTCCTCAGGAGCGGGCTCCAGATCCTGTTTTCCTTGGCCGATTGGTTGATAGTTTTCGAAGCCCTAGGACTGTGCGTATGCGACACCCTCACAGTCGTTCGCCACGTCGCACAGTTAGGGTTCCCCGTCGATGTTCCCAAGTCACGCTTGACCCCGTCGCGTGTCGGGCCATGGGTCGGTCTCGCATGGGATTTGTCCAGCGCTACGGTGACCCAGGGTCTGCCGGACGCGGTGCACCTTCGGCGGAAGGTCTTCGCTGTGTTGCACTCGGTCTCCCTCCCGGGGTGGCTCTGGGACTCGTTAGTGGGTTCGCTGAATTGGGCCGCTCTGCCCATTCCCTTAGGGAGCCTCGGGCTACGCCGCCTACTCCTCATGGGCACCGAGGTGTTTCCATTGCCCCTATGGATCGGCTCCTGCCGCTCCCGCGTACCCTTCGCAGACACTTCGGACGCTGGGTTGCTCGGGGCACGCTCTCTGCGGCTGTGCCCTGGACCGCCCCCCCGCCGACGATCTGGGTAGACACAGATGCGTCGAGCGAGGTAGGGCGAGGTTTCCAATCAAACCTGGGACATCAACTTCATGGCGGATGGGTGGGACTCACGCCCCTCCACATCCATGCCCGCGAACTGTTGGTTCCTTTGTTCTTCCTGAGGGACCACGCGCTGGCCCTTCGGGGTAAGTCGGTGGCCTTCGGGATGGACACTCATACAGCTGTCCACTGTATCCAACAGCGGGGGTCCTCCAGGTCATTGACTCTATTGGTGATCTCGGTGAAGTTGTTCTTCCTCGCGAACCGACACACCTTCTCCCTGCATGCCTCCTCCCTGCCCGGGCCTGCCACCCTGTGGGCGGACGCCCTGTCGCGAGGACAGGGCGTTCTTGTGGAATGGGCAATGCAACGGACTGTGTTCGACGACCTCGCAGCTTCCTGGGGTGTTCCGGAGGTCGACTTGTTCGCATCGAAGGTGCCGCACCAGTTGCCTCAGTACCTCTCCCTCCGGCCTCGCACTCCGGAGGGGGGTCCGGACGCTTTCATGGTAGACTGGAACAGGTGGCAGTCGATATACATATTTCCGCCACCAGACGCACTGTTGCTGTGCAAAGTCCTCGCGAGGCTGCGGCTGTACCGCGGCAGAGTCTGGCTACTCGCGCCTCTGTGGCCGGCACGGGCTTGGTACGCCCGGTTGACGCGGTGGTGGTGCCCGAGTCCGGTCCCTCTACCTGTCTCCGACTTCCACTTGAGCTAGGTTGGGGACCTGCGGACCTCGTTGGCCTTCGCATCGTGCATGTTCATGAGGCACGGTGGCTCCCAGTCCACGGCCGGGACCTGACTGACTTCCTGAAGCGTTCCTGGCCGACTTCTCCTTGGGGGACTTACGGGTCCCGCTGGAGGTCTTTTACTAGGTGGATACAGGACACTCGCCAGACAGTTGGCTCTCCTTCCCTCGTCCTACACTCCTTGTTTCACCTCTTCCGTACACGTCACTTTCACGTCGACGCTATACGTAACCACTTGTCTGCCGTCCGGGGGATCTTTGAGTCCGTCGCTGGGCTGGTCGTTCCGCCGCAGGAGCTGGATTCCTTCATGACGGCTGCCTTCCGGGACCGACCGCCTCCGCGCCAGGTCCCTCCACAGTGGGATCTGGGGCGGGCTCTGGACCTTCTGGCTTCACCCACGTATACACCGGTTCCGTTGCTCGGGCGTACACTCTTCCTTGTCGCTCTGGCCACTGGGGATCGGGTGTCTGCACTAGCGGCATTGTCACGGCCCCAGGACTGCGTGCGATTCTCCCCGTCCTTGCATGGCGTCACGTTCACCTCCTCCCCTCATTTTGTTGCCACGAATGAGAGGGAGACCCACGTTTTCCAGCCTTTCACTGTCCAGGCTTTACAGCTTGGGCATACTCGCCATGTGTTGTGCCCGGTGTCAGCCTTGCACTCCTCTGTTGCGTCTGTGGCGCCGCCTTCGGGTACTGCTGTGTGGGTGTCTCCTCGGACAGGTGGGAGGCTCTCGCAGGTGCAGATGGGACGCCACATTTGTCGGACCATTCGTGCCAGTAACCCTGTTTGTAGGGGTTCTGCGCGCGATGTGCGATCCTTTGCTGCCTCCTTCCGGTTCCTGCACAGTCGATCCTTACCTGACATCGCCTCAGCGGTTTTGTGGTCTTCTATCAATTCCTTCATCTCCTCCTACCTCTCCATGTCCAGTGTTCGACCCCCTCGGCCGGTGATAGCTCTCGGGGGTCGTGTTTCCTAGTGCTCTGGCGAAGATACCTGGTCTTCCCCCCTTGTCCCTCGTTCTTTTACTTTGTTTTATTTGACAAAGGGGGGGGGGGGGAGTACGGGTTTGCAACACTTGATTGCAAGTTTGGGATTATGTATTGTTACAGTACATAAGTGTTTTTGCCACATTGAAAATTGTGTTTTGTTATTGTGTTCAATGTTTTTGTTGGTTTTGGAAGAAAAGGGATTTTGGGTACAGTACCTTTTTGGTTTAAGACAAGTCTATGTTTTTGCATTACTATGAATGACGGGCACGTGTTAAAACTGTTCTTTTTAGCTACTCCTCAGTTTTTCACTCTTTTATTAAACTCTCTTGTTTAAATTGTGTCTTTGTCATTCACAATTTTGTTTTATGCATTGTTTTTTTTGGTGTGGTGGGCTTGGATGTCCTCCTCCTATTTGTTATGCAGCCTTGACGTTGGATTTGCCAAGACTACTAACAAATTGGGAGGTTTGACGTACCTCCCAACCTACCAAATAGGAAAACCTACTATTTGGTAGTAGTCTTGGAAAATCCAACGTACATAATACCCTCCCTCACGCCGGACCCCTGCCCATCCGCGTTCTTCTGCTGACGTGAGATGTGATGACAAGAGAGGGTCGTTCATGCGCACGTTCGACAGGGATCTGCACATGACGGAACACGGGATGGGCCTTAAGCGGTAACTAAGGTAAACCCCTTTTTCTTCTCTTCTATGCTTTTTTCACCTTCGGTGGTAGTTTTGGTTAATGTACAACGTCTCCTAGAGCAAGATAAGGAGTAGACTCTAGACGTTTTCTTTTTTAACCGCGGTTGGAATGACGACATAGCAGTCAAAATAGACAAGTCGTCATTGCAATTAGGTTGTTGTTGTTGTTGTTGTTCCCTAAGCTGCCTGGCCGAACAGCCCCGAGTCCCTGAGAAAGGCCATGGCCACGATCGGGCTTTCCCACAGAGCTCTCATTGAGTGTAGATTGTGTTGTTGGCGTAAGTGGTTGTGTGAAATGCAGTCTTCTATGATGTGTTTAATGGTATGGGGTGCTGTGTTACATCCCGGGCAGGCGTCGACAACGGAGTCATCCAGTCTCTTCTGATAGCTCAGGAGAGCTGGATGGTGTCCGCATCTCAGCCTGGCCAGGTGGACTCTGTCCTCGCGAGGAAGGGAGGATTCGGAAGGATGGATTTCGGGAGGTCGTGCATGCAGCTGCGTGTTGTCTGTGAGTGAGTGGATGGATCGGTGAGAGATATGAGTATGGATGTGCTTCTGGAAGTTGGTTCGGGGTGGGCAGGGAGGGAGAGAGGACAATAATTGTGTGTGATACCGTGTGCTGGGTGTTGTTTTGATATTTCTTGGTGTCTGTGGGTGTGTTGCCATGTAGTTTAGTGGGTGGTCTTGGTTCGTGGAGGCTGCTGCCAGGAATTGAGTGCCTCTCATGTCCAGATGGTCTTTGACTTTGAGAATTTTGGTTTCTTGATGTAGGTGATCTGTGGGTGAAGTAGCTGTGCAGCCTGTAATGATCTTCAGGGCTTTGTTTTGAATAGTCTGTAAGGTCTTATGATGAGTTTCAGCTAGGTTAGAAGCCCAGGCTGGGCTTGCGTATTCCATCACTGATCTTATGTATTGTTTATATACTGTGGTGGTAGTTTCTATGTTGTGTCCAAATTTTGTGTGAGCAAGTGACCTGAGGGCGTTAAGTCTGGGTGTCAGTTTCTTTTTAATGTTTGTGGTGTGCTGTTTGAATGTCATATGAGTATCATATGTTACTCCTAGGATTTTGGGTGTGTGTGTATGTGTTAGGGGTGTGTTGTTTATGGTGAGTTGAGGGATGTATTCGTGTTCTCCTGTCCAACTTGTGAGCAGGGTTGCGGTGGATTTGGCTGGGGCTAGATTAAGTCTGTTTGTAGTGCACCAACCATGTAGTGTGTTGAGATAGGGTTGAAGGAGATCTGTTGATCTTTTTGGGTCATGGTGTGTGCATGTGAGTGTTATGTCATCTGCATAGGAGGCTAAGTTTATTTGGGGCGTATTGGGTGTAGTTATATCGTGCATGTACAGATTGAAGAGTGCGGGCGATAGGACGGATCCTTGTGGGACTCCGTTTGGAAAGTTTCTGATTTTAGATGACTGACCGGCAAAAGATACGTGTGCACATCTGCCTGCTAGGAAGTTGGCCAGCCACCTTTTTGTGTTGTTGTGCATGTTTGTGTTGTAGATTTTGTTTGTTAGGTTGTGGCGGGGGATGGCATCGAAGGCTTTACTAATATCGAGTGTGGCTAATAGTGATCTGTGTGGTGGTCTAGCTGAGTTGATGCCGTCGAAAGCTCTTTGTGTAAGGTCTGTGAGAAGAGTGTTTGTGGAGTGCAGTGGCCTAAAGCCATGTTGTGTTGGAGCTAGGGGTAGGTCAGGTGTAATTAGTTGTAATACTAGGCGTTCCATGACTTTGGAGGGGGAGCAAAGAAGTGTGATGGGGCGGTGCGAGGAGGGTAGCGTGGGGTCTTTGTTGGGTTTGGGGAATGTGATGATGATACCATGCTTCCAAATGTCTGGTATTGTGTTGTGTGAATAGCTGTAGTTTGATATGTTGGTGAGTGCTTGTATGCCTTGTGGTCCCAGGTGTCTGAGGTGTATGTTGCTTATGTTGTCTAGGCCACAGGCGGGTGAGTGCTTGAGATTGTTGATGATATGCTTTGTCTGGTGATTGGTGAAGGGTGTATAGTCAGGGTCTGTGGGGAATTGTCTCTTACGTCGGATGACACATCGGTCGTCTTTGTGAGGTTTTAGGTGGCTGACATGTGAAAAGTGATTGATGAGAGTGTTTGCTTGTTGTTTACATGAAGGAGTAGAGTCTGTTGTTGTGATTGCAGCATGTGATTGTGTTGTGTTGCTGTTGGAAAGTGTGATGCTGTTTAGTGTTTTGTAGAGTTTTTTGGGGTTTGTTTTGTGATCAAGTGTTTGTAGGAAGTTATTCCAATTTAGTTTTTTTTGTTCTTGTATTTTGTTGTTAGTTTGGGTGTTGAGTGCTTGAAATTGTTGTGTGATGTCGTATGTGGGGTGCTGGGGAGTGTTTCAGTATGTCGCGTTGTCTGATGAGGTTTTGAATTTCTGGTGTGAAGTTGGGGTTGTGTCTTTTCCTGTTACCTCTTGGAATGTGTTTCTTGTCAGCGTTTTGGATAGTTTTATTGAGTATGTGTACAGCATTGTTGATGTTAGTGATGGGTGTACTGTTTAGAGTTGTGAAGTGTTGTTCTGTCTCATTTGTGAATGCTTCCCAGTTAGCTCTTTTATAATTGGTGTATGTGTGTTTGTGGCTAGCTGGGGTGAGTCTGGTTTTGGTGGTGATAATGATCGGGAGGTGGTCAGAGCCTAAGGTTCTGACCACCCTCCAGGATGTTGTGGGGGCGAGTTCTGGGGAGCAAAAGGTGATGTCAGGAGATGATGGGTTATAGAGGGCTTGGTGAGGAATATGGGTATGTTGATGGATGTCGTTAAGGATGATGAGGTTATCGGTTTGGTTTTGTAGTACCAGCCCTCTGTCTGTGTCGGGGTTGTCGACAAACCAGGCCGACGTCTTGGCGTTGAAGTCACCACCCAGGATGATGTGTGGGGTGTTTGTGATGTGTTGTAAGTGTGGTCTGTATTCATTTGGTACTGTAGGGGATGTTTGGGGAGGGATGTATGTGTTTATGATGGTTATGTTGGAGTTGTTGCCAGTGTGTATTTTAATTGATTGTATTTCTGTTGTGTTATCATTTGGGGGGAGGAGGGATTTGGTTTGTACACTGGTTACTATGTATGATATTTCTTTGTGTACCAGGGTGATGAGTCCACCGCCCCCGCCGACAGCCCAGTCTTGTCTGATGGTGGTGAAATTATGAAATGTGGGTGTTTTTTGTGTTGTGCGGAGTTTTGTTTCTTGTAAGATGGCAATGTGTATGTTGTGTTGTTTGATGAAGTGTGAGAGTTCGTGTTTCTTTGTGTTGATGCCATCTATGTTCAGTTGAAGAATGTTAATGTTATGTGCACGATGTATGTTGGGTGCTGCTGCACGAGGATGGGGTGGGGGTGGGGGTGAGGGAGGGGCTGGGGGTTGGGATGGGTGAGGTGGGGGTGGGGATTGGGGAGCAGGAGATGGGGGTTGGAATGGATTAGGATGGGGTGTGGTATGTTGAGTTGAGGATGTGGATGGTATGGGAAGGTTAGGTGGGTTAGGGAGGAGAGGTGGACGGGTTTTAGGGGGGGGAGTGGATGATATGGGAAGGTTAGGTGGGCTGGGGAGGAGAGGTGGACGGGTTTTAGGTGAGGGATTTGACTGGGAGAGGGAGGGGCATGAGGAACAGGTCCAGGTGTTTGTGTAGTGTTTCTTGGAGGCAAGTGTTGTGCAGGTGAAGTGGGTCCAGTTCCCGCATGAATTGCAGAGAACTGAACCCTTAGTATGGCGACTCGAAGTGATGGGTTTGGACATATGTATGTGTACGGGGGTCCTGGGTTGCTCTCAATGTCTCCGGCTAGAAGAAGTCTTCGAGAAATGACAGCCGGAGAGTCATTTCTCGGTGTAGGAAAAACTGTGTGATGTGTGTGGTGTGAGAGGTGTGGAAATTCCCGGCGCGACCGAAGCCGCTCCAAGGACCCGTGCCCCCAGGGAGGGGGCAGGGGATGGTTGATGGCTCCCGAAACTGCTCCCCGCGGCCGGCATCCGGTTTTCCTCCACTGGTCGTTGATTTTGTCTTCGGCCGTGGAGGGTCGGCAGCCATCCGCGGTTGGCAGCCTCGGGAGGTGGCCCCACGGCGTAGACGCCGCCACATCAGGACCAATTAGGTTATTAATTGGTCATTAGGCAATTAGGTTAATAGCCTTGACGTTGGATTTTCCAAGACTACTACCAAATAGTAGGTTTTCCTATTTGGTAGGTTGGGAGGTACATCAAACCTCCCATTATGCAATATACCTGGGATATTCTCGCTATCCAAGCAGCTCAGTTATGGTTTTGTGAGTAGGCCTAAGCCTATCTATAGCCTAGCCTCGGCCTAAGAGTAACTCTCAATACGGCGCTCTACTGTAGCCTACATGAAACATTAACAGCAATAAAAAAGACAATAGATAACAGATTTTATTTACCATGAATTATTTAGAGTTAGGCCTGGTGAGACTAGCTTGCGGGCGGCGCATTCTGGGCCGACGCCATTCCGTGACGTCAGCATTCTCGCCAAAAGTGTATTTGAAGCGCCAAATTCGGATTCTGGTACCATATCCAACCTATCGCCAATACAGTGTTTCACCAAGCTGAAACCCGCTAAATGCGAGGGACCTTTGTACTCTTATTTATATAACCCCTTCCGTACCAATGACGTTCTTTTAACTTTATTCTGGCTACAACTAGACGATTTTAGTAAGTTAAAAAGGGCCTCCAGCAGGCCTACATAAAGGCTATAATAGGTCTACAATAATAGAAACAAACAATAGCCATTGCTTACCTTAAAATTAAATGCTTAGCAAGTGTCCAGGATACGCAATTAATAGGCCTACTGCGTATCCTTGACACTTGGGTTAAGCATTTAATTTTAAGGTAAGCAATGGCTATGTTGCTGTTGTTGTTCCCCAAGCTGCCTGGCCGAACAGCCCCAAGGCCCCGAGCTATGCCAAAGCCATAACCGAGCGCCCCCACAGAACCCTCCCTGCCGACCACAATAAAGCATGGGTGACCGAAGCCACTCCATGGCGGGGAGCTGAGAAGGGTGTGGAAACGCCTGGGAAACCAAAGCCCCACCCAGGGCCCTGTGCCCCTCAGCAATTATGAAGAGAAAGTTGAGGGGCAAAGGAAAAATGTGACGCTTTGGCTTCCAATCTTGGTAGATTGTGAGGTCAATCCACGTTAGAGACGCCATCACTCGAGACCAAGAAAATATATAAGTAATAGGAACAGTCAGAGTAAGCTATGGGTATGGCAGAGATTGCTCAGTTCTCACTCTGATAGCCCAGCCCATCACCACATGACTAGAACCCAATCCTCTCAGCATCAGCTAGGAAAGGCCCTAGAAAGCCGCCTTTGGCGGGGGGGGGATAACTCCCCTATTTCAACCCCTTTCAGGGTTGGGCACCCACCCAGCAATGGCTATTGTTTGTTTCTATTATTGTAGACCTATTATAGCCTTTATGTAGGCCTACAACCCTTCGATTCTAACAGAATTTGTAATATTCAGGCATTAGGACTATTTCTTTTCCATGTGCATTTATTTGAACTTATATGAACATTGAAGATCGATAATAGAAGTTGGGACAGCAATTGGGTGTTGGAAAACTTATATTTTCGGCGCCCAGCCGTATTCTGGGTAGGCCGACCGAGAGACAAACATCTTCCCCCTGCAACATCTCGCAAGCAAGTAATATGAAGAAAGTTAATAAAAATAAATGAAACTGCCATCGTTCAAAGAACGAACTACTAGATATGAGAGTGCGCCAATAACAACAACAACAACAACAACAGCTGAGCGGCGGCGGTGGAGGGTGGCGCGGAGTAGGGAGGGGGGTGGCGGGGAATACGAAAAACAGCATTTTTACACCACTCTTCAATCGCAATCCGGGCATTGTGGAGTAAATTAGCTTTTTAGGACTTATGAGTACCTTTTGGACCCCTCGACGCGGATTAGGGTAAACGCGGACTGAGGATACGTGTATTGGGGGGACTGACTGTATATGGATGAAGGCGGTGCTGGTTGGGAGGAGGGGCGTCGACTGACTGGGGACAGAGGTGAATGGGGCGGTGACCATCCCTTCGGGGATCATGGCGTCAGGCAATAGATAGATAGATAGAACAATCTCACTTACCCTTTTTACTACCTCGGATCCTACTTAAACTGCACAAAAATCGTCTAAATATAGCTACAATAAAATTAAAGAGACGTCGCCGGTACAGAAGGGGTTAAGTGAGAGGGGCACAGATCACATTGGACCGACCTCACTACAAAATATTCTTGAACATATTGACCTTACAGTATTATTATTCATACCATGATGTTATCCCCAGGTCCGTTCGTGATGCGCCAGACGTGCCGGTACTGCCACGGGACTCGGATGCACATCAAGTTCCCCTCTAGTGAGTGTGAGGGGAAGGGTCAGACCGTTCAGCGCAAGATGATCACCATCCCCGTACCTGCAGGTTAGTTCTTTTAGTCTGGTTGCAAGTAGTATTTTGATTAAGGGGGTCACCTGCTTTTTTTCTCTTTCTCAGGCTTATATCCATTCGGCCCCATTCAGCCAACTGTTTTAAGATGTTTATCCCCATCCAGGTGTTGATTTGTTCCTGGCAAGCGATAGCGAGCCAGCATTGTATGGAGAAATCCGGCTTCGCCGGAGAAATTTTTCTATAAAAAAATTACAAATTTAGCTTGCTGTCAACAACAAAATATTTATATGCTGGCTCGCTCGCTCGCCAGGAAAATATTGACACCTGGATGGGGATAAACGTCTTAAAACAGTAGGCTGAATGGGGCCGAATGGATACAAGCCAAAGAGAGAGGGAGAGAAAGAGAAAAGAAGCGAGGTAGGGCCCCTTCAATTGTAATTTTTTTATATACTATTCACTAAGTCCCTGATTCATCAGGGCACCCACCCTAGCCTTGCTATTCAGCAGGGAGTGTATGGTGGTAAAAACTGCATCATCATCATCATCATATGAGGAGTAAACGGAGTGACTCATAGAGACAGATTGAGGAATGAAGAGGTACGTAGGAGAGTGGGGCAGCAGGAACCTTTGTCGGCCAGAGTGGACAGAAGGGTGCTGAGCTGGTATGGTCATGTTGTGTTGTTGTTCCCCAAGCTGCCTGGCCGAACGGCCCCGAGCAAGGCCATAACCGAGCGCCCCCACAGAACCCTCCCTGCCGACCACAATAAAGCCTGGGTGACCGAAGCCACTCCATGGCGGGGAGCTGAGGAGGGTGCGGAAACGCCCGGGAAACCAAAGCCCCACCCAGGGCCCTGTGCCCCTCAGCAATTATGAAGAGAAAGTTGAGGGGCAAAGGAAAAATGTGACGCTTTGGCTTCCAACCTTGGTAGATTGGGAGGTCAATCCACGGAAGAGATGCCGTCACTTGAGATCTAGAAAATATGTAAGTGTGGTCATGTTGAATGAATGGGTGATGAAAGGCTTACAGAGAGTATATGAATCGGATAGAAGGGGAGGTAGAGGGGTAGGAAGACCTCCGTTGAGATGGAGAGATTGTGTAGTACTGTACAAGCGTTGGGAAATAGAGAAATGATTGTAGAACAGGCAAGAGAAGTGGTAATAAATAGGAATGAATGGAGAATGCTTGTGGATAGATGATTGATAACGCATTGGTTGGTAGAGGGGGTCGGGCGCCATTAGGGCTAGATAATAGTCTGTCAGGCGCCTGGCCCGGGGATCCGGTGTATATTAACCCCTCAGACCCGGTAGGGCTCTGAGGCACCCATAACAAACTAGGGCCAGGAACACGGAAGGGCTCTGAGGCTCCGGCAGCTTGAAAGCCTGTAAGCTTGTTTTGAAAGCCGTCCGTCCGATGCATATAAACACAGCCGGTTGGCCCGACGCCGCGCACCTCCGAACACAAGAAGGAGAGGCATCGTTTGTTTGTGTGTGACTGTACTGTATGTTGTTGTTTTAGTAGTGAAAAGTGGCTCATATGGCTGACATCGCCACAAAGTTTTCTCCACGGAAATCGTCAACACAACTGAACCAGTTGTTGTTGTTGTTCCTCAAGCTGCCTGGCCGAACAGCCCCAAGGCCCCGAATAAGGCCAAGGCCATAATCGAGCGCCCCCAAAGAACCCTCCCTGCCGACCACAATAAATCCTGGGTGACCGAAGCCACTCCATGGCGGGGAGCTAAGGAGGGTGCGGAAACGCCCGGGAAACCAAAGCCCCACCCAGGGCCCTGTACCCCTCAGCAATTATGAAGAGAAAGTTGAGGGGCAAAGGAAAAACTGAACCAGTTGACTTAGAGAGCTCTACTCAACGCCATTCTACAGGTACGAAACACATCTACGCTTGGGGATGCGCGGGAATGCGGAAGCAGTCAAAATAACAAAGATACGGTAGCCTAGGCGAGAATTTTTTTCGGCCAAATCTCCCTGGTTTCGGGGAATATTTATAGAATACATAGCCGAGGCTGGAGGGTTAAGGGGAGATGGTTCACTTTTTGGCCGATATTTGCATGTACAGTACAGTATTAATTATTTTTCTAGTTTCCTCTATCAAATTAAAAAAAAAACATCCATTAGACCCCCCTTCTAGATTAATTTGTACATTTTTCGGTAGAAAAATGTCCCAGCCGAAGGCCGTTTCTTACAACATTACAGGCTCACTGTCGTTCGCCAGGGAAAAAACCGACACCTAAATAGCACGAAAGGTCTAAATATTGACGAAGAAATGGGGTGAAAGGTCTTAAAATCGACTAACTAATGGGGCTATACATTAGGGAGAAAGTGGTCCAGAAAACCGGCCCATCCCCCCTTAACCCTTCGTTCCCAGAAGGGCTCTTGAACGCCCATAAAATTGCCAAACTAATGGGCCAAAGGTCTTAAAATCAGAAAACTAAAGGGGCTAAACACGAGGGAGAAAAGTGTCCAGAAAACCGGCCCATCTCCCCTTAACCCCCCCCCGGGGGTGCTATCCTAAGGACATTGTTGAGATCCGGGCTATATGGCCGAAAACATCAACGTCTAGGCTACCGTATATTTGTTATTTTAACTGCTAGAAAATTCCCACGCATGTCTAAACGTACTGTGGTTTCCAATCTGTAGACTGGCATTGAGTAGAGCTTTCTAAGTCAACTGGTTCAGTTGTGATGACGATTTCTGTGGAGCGCATTTTTCCGCGATTTTAGCAATGTGACACAATTCTCAAGACTGAATCTGTCTTTGCAGACCACACAACAACAAAGCTCCGATGTCTGCTTGCTGCCAGAGGTGCGTGCGTTGCCTCCGACAGGCTTTGTTTACATACGTCGGACGCGCGGCTTTCAAAACAAGCTGAATAGGCTTTCAAGCTTACGGATTTTATAAGGACACCCGGGTTCCTGCCCATCTGCCGCGGTGTCCTTTTAAAATGCTGCCCGGGCGGTGTTGATATAGGTTAAGTGCACACATAACATATATACAGAGTGTACACATGCCTTAACCCTTGTCTAGCGGGGTGTTTTGGCTCATTTGGGCATATTCAGGCCCTCCTGAATGATCAATCAAGTATCTGCATGAAAAGAAATGTATTCAGCAAAAAACTAGGCGCTAAAAGCTTCAAAATGAGACCAGAACGAGCTACGTAGCACTCGTGGTTCTCTTGCAGTGGTGCCACGAACATGGGAGTTTAGCGTATAGCGGTATATTTATTAGTGGCCCCTCCATCATTGACGAACATGCCTATTACATAAGGCATCCTCTTCAAACACTAATCCGCCGTAGTTTTGAATCTACCGCGCAGAGCATTTAAAATCTGAGGAGCCTTCATCATGAGCGCACGCGACCTCACTCATGCCTTCAGTCATTATGAATTGGGTTCTCACTACGAAAAAACTTTGTAAAAAATAAAAACAAAAAGAAAATAAGAATAACTATCCAATAAGCTTTCCATCATATCGTGGATGTACTTGTGTGGATCTTTGACCAGACGCTGATTCAGGCATTCTTCCTTCTCTGCTCTGCGCTCACACCCGCCGGACGTGTCTCCCCATGCTCCGCTGGTTCCGCATTTGCTGCGTCCCTAGTGAGTTTTTCTCATTTGTTTACTCCGGGATGTATCGAGTAAGGTTAGGATATGCGTAGCAGGAGTGTCCTGGGCTGGTTGCCCGCAGTGCAGTGTATTTTGGGTCGTGTGTTTGGCGCATCTATTTCGGATGTACCCTCGTGGTCCTGTTTTGGACGTGTGAAATTTTTCACAGTTAGTTGTTGTTGTTGTTGTTTTTCCCCAAGCTGCCTGGCCGAACAGCCCCAAGGCCCCGAGCAAGGCCAAGGCCACAACCGAGCGCCCCCACAGAACCCTCCCCGCCGACCACAATAAAGCCTGGGTGACCGAAGCCACTCCATGGCGGGGAGCTGAGGAGGGCGCGGAAACGCCCGGGAAACCAAAGCCCCACCCAGGGCCCTGTGCCCCTCAGCAATTATGAAGAGAAAGTTGAGGGGCAAAGGAAAGATGTGACGCTTTGGCTTCCAATCTTGGTAGATTGGGAGGTCAATCCACGCAAGAGACGCCGTCACTTGAGATCTAGAAAATATATAAGTAAAAGGAACAGTCAGAGTAAGCTATGGGTATGGCAGAGATCGCTCAGTTCTCACTCTGATAGACCAGCCCATCACCACATGACTAGAACCCAATCCTCTCAGCATCAGCTAGGAAAGGCCCTAGAAAGCCGCCTTTGGCGGGGGGATAGCTCCCCTATTTCAACCCTTTTCGGGGTTGGGCACCCGCCCTTCACAGTTAGTTAGCTTGTGTTGCAGGCGGCTTTCATTACGCGCTTTTGGCTGCCTTCTATCTTTCTGATGAGGTAGCGTTTGTTTTGCTGACGTTCCCAGCGTATTTTTCTTCACTTAGTGAAGTTTTTTCTGGGTCCCGAGTCAGTCTTCCCTTGTCGGAAGTAATTGCTACAGTGGTGTGTTGGCGGTGTTTCCTGTTGATATTTCCAGTGCTTTGTTTATATTTCAATGTTTTTTATGCCGTCTGCCTAGGCCTAACCAGCCGCTCGTAGCTTTGCCACATGTACAAGTGTTATTGATTTATTTATAAATATGTACTACTGTGTCATGTGTATCCTGGTTTAGTTGTGTATTGGCTAATTCCACGGACTATTTATGTTTCCTGGATTAGTTGTGTATTGGCTAATTCCACGGATTATGTTTGTGGGCCCTCGGTTAGTTGTGTTTTGGCTATCTCTCGGGTCCTATGTGCGTTCAGATGGTTTCTGGACGGGGTGGGTTACTTTCCGGCGGGTTTTTCTCGGTTACACCATGAAAACCCCGGCCGAGAGCCGTGTTTTGACCACGCGTGGTTTCAAAAACAGGCTTGTGTCCCCGGCGAGTAGGTGTCTGTGGCTCTCCAGGACTGCGTCTCTGTGATGGTGCCTGTTTCAGGCTCCCTATGATTCCCGGCGGAATGGCTGTACCCATCTAACATTGTTCATGCGGACATATGTTATGAAGTTTTTCTACCCGGTTTTACAAACCAAAGGAAAAACCTAGCTGTTGTTGTGGGCTTTCCTCCCCGGCGATCTTTTACAAAGAAGTGGGGATAGGAACTTATGGGGTTAACGTTTATACATCAGATCTCACCCGGCGGGTGCACCTTGGTAGGGTGGGATGAACGAATTGGTAATTCAGTTTAGTTAACCGGTCCATTTAGTGATACTATATGTATCGCCGCCTTCACACATACGGCGATCGAAGGCTCAATTAGGGTTAACATCTTTTTATAAGTTTTTCACACCCGGCGGGTGCTCCTGGGAGGAGGAAATAAGGAATTTACAATTCAATTTAGTTAACCAAATAATTGAGAGATACGTTAGTGTATCGCCACCTTCAACATACGGCGATCTATATGACAATTCGTTAGAAGTCAGATCTCGTATCAGCCTGCCCAGTGTTAATCTGCAAGATAATTCAGGGGCCGGCGTCTTTGTGGGGGGTTGTTTTCCAAAATTGAATCTTGAAACAGTCACCACCAGAAAGACTATGTTTATAAACGCCATACTGGTATTTTATATTATTCTTACATTTTTTTTTTCTTACAGTAGATCCTCTGGAAAAAGGCAAACTATGCCTGTGTATCCAGCTCAGTACCAGTACTTGCACTGCTGCGGTCGTTCACGGTGTTGGCGGCGGCGGTAGCAGACGCAACATTTTTACTATTCTGTATTTTTGTTTTATAATCAAACTTCAAATCTTGTCTTCCCCATGCTTTATCAAGATTACTTTCAAACTCCCTTATTGATTCGGAATCGACTACATACTGGGGCAGTGCGTTCCACTCATTTACCACTCTATCACAAAATGAGTTCTTTACCTTCTCAAGCCTATTTCTTTCTTTGTAAATTTTCTTAGAGTGTCCTCTCGTTCTTGTTCCCTCCTGCATCAAGAAGATACCTTCACACACATCCTCATCGTACTTTCCTGACACTATCTTAAAAGTCTCTATCATAATATCCCCTCTCTTTCTCCTATATGCCAGTGTCAGAAGCCCCAGTGTCCTCAACCTCTGCTCATAGCCCACGTTCTTCAACGTTGGTACCAGCTTGCTAGCTCTCCTCTGCACTTTCTCCACTGCTTCTATATCCTTTACCATATATGGAGCCCACACCTGGTTCGCATATTCCAGGTGCGGCCTAACCAGCGCTGTATAGAGATTCCTGAAGATTTCTTCGTCAAGTGACACAAATGTCCTCCTTATCAGCCCTACAATTCTATTGGCTTTGTTTATCTTTTCCGCTAAATGTTCTGAGAAATTTAACTTATTGTCTATCACTACTCCTATATCCTTTTCTGCATTCACTTCCTCCATCGCTTCATACATACTGTATCCTACCTTCTCTATCTTGCTGGTCCCAATCCGCATGTACTTGCATTTTTTTGGATGAAAAGGCATTAACCAATGCTCAGACCATCCCTTCATGCCCTCCACATCTCCTTGAAGCAAACCCATATCTTCCTTACTCCTCACTCTTCTATACAGTTTAGTGTCATCCGCATACATGTATGCCTCACTTCCATTAGTTATAACTTCAGGCAAGTCGTTGATAAATATAACGAACAGCAGTGGTCCCAACACAGATCCCTGAGGTACCCCACTTGTAATTTCCCTCCACCCCGAGCCTATTCCATTCACCAGTACCCTCTGTCTCCGATCTTTCAGGAAGGCTTCTATCCATTTCACACATTTCTCCCCTATATTATAGCTTCTAACTTTCTCTATTAACCTTTTATGTGGGACCTTATCGAAGGCCTTCATAAAATCGCAATATACCACGTCTATTACATCACCATCTTCTAGAATTTGCATCCAATCATCTACCACCTTAATTAGCTGTAGTACCGTCGACCTCCCTGGCAAGAATCCGAACTGTCTCCCACTGAAAAGTTGGTTTGACTTCATATGATCCATTATTCCTTCTCTAATTACCGTTTCCATTAGTTTACACACAACACTTGTCAAACTGACTGGTCTATAATTCCCTGGGTCATTTCTCTTTCCCTTCTTAAATATAGCTGTTATGTTCGCCTCTCTCCAGTCCATCGGGATTTGTCCTGTATTAAACGATACCTCAAATAACATTTTCAATGGCTCTACTAACATCTCCTCTCCTTCCTTTATGATTCTTGGGTGTATCCCATCCGGTCCCGGTGACTTACTTCTGTACATTTTTTCTATAGCCCTTCTTATTCTAGCATGGGAAAACTCTATTAGTTCTAGTGCCGGTGCCTGTTTGATGGGAATAGTAGGCACTGCATCCTCCGACTCCACTGTTAGTACCCCCCCAAAGTATTTCCCCAGCACCTCTGCTTTCTCCTTATCAGTCTCCGCTCTACTCCCATCATTCAACCCCCCTACCAGCTCTGGGATCCCTACTCTTCTTGTTAACTTTTCCTGAATGTACTTCCAGAATATTTTGGGATTATCCTTCACATTTCTAGCTATCTCTCTCTCCCTCTCCTTCACCCCCCTCCTTGTTTCCCACCTTATTTTATTGTTTATTTGTCTGCGTTCCAGATCCACTTCCTTAGCCTCTATACTAGACCCCCTGTTCTTTTTTAACAATTTTAATCTTTCCCACAATCGTTTCTTTCTTCTAATCAATATCCAAAGCTTTCTTTTCATTGGCAATTCTGGGTTAGTTCTTTTCCTCAATTTTGTTTTATCCTTATATTCCCTTACTGGTACACTTTTGGATACAACATTCTCCAGTTTGACTCTAATTTTCCTCCACATTCCTTCAGCGTCTCCACCGTTCAAGTATTCCCCCCAGTCAATATCCAAACACCGTCTCAGCAGCTCATAATCTGCTCTATCATACATGTATATTTTTCTATTGCTTCTATTATCCCTATCTGATTTAATGTTACAACTAAAGCTTATACAGGCATGGTCACTACGACCTATAGGGCTATCCACATTAACATGTTCCACTATATCCTCTTCATTGCTAAAAATCAAATCAAGTACACTCCCCTGCATCCCATCTCTATATCTTGTCATCTCTACAATATGTTGCGTTAAAAAACAATCTCTCACTTTCTCTATAAACTTATTTTCCAGGCTACCCTGTCCCGCTGGAGTAGTACAATTTGCCCAGTTGATCCTTGGCAAATTGAAATCTCCAATCAAAATTTTATATTTGTTCTCTCTATTATCTATCTCCTCCATTGCTTTCAGTAGGTTATCATCCTCTCCCCTGCTATTATTTGGGCTTCTATATATAGAGGCAATTAGAATTGATCCTCTCACACATTTTACTTCAATACACAAATACTCACAATACTGCTGTCTCATATCCACCTCATTAACCTTGAGCTCTTTTCTTACATAAATAAACAGTCCTCTTCCGACCTCTGCTCTAATAGCATTTCTCTCATATAACTCAAAACCCTCCAAACTATATTCCACCAGTTCCCTTTCAATTCTAGCATTTTTTGGTCTTACTTCCTGTAGGGCTATGACATCAGGTTTTTCCTCTTCATCCTGCAACCTACATATCAGTTCTCTTTTCTTGTCCTGGGTAAACACATCCACATTACTAAACATAATCCTTAATCCATCTACCATTCCTTCAGCAATTACACCATCCCGCTCCTCCAGTCCGTACCCTACTTTTCCGTTAGCACTACTGGGTCTGCCTCTTTGTCTCCTGTCTCTCCCTGTGACACCTCCACCCTGTTCTCCTCCTCCGTCACAACTCCCATCACATTCTCTCCCCTCCCTGATCTCCCCCTCCCTTCTACTCTTATAAACCACTTCCTCACTTTTCCGTCCCTCACTCTCCAGTAAAAATTTATCTTATCCTCCTCATCCAACTTTCCATTATTTTCATCAGCCTTTTCTTGTAATTCCTTAATTTTTTTCCTTTGTTCTATACTCAAATCCTTCTTTAGTCTTATGTGTTTCAGTTTATCATTTGTATTTAGCCTCCAACTAAAATTTGTCACAGTCTCCGCCACTACCCTAGTTTTAAACTGTACCCTTATAGGTCTCATCTCTCCCCTTTTATATCTACCTATCCTACTGACCTCCTCCACCTGCCCTTCCCATCCATATTCCAGTCCAACGCCGTACTTTAGCATTACAACATCTTGATAGTCATGTTCCAGCTGCCTTCATCTACACTGATGGTTCGAAGGTTCCGGATGCCGTCGGTAGTGCAGCGGTTTCTGAGCATGGTATCCATCAAAGCTCCCTACATCCTTGTTCCACCGTTTTCACTGCAGAGTTGTGGGCTATTCATGGTGCCCTGACCCTCATCTCTGCACTTCCAAACAATCCTCCTCACATAGTTATCTGCAGTGACTCAAAAAGTGTGTTGCAAGCATTGGGAGAGTACGCCCCACGTGACCCATTGATCATCGATGTTATCCTGAAAATCCACGAATTAAAATGCAGCTCTCGATCCATCACCCTCTGTTGGATCCCCGCTCATGTAGGCATTGCGGGAAATGAACGTGCTGACGCCCTTGCTAAACAGGCCTGTCTAGGTGCTCCGGCATCCACTGTCCTCAGATCGGATGACCTAATTCCTGTAGTTCGACGGCATATTCATGAAAAGTGGCACTCCGAATGGAGGGATCAACCTTTGGGAGGTCACCTTCGTTCCATCAAAGACGACATTCACATGTGGCCCTCTTCACTCAGCCCCTGTCGCGCTGACCAAACCCTCTTAACTCGATTACGCATAGGACACACGAGACTCACTCATGGATATCTAATGACCACTCCCCGTAGTCCTCCGCCAGAATGTCACCATTGTCACACAGTTCTTACTATCCCTCACATTTTATGCGTTTGTCCCATGTACGGCCCTGAAAGACGTCGCTTCTTGCGACACACCTCTTTAAAAGACATCCTTTCTGACTCAGATTCATTCTCGTTCATAGCCATCCGTCATTTCTTAGCAGCTCTTAATCTCTACGGTGAAATCTGACCAGTGACCTATATGACTTGACTTACTATCCCCCCGCCGACCACTAGCCTTGTGAGGGCCTCGGCCCGGAGGGCTAGTTTAAATTAAACACGTCTTCAGCAACAACTCTCCAGTAAAAATTTATCTTATCCTCCTCATCCAACTTTCCATTATTTTCATCAGCCTTTTCTTGTAATTCCTTAATTTTTTTCCTTTGTTCTATACTCAAATCCTTCTTTAGTCTTATGTGTTTCAGTTTATCATTTGTATTTAGTCTCCAACTAAAATTTGTCACAGTCTCCGCCACTACCCTAGTTTTAAACTGTACCCTTATAGGTCTCATCTCTCCCTTTTATATCTACCTATCCTACTGACCTCCTCCACCTGCCCTTCCCATCCATATTCGTCCTCATCCACACCTTTCAAGACCTCCTTCACTGTCTCCATATCCCTCACTTTTCTCACTCCATTATCATTCATAGGAGTCTCTATATCTCCATACAAGATTACACCCCTATCCCTGTCCATGGCCTCCCTCACGACACTCTCCTTGTTCTTCATGACCCCTACAACTGCACTCTCAAAAACTGTTTTTGGTCATATTCATTTCTTCCTTTTGCTCTTTCATAATATCCTCCAAATCCTTGACTTTTTGTTTACCTACCACCGTCCATGCAGTCGACTCCTTTACTTCCGTGAAACGTCCTTCGTATTCCTTCAGCTGCTCCTTCAATGCCATATTCTCTGCTCCCAGTTCATCTACCCTTTTCAATACCATCTCTAGGCTCTCATTAACTGCCAAAATAGGCCTGCATTCACTTCCTTCGCTAGGCCTATTCCCTTCCCCACCTGTCACACCACACATTACACACAGTGCCTTAACTTTCTCACCAATATCCCCCTTCCATTTCTCCGTATCACTCATCCACTTTTCCAAATCCTTCACAACAATACTAACCTCTTCTAACTTCTTACCTGTGCTCTTATATCCCCGAAAACGTTGTAACCTTCCTTCCGCCTCCGTCATACCCGAAATTCCCTCTGCCATGTTTGTTTACAAACTCAACAACTCACAACCCTACCGCTGTCCTGTCACTACACACTCTTATTACACTATATGTCAGAGGGTATTCTTAACTTTCTTAAGACATGTCTAGATATTCGGAAATCTTTATTGAACCCCGCCGCGTAACAAGCTGTGATCGTTGTGACATTACGTCTCGTTACCCGGCGGGTTATTAACACTTGTGTGCGAACATGTTGGGTTAACCTTATGAGCATTAATTCCTGGAAATTTTCTTTTTTTCCAGGGCTGGGCTCCGGCGGACCAATACAGAACCTGCAGTAGTTTCCCCACCAGTCTCTGTCATGGCTACCTTTGCCCCAGTTTTTGCTTTATGCATTACTCCAACCTGTGCTGGTATCCCTCTTTTTGCGCACACTCTTTGTATCAAGTGTGTTAAATGTCTAGACCATTCAAGGGGTCTGTGGGTGATGCACAACTGTTCCTTTTGCTCCCAACTCAGTGTAAAAGTATTAAAGGACAATGATAAGACCGCAGCGGTCGCCTTACGAGAAGTTAGGCAACAAATGGCAGCTTATACTACTATTGTAGCTCATCTATCTATCTATCTATTGCCTGACGCCGTGATCCCCGAAGGGGTGGCCACGAACGAACCGCCCCCATGCACCTCTGTCCCCAGTCAGTCGACGCCCCTCCCCCCAACCAGCACCACCTTCGTTCATGTACTTCCTCACTCCATCCTTCCACCTCATATTCGGTCTACCTCTCCCCCTCTGTCCCTCCACCTCGCTCTCATACACCCTCTTAGTCATTCTCTCGCTTTCCATACGTTCCATATGGCCGAACCATCTCAAGTTGTTCCTTTTCACACTTTCCAGCACATCTACCTCCACACCACACCTCCTTCTTACTTCCTCATTAGTCTGTCTATCCCTCCATGTAACTCCGCACGCACTCCTTAAGTAATTCATTTCCACTGCTCTCACTCTTGGTCTGAGTCTCTCAACCAACGTCCATGCTTCGCTTCCGTAAGTCAGTGTCGGGATTACCACACTGTCATGCAAGGACTTCTTCACTTCCATACTGACCACCCTATTTCTTGTTACTGCTTTTAGCGTTCCTACAACCCTCTTCCCCTGTTGTACCCTCTCCCGCACCTCTTCATCCATAGTCCCATCTTTACTCAACACACTGCCCAGATACTTAAAAGAGTTGACGATCTCCATAGCCTGACCGTTCAGCTTCACCTCACACTCTGTGACTTCACCCCTTTCGAAGACCATAACCTTGCTCTTCCCCGTATTTACCTTCAAATTCCGTTTTTCGCACACTGTTCCAAACTCATTTACCAGACCCTGCAACTCCCATTCATTATCACTCATCAGAACTGTATCATCCGCAAACAGCAGTATAGGTAGCTTCCACTCAATTCCCTCCCTTTTCAGCGATACACCAACATCCACTGCTCTTGATAGTATTTCTTTCATAACTCCATCCATATATACAGTAAACAACCACGGGGACATCACACACCCCTGTTTCAAACCAACATTCAGGTCAAAGAACTCGCTCTGCTCACTCTCCACACGTACTGCCGCCTTTGCACCCTCATACATGCTCTTCACTGCTTTTCAGCAACTTGCCCTCTACTCCGTATATTCTAAGTACTTTCCACAAACCTTCTCTATCCACTCTGTCATAGGCCTTCTCCAAGTCCATAAAGGCAACATACACCTTTTGTTTCTTCTCCAGATACTTCTCCACAACACAATTCAGGGTAAAAATCTGATCTACACATCCTCTTCCCTTCCTAAAACCTCCCTGCTCGTCGCCTATCCATTTCTCCGTTCTCACTCTCACTCTCTCAATCACTACCCTACTGTATACCTTCCCTACTACGCTTAGAAGACATATTCCTCGTGGTTACCACACACTCCTCTTTCCCCTTTGCCCTTATATAGGGGGACTATTATGCCAGTCTTCCAGTCATCGGGTGCACTCCCCTTCTCCCATGCTAGTTTGCACATTTTCCATACCCATTCTATCACTATCTCACCACCATACCTCAACATTTCCCCACACACTCCATCTGTTCCTGGTCATAGCTCATAAGTCACTTCAATGTGACAACGTCCCACTTTGGGATAGGCTTCTAATTGAGCACCCTCCCCCTAAACGTTCCTCTCGAGTAACTATCTGTAAGCCGGCAGAGACTGGACAGGGTTCTGTGTCATCTCCTGCCCCAGCTACTTCGAAACGTCAACGTGAGCCTACACCCCCGGCGGCAGCCTCCTCGTCTCGGACGAGATCTAGGTCTAGGTCACCACTTAGACACCAGCCTCCCAGTCTTGCATCTTCACCATCGAGTAAGAAGAGTAAGACGGCGAGTTCCACCAGTGGTCACGGCGATAAATCCTCCAAATCAAAGTCAAGTAGTTCACTGTCACACCGTAGCCATAAATCTTCGAGAAAGGATTCCCATGATAGTAAGGCTTCCCGACATTCGCCGGAATCTAGTACTTCTCGTCGTACCTCTACCCCGGTCGGAGTTAGTGTTCGGTCTCAGGGGTCCAGTGTAGTGCCTGTACCTAAAGATATTTTACCTATTAGCATTTTAACCCTGGATTTGGAGAGTTCAGGGAGCTCAGTGGTTGAGAGTGTTTCGGACTCCCAAGGGAGTGTAGGCCAAGGCCTCGGTGTTTGGCGATCTTCTCGACCAGTACCTGACAACCCACTTCTGGCTCAAACTACTCACACAGTGGCTGACGTCCACCGGGACGCGGCGATCCCATCCTCTATTCCTGACTTATCTTGGCAACAAGATGGTACCCCAGCTTCGGCAGTATCCTCTCATGAGGAACAGGATGATAAAGACGAGGTTTCAATTATATCAGATATGGAAGTGCAAGAGTCAGGTTCAGGCTTAGACGCCGCACAAGATCTTATTGATTCACCATTGAGTACATCATCTAATAAATTTGTCACAGCACAGGAAATTGATGGGCTACTAGTTAATGGTTTATCTACATTTTTTGGCCAACAGCCGGAAACTCCTACAGTGGACCTGGGAGCTCCCACGACAAGCTCTACGGTACGGCCTCTGATGACTTCTATTGCTTTGACTCAGATCCCTCACCCTCCCTCTCTGTCACCATCGGTGGTCACTAGGCCTGCTACGGCGGCATTGACCACTTCGAATGTAAGGGTTATAACGGATGTCAATCCACCCCCGTTAGACAAAGCTCCTCTCAGAAAGGTAGCTATGCCCTTGCTTTACGGACCAGACGAGTCATGGGTCCTTTTGACCCCCACTAAGCCAGAGCTCGCCCAACCTACCTTGTCAGGGGAACTCCCAGTGCCGCAAGAGTGGGTCATCCAAGGCAATAAATCTAAGAAATTAAGGGCCTTGGATACTTTGGGGAATGTACTAGATGTCAATATCAAGGCGATACCTAGTTATTATCACCAGGACTATTTTGTTTATACTGCTAAGCCTGCTTTACCCTCTGCCTCAGCTTCAAAATTGTTTTCTGACTGGTCTAAGCATGATGGGTTTAATGACATTAAGACACTGTTAGCTCTCACTCCAGAACTCGATTTGCAAACCGTCACAGACGCAGCCGCTAATCCAGTCTTGAAGGTGGGACAGTTGGGTCCAGGACCTTGGGTGGAATGGGAGACAGAGGCTCAAAACTTTGCGACCACATTTACTTCCAAAACTTCCCACCAGATCCCTCAAGATACTCATTCTTGGTTCTCCATGCCAGTGTGTTCTGCCGGCGGAGTCCCTTCAGCCTTGTTTGCTTTCTTGGCTGCCCCTAAAATTAATCTTTGTGAACTAAAAGACCCTTTCACTACCCCTACCCCAACTCACCTAGACCGGGAATTTAGGCTAAGGGGGAAAGCTTTTCGCCTGTTCTCTCAATACATAGTGTCACAACAGGTTGCAAAGTCATTGCTCCGGTCCACTCAGGCAATCGCAGACGCGGATGCCAGAAGGTCGGTCGAACTGTCCCGGCGACTGCTTCTTCAGTCGTCAATCCAATCATTGGGTGACATACGCACAGCCTTGCTTGAGGCGGTGCGAGCGAGACAAGATCTCAGAATGTCTTAGGTACGCAAGCTGCCTGATCGCATTGCGAATCAGGTGGTCATGTCACCAGTGCTCACTCCCTCTTTAATGTCCCCTGAAGTGTGGCGAACAGTGTTTAATATGGCGCAGGCCTTTAAACACAGTCCCACCCCTTCTAAGAAACCTGCCTTTAACTTCCCCAAACCCAAGCCAGCCGCTAAAGCTCAGCCGGGGGGATCTAAGCCCTTTCTTCCACCTAAGTCCCCCTCCCTGCAAGGTCAGTACAGGCATAGACAGAGTAGGTTTTCAGGTCAGAGAGGACGCGGCCATAATAAGCCAGGTCAGGGCCCGTCTTCGGCCAACACCAGCCAGCCGGCGAAGCGTCCAGCACCACCAACCCCACCATCAAAAAACTAAAGTCTCTCTCACTCCCGGTGCCAACCTTAAGGCCGGCGGATCCGAGGGTAGTACAGCCGGCGAACCCTTGTCTGCTAACTGGGTCGTTCCGAACGTGTCACCAAGCATGGCCGTTAAACACTTGGGCACGGATGGTGGCACGCAAAGGCATCACTTGGCAGTGGCTCCGGCGACCTCGCTTACGTCAGCCGACAACGGCGAATTTTGTTTCTTTAGAGGTGGAGTCACTGGTCCAGGAAATGATTGCCAAGAATGTCATCATCCCGGTCCCCCCAAATTACCCTGTATTCACGTCCAAGCTATTTTTGGTTCCCAAAAGGGACAGTGTTCAGATGAGACCGGTCGTAGACCTGTCTTATCTGAACCTTCACATTCACAACGAGTCTTTCCGAATGTTAACAGTACACCAAATCAGGCTAACACTTCCGCCGGGAGGTTGGATGTGTTCCCTAGACCTGACAGACGCCTATTGGCACGTATCGGTCAACAAAAGATTTCAAAGGTTTTTGGCCTTACGGATCAGGCACCAAAATTTTGTTTTTCAACGGATGCCATTCGGTTTGAACCTGGCACCTCGATTATTCACGAAATTAGTCCGGCAAGCCCTCATACCGTTGTTAAAACAAGGAATCAGAGTGTTGTGGTACCTAGACGACTGGCTGGTGGTGGCAGAGACACAACAATTATGCATCAAACATGTCAACATCATTTTAAATCATGTCAAAACTCTAGGGTTCAAGGTAAATCTGGTAAAGTCAAACCTTGTTCCCTCACGAGTAATTCAGTGGATAGGGCTGGTCTGGGACACGGCCGCTCTCACTCTGAGTCAGAGTGTGGACAATCGCAACAGGTTTCGCAGGAAACTGTTCATGTTTCTTCACAGTCTGACTACGACGCGGAGGGTCTGGGAGTCTCTGGTCGGCTCTCTCAACTGGATTCAACTAACTGTTATGTTGGGCCGGTTGAAAGTAAAACGTTTAATATTGGAAGGCAACAAATATTTCACACTCTTACCGGCGGGAAAATTATGGCCCATCCCGAAATTAATCCACACCTTACTAGCGGTCTGGGCGAAGAGGGAAACGTTGCACTCAATAATGTCATGGACCTCTCCTCCGCCAACGGTATGGGTAGACACGGATGCGTCAGGCACAATAGGTTGGGGATTTCAGTCAAATCAGGGGCACCAGGGTCAGGGGCTTTGGTCCCACTTAGAAATCTCCCACATCAATGTCAAAGAATTACTAGTCCCCTTGTATTTCCTTCAGGCTCACGGCCCTGCGTTACGGGGCAAGTCGGTGGCCTTCAGAATGGACAATCTGAACGCAGTCCACTGTATTCAGAAACAGGGGTCAACGAGGTCAAGGAGGTTGCTAAACGTGTCGGAAGAGATTTTTACTCTAGCCAACAGACTAGACATTTATCTTCACGCATCTTATCTCCCAGGCATAGCAAACGTCTGGGCAGACGCTCTGTCCCGGAGACAAAGCACGACAGTAGAATGGGAGCTCAAGCAACCCATTTTCAACCTAATGATTGCAGAGCTCTCCCATCCACAAGTGGATCTGTTTGCGTCCGAGGAGACTCACAAACTCCCTCTATACCTCACCCGCCGGACGAAAACGCCGGCAGGGGAGCCAGACGCCCTAGTGACAGACTGGAACAGATGGAGCTCCATCTATCTGTTTCCGCCGCCAGATGCGTCACTAATGTGCCACGTAGTGAACAAACTACGAGATTATCGAGGCTTAGTCTCACTAATCGCGCCCCTGTGGCCGGCGCAGTTGTGGTACCAGCAATTGAAGACGTGGTGCCCGCACCCGGTGTCGCTCCCGGTCGGGTATTTCCACTTAGACACGATTGGCAACCTAGCGACCTCGCTGACTTTTGCATTATGGACATTCAGGAGGCCAAGTGGCTAGCACCATACGGTAGAGATGTGACCAATAAATTATTAAATCAATATACTCAGTCTACGAAACGACAGTATCACTCACATTGGCAAGCCTTTACTTCTTGGATCACTAGAACAGAACAGACTGTGCCATCAGTAGCTTTAGTTTTTAATTATTTAAATTATCTGTTTGAGCAGAAACATTTATCTGTGGTAACGTTAAAAAATCACTTAACTGCAATTAGAGTGCCCTTTTTAGACCTTACAGGCCTCTCCATACCGGTGGCGGAGGAAACAGGTTTTATGAGAGCTTGTTTTAAACTCCGCCCACCTCCCCGTCAGCTCATGCCTACTTGGTCTCTGGACAAAGCTTTGTCTTTACTTCACTCTCGTCTGTACCAAAATACTGCAGATTTGCATTACTCTTAAAAAAGGCTGTATTCCTTTTGGCTTTGGCCACCGGGAACAGAGTGTCTGAGCTGGCGGCGATGAGCAACACACCTAATTGCCTTAGGTTTGGTAGACTTAATGAATGTATTCACATTGCACCTTCCCCGGGATTTGTAGCCAAGAATGAGCACAGTGCACACGTGTTTTCTGAGTTCACGGTGCCGGCGTTAAAAAGGGGAAAGGTGCATCATAATCTATGTCCAGTGCAAGCTCTAACCAAATATTTGAGAGTAGCTCCTCTAAACCCCCAAGGTGCTTTATGGGTAGCGAGTACGGGTAAACGCTTACTGAAACGGAGATTAGCTTCTCTTCTGGTCGAAGTCATTAAAGAGAGTAATCCCGGCGTTGTGGGTCGGGCCCACGATTTACGCAAATGGGCAGCCTCTTTACGTTTCCTGAAGAATTTTTCAGTAGAAGATATTTCGTCCACTCAGTTGTGGGCGTCTAATCATACGTTTTTGACTAGATACTTGTCAGTTGCTCTAGATAAACCTTCCTTACCATGTATAGCTTTAAGGCAGAGGGTCTAGGTGGCCCGTCAGTCACTTTTGTTTACTTTCAAGAAAAGGGGGGGGGGGTGCAGTCAGTTAACATAGGACACCCTAGACCCCGCCGGAGTGTGAGAGCTGTGATACAATTTATGGTTAATGTGATATGAAAATTTCTCTGCGAGAAATTGTGCTAGTACAATGTTAGTACAAAACAACGGGGTTGTTATAGTAGGTTTAGCTGTGAAAGCAATTTAATATTAAACAGTGAAGATCTTTTGCAATTTATTTCCACGATTATTTTGGGGTTTATTATGTGCACATGTAAACTTATAACTTGTTATTTTTGTCACCACTCGTTGAGTGGGGTGCCTTTGTAGCTACAGATCTGTCCACAGAATCTTCAGAGTTACCCTTTTTTGTCAAGCAGGCTTCTTTGAAGCACGCACCTGCCTGAACCCCTTTCTTGTATATATATGGGCTACGCCTTATTAAATATATTTTCAAAGTAAGAATACTATGTGGTTGTTTTTATTATCTGCTTTTCTAGAGTTATGATATGATTACGAATGTCCCCCTCCAGTCTTAGAAATCAGGCATGTTCGTCAATGATGGAGGGGCCACTAATAAATTATAGGTTTGACTCCTGTAAGGAGATAAAGAAAACCTAATATTTAGTAGTGGCCCCGTAATCATTGACGACTGGGGCCCTCCCGACCATCCCCTTCCCATTCGTTGATGTATTAAGGATTTTGGTTTACTTGATATGTCAGTGAAGGAGAATGACGCCTGAATCAGCGTCTGGTCAAAGATCCACACAAGTACATCCACGATATGATGGAAAGCTTATTGAATAGTTATTCTTATTTTCTTTTTGTTTTTATTTTTTACAAAGTTTTTTCGTAGTGAGAACCCAATTCATAATGACTGAAGCCATGAGTGAGGTCGCGTGCGCTCATGATGAAGGCTCCTCAGATTTTAAATGCTCTGCGCGGTAGATTCAAACTACGGCGGATTAGTGTTTGAAGAGGATGCCTTATGTAATAGGCATGTTCGTCAATGATTACGGGGCCACTACTAAATATTAGGTTTTCTTTATCTCCTTACAGGAGTCAAACCTATAATCTAGCCCCAGCCAAATCCACCGCAACCCTGCTCACAAGTTGGACAGGAGAACACGAATACATCCCTCAACTCACCATAAACAACACCCTAACACATACACACACCCAAAATCCTAGGAGTAACATATGATACTCATATGACATTCAAACAGCACACCACAAACATTAAAAAGAAACTGACACCCAGACTTAACGCCCTCAGGTCACTTGCTCACACAAAATTTGGACACAACAAAGAAACTACCACCACAGTATATAACAATACATAGATCAGTGATGGAATACGCAAGCCCAGCCTGGACTTCTAACCTAGCTGAAACACATCATAAGACCTTACAGACTATTCAAAACAAAGCCTGAAGATCATTACAGGCTGCACAGCTACTGCACCACAGATCACCTACATCAAGAAACCAAAATCCTCAAAGTCAAAGACCATCTGGACATGAGAGGCACTCAATTCCTGGCAGCAGCCTCCACGAACCAAGACCACCCAAACTACATGGCAACACACCCACAGACACCAAGAAATATCAAAACAACACCCAGCACGGTATCACACACAATTATTGTCCTCTCTCCCTCCTGCCCACCCGAACCAACATCCAGAAGCACATCCATACTCATATCTCACCGATCCACTCACTCACAGACAACACACAGCTGCATGCACGACCTCCCGAAATCCATCCTTCCGAATCCTCCCTTCCTCGCGAGGACAGAGTCCACCTGGCCAGGCTGAGATGCGGACACCATCCAGCTCTCCTGAGCTATCAGAAGAGACTGGATGACTCCGTTGTCGACGCCTGCCCACAGCACCCCATACCATTAAACACATCATAGAAGACTGCATTTCACACAACCACTTACGCCAACAACACAATCTACACTCAATGAGAGCTCTGTGGGAAAGCCCGATCGTGGCCATGGCCTTTCTCAGGGACTCGGGGCTGTTCGGCCAGGCAGCTTAGGGAACAACAACAACAACAACTTCAAAGGTAGGCTACTGCCTGGAAATTGTCCATGTGAGGATTACATTTTTCCTGGGACTCTTAACCTCTCGGCTGCGCATGGGGGGTAGGAGACACCACACCCCTGTGCGCACGTATTTGAGCTGTTCCCATCACTAACATCGTTATTTTACCATAAATATCGTTAATACTTATTCATATGCGCCTATTTTACCATTAATATGAAGCTATTAACCAGTTACAACAATAAAACAAGTTGAAACAGCGTTTGGATGGTCAAAATCGGCGATAGAGGCCGGGAGTTACATAACCAAAGGCTGAGGCAGCCTCCCACTCCTCCACATGTCTGGAGAGACACTGTTGCGCAATACTCTCTCTCTCGCTCTTTCCCACGCTTGGTAACAATGATGACAATGCCCTGCTTGCAACTTGCTAATGTTAGCACGAAAATAGACCACAGAATAAGGGAATAACAGGGAAAATAGGTGATAACTGAAGGAGGGGGGCGGGGGGGATGTGGGGAAGGAGGGGATGTGGAAGAGTGATATTTGGCATGGCCCAGGGGCAAAAAAAAAAAAAAAGAGTTCAAGTTTTTATGGGGTGTTTTAAATGGATTTTTTAAGGCCCAGGATCTTAAAGAGTCTTCCCGCAGTCGCCCGGGGAATCTCTTAAAGAGTCTTCCCGCACTTGCCGGGTTAATGATATATTTTAATATAATTATTACATCATAGATAACAGGAGAACTGGATTTGACACGAAAATGGCCACTTTGCAGTAAGGGACCCAAAGCTGGAAAATGGACCTTTAACTTCAATCCTCAAAATATCGGCTCACAACCCACATAAATTGATGAAACTCACTGTGAAGTCAGCTAATTCAATGTCTATTTTATTGTCTGAAAGCGGTATCTAAATCCGTCCACTTGTTTCTTTGCACCGCTGGAATATACAAGTCAAACATGAGAATTTATATAATAACGGCTGGCTATATAAGTACAACTTCAAGTATACACAGTTATATTTCTAGTCGACAGATTTACAAACGCAAGCCAATGTACACAAAAATACTAATTTTATATCACTCTTCAAATAGATCACTGTACATAGCTTTGACAGTCCACTTACACAGCTCTTTTTCACACCTGTGAGCTTGCGCCTATTGTCGTCATTTTGTGACCTTGTGTCAGCCCCAGTGGCAGCATCAGGATTGCACTTAGCGTGATCATTACTGTTGATGTCGCGTACCATGTTGCCGGCAAACAGATTGAAAAGGGCGCCAGCCATTTGTCGCACGAGCTTGTCCACCAAGCTGTGTCCCTCAGAACAGGAGGCCCTGGTCAGCTGGGCGTTCTCGCTTCACAGGGTGCTCACCACCTCAATGAACACCTTCCTGGGCAGATCACACTAGCAGCTTGTGCCGGTTGGTCTCCTCCATCACCAGGAACCTCCAGATATGAAAGATGTCCAGCGTGACATCAATGGCAGTGGAGGATGGAGCCAGGAGCTTGCCACGGTCCAACAGCTCCGTGAAGGACCTGTAAATGGCCTCCACCTGCTCACTATCGTTCTCTTCAAACCTGGCTTCCAACGTTGCAGCCTCTCTGTCGACCAGCAGGTCAGCACAGGCACCACACTTGTTGCCCCTGGTTGCCGAAAGTTCCCGGGAACATTTCTTTGAGGATTTTGTGGGAGCACTCGGTTCTGGTCATAGTAATATTAGCAGTAACACTCCCCGCATACTAAAAAAAGCGCTTACATAATGAAGAAAGATAAAGTGATCCTACTTAAAGTATGATATATTTATGTGTGCATTTCAAAGTTTTAGTAGTTTTTAGCAATATCTACTATTTTTAAATAATATTTGAAGACGTCCATCGACGCTATCGCCGACGAGTAGTTTAACCTCGCACCTAACCGTTTTCTGTTGACCCATTTTCTTACGATGTGCGATTTTGGGTTTGTTTGTCACTCTCCCGCAGTAATATTTAGTTATTTGACGTCTTCTACATCATCTTTAGGAGCAACGGGGGTCTGGGGGCGGCAGCCCTTAAGTTAGTTATGGTTGTTGTTGTTGTTCCCCAAGCTGCCTGGCCGAACAGCCCCAAGGCCCCGAGCAATTCCAAGGCCATAACCGAGTGCCCCCACAGAAGTTAGTTATGGTTGTCAGGTAAGGTTAGTAACACTATTGTCGTCGGAGGAGGAAGCGGGTGCTTACCTAATCGTAATTAGTGGGGGGAGTATGAAGAAGCCTTCTTGTATAGACCCACACCTCTAATATTTAGTTATTTCAAGTTAAAGCCTCCCAAAATTGGAGGTGGGTTTGTTTACGTTCCGCCGCAAGTGCAGCCTAGCCGAGTCGCATTATCAAGGGAAGCATTAACCTAACCTGACAACCTAAACTAACCTGAGAGTTGCCACTGCTGCTGTCCGCACATCAGTAGTAGGGCTTCTTAACCCTTCCAGCCCGGGTGTCATTGTGAAAGGACACCGCGGCAGATGGGCAGGACCCCGGGTGTCCTTTTTCAGGCAGTAAGCCTATTCAGCTTGGTCTGAATACCGTGCGTCCGACGCATGTAAACAAAGCCGATCGTTGCGTAACCGCACCTCCGAAAACAAGAAGGAGACGTCGGATCAATGTTATTGTTGTAAGACGAAATTAGTGTCTGAAAAGGTCCGATATTGTCAACATCGCGGAAAAATTCGCTCCATTGAAATCGTCATCACAACTGAACCAGTTGACTTACAGAGCTCTACTCAACGCCAGTCTACAGATTGAAAACCGCACTACGCTTATAGATGTGTGGGAAATTTCTAGCAGTTAAAATAAAAAAAAATACGGTAGCCTAGGCCTAGACGTTTTTCGGCCAGATCGCCCGGATACGACCTCCGTCCTTTGGAGAACCAGCTCGGGCCACGAGGGTTAAATAACATAAGACTAAAACAACACTAATTTAGTAACAGTAATAATCATTATTATAGAAAGATTATAAACCTAAAAAAATAACAAATAAAAAAAATAAAAAAATAGCTGTGGTCCGTTTCCTTAACACTTTGGCTGCGGCCATATTTCCGCTCATTCAGGCACTCCTGAATGATTATGCGAGTGTCTGAATGAAATTAAATGTGCCGGTATTCAGCCAAAAACTAGAAGAAAATATCTTCAAAATTACACCAAAACGAGCTTCGTAGTTCGCGGGCTTCACCCGCAGCGCTACCATAGGCATTCGCTAAAATGAGCAATTATCGTTAATGTCGCACTACATTTGCCTTTGGCAGCGCTGTATATCTCGCGAGAGTATGACTCAGATTCCTCAGTGCCACGGCCGGCTGGCTGGAGGAAGGAATGTGGCCTGTCGTGCTCCCGCTCCCTCGCACTCAATTCTACAGGCTTTAACACCGGTACGGGAATTTTCCGCCTATTTCCGCCATATTAGGGCTACTTCAGGCACTCCTGATTGATTAGGCAAGTGTCTGAATGAAATGTAATGTATTCAGCCAAAAACTAGAAGAAAATTGTTTCAAAATGACACCAAAACGAGCTTCCTAGCTCGCGGGGTTCACCTGCAGCGCTAACATAGACATTCGCTAAAATTAGCAATTCTCGCTAATGTCTTGCTAAATTTACCTTTGGCAGCACTGTATATCTCGCGAGACTCTGAATCAGAGCCTTCAGTCTCCACGGCCGCTTGGCTGGGAGATGGACGTGTGCCCTGTCGTGCTCCTGCTCTAAAGAGGCTTTTAAAACCTGTAAATTGAGGTAAATTGCTATGGCGTTCGGGAACGTCTCCCGCAGGAAAAGGGTTAAGAGGCTTTAAAAGTCTGTAAATTGCTTTAAATTGCCATGGCGTTCGGGAACGTCTCCTGCAGGCAATGGGTTAATATTGACCAAAAAGGATTCTCAAAGGAAATGAACGAAACCGCGTAGCCTACTAATACAGTACAAAGCTCGCGGGGTAGCGTCGTCGGGTCACTCGGACGTCTGGGATATATTTTTCAAATATTGCTTAAAAATTGCCTAGTAAATATTGTTAAAAACTATAATTATTTAGAAAAGGCTCGCCGCCTTATTATAAATAATTTATTAGGGACAATGCAGGTCTATGGAATCCTTATACTGTAGGTTACTCATGTATAATCCACTGTGGAAGAATAATTGTGATGATATTTATATAACCCGATATTAGTGGAAAAAAGTCATATCACTCTCAGAGCTCCTTCGGACATCCTCACTGTTTACAAACTTCTTCAGTATGGAGTGTAATCGATATTTACCCCCTGCTGGTAGCCTGGTAACACAGAGTCACAGATGATGATTTCAATAAGTCATGGGGGGCTTCGCCCCCCCTCAACCCATCCTGAATCCCACATTGGAAATATAGGAAACTAAAACCATGAAAACACTCATTTCTCAAAATCTGGAGGAAAAAAAAACATGAAAAATAAGGGTGCGAGCGTTTTCCCTAACAGTAATTACCTTAAAAACTATTAAAACCTAGAAATGCACCTACAAATAAACCATACTGGTACTTTAAATAGGATGGGTTACTCTTTCTGTATTTTGCAAGTGCTTCGTTTAATAGGTGTGGAGTGTTACTGCTACTATTACCGTTATGGGTAGCTTAGCCTAGATCAAGGAATTGTCTTAGGTGTCAAATTTTTACATAGCCTAGCCTAGATATTTAATAAAATACAATACTCCATAGATTTTCATGGAAAGCTTATTATAAAGATAAATAAAATATTCGTAAGTAGGCTAAGTTATTTTACAAGATCCAGCATTATTCTTGGTGTCAAATTAAACTGTCTCTGGTGTCACTACTGTTTCGGCGGTTATATTCAACGACACTAGTGCAGCGTTATGAGAAATAATTTATTAGGAAAAATAGGCACCAATAGATTCACCATATTTTTCTCCATATAGTCCGCATGGAGGATTTTCGTTATCAACAAATTGAAAAATACCCACTTCATAGACAAATACACCAAAAATCTAACTCAAAGCGGGGGTGTGGGGGTGGCAGCCCCCACCTATAATACTAGGATAGGTTAGGTAAGGTTATTAGGTTAGGCTAATGTCCTTTCAAAGGGGTATAGGCTAGTAAACACTAGGATAGCCTATACCCAGTCAGAGGTAAGAAGAAGAGGGTACTGGTGAATGGAATAGGCTCGGGGTGGAGGGAAATTACAAGTGGGGTACCTCAGGGATCTGTGTTGGGACCACTGCTGTTCGTTATATTTATCAACGACTTGCCTGAAGTTATAACTAATGGAAGTGAGGTATACCTGTATGCGGATGACACTAAACTGTATAGAAGAGTGAGGAGTAAGGAAGATATGGGTTTGCTTCAAGGAGATGTGGAGGGCATGAAGGGATGGTCTGAGCATTGGTTAATGCCTTTTCATCCAAAAAAATGCAAGTATATGCGGATTGGGACCAGCAAGATAGACAAGGTAGGATACAGTATGTATGAAGCGATGGAGGAAGTGAGTGCAGAAAAGGATATAGGAGTAGTGATAGACAATAAGTTAAATTTCTCAGAACATTTAGCGGAAAAGATAAACAAAGCCAATAGAATTGTAGGGCTGATAAGGAGGACATTTGTGTCACTTGACGAAGAAATCTTCAGGAATCTATATACAGCGCTGGTTAGGCCGCACCTGGAATATGCAAACCAGGTGTGGGCTCCATATATGGTAAAGGATATAGAAGCAGTGGAGAAAGTGCAGAGGAGAGCTAGCAAGCTGGTACCAACGTTGAAGAACGCGGGCTATGAGCAGAGGTTGAGGACACTGGGGCTTCCGACACTGGCATATAGGAGAAAGAGAGGGGATATGATCGAGACTTTTAAGATAGTGTCAGGAAAGTACGATGAGGATGTGTGTGAAGGTATCTTCTTGATGCGGGAGGGAACAAGAACGAGAGGACACTCTAAGAAAATTTACAAAGAAAGAAATAGGCTTGAGAAGGCAAAGAACTCATTTTGTGATAGAGTGGTAAATGAGTGGAACGCACTGCCCCAGTATGTAGTCGATTCCGAATCAATAAGGGAGTTTGAAAGTAATCTTGATAAAGAATGGGAAGACAAGATTTGAAGTTTGATTATAAAACAAATATACAGAATAGTAAAAATTTTGCGTCTGCTACCGCCGCCGCCAACACCGTGAACGACCGCAGCAGTGCAAGTACTGGTACTGAGCTGGATACAGAGGCATAGTTTGCCTTTTTCCAGAGGATCTACTGTAAGAAACTGTAAGAAGAAGAAGAGTTCTGCAGTAGTCTCCTTGAATGCTACCGTTTCGGCTAACTGCTTCCACATGACCGCATCACTTCCATTTATCGCCTTTAACATCATTGGTGCCTTCACTGTCATCATTATGCCTTTCACCACTTTTAGGATAGTATGTGGGATCGACAGCATCGCTGCCATCACCGGAGTTAGGCTACTAGAAACACTTGGAATCCAACGAGGAATGTAATTTGTTTTAGCCTAGCCCTGATAAAAAGACGAAACGCTTCCTTTTTCCGCTGATTGAAGGCCAGATGGAGTAGCTACAGGCTACCAGTTAGTCACATTCTCATCACTTGTACATTCTGCCATTGTTGTGTTAAATCGGAGGAACATTAAAGCACTAAAACACGATATATCACTGGAAATAATACGCAGTTCAGCAGAGTCGGCCACACTCTGGGAGTGTAAACTTTTAAACATCAACAATGAAGTGTGCAGGGTGTGGGAAGCGAAATGTTTCTGGTGGCTCAGTTATTTCATATTTGTTTACGTTTTTCGTTATTCCAGTGACTTATCCTTATTGTCTAATAATACTCTAATATTTTAGACATTGTTTACCTTACTGTATGTACTTCAACAGCTATATTATAGCTGTGGTGGTTTTGGGAATCGAGAAACCTGCCCTACATAGCTCACCACAACAGCTTGGTATGGACCATAGAGTACATATGACCTAGAGGCGAAAGAAGACGCCACAAATCTGTAAATAGGGATCCGCGCGTTCGAGAGATGGCAGCACGATCGCAAAGGACAATGGGAGGGGAGGGTCCCCACAAAGACATTATATTGACTATGATTGTCTTTGGTCCCCATTAATTCGTAATAATCCCTACCTTGTACTAATAACGCTATTAATAATCAATTGAACATTATCCAGAGACTCTGCAGACATGACATAGTTAAATAGACATAAGTAGTCGAGGCTACTGTAAAGGCCAGTCATCGTGTAATTGTCGTCATTATGAGGAGGTACACAAGCAAAACTCCTCCAACACCCGCCATTGTTGATGTGAGATTCGGGAGTTGCCAACGTCAATGGTGGGACATAATATCCCTAGATGTCATAAGTATAAATGTCCAGTTTTAGTGCTACTTGACAAATTAACATCTACATAACATGTAACATAATAATATATATTCAAAATTACATTTTAATTCTTGTTGTGTTGCTTGAAGGTATACAACTTGCATCATATATGAGTAGCCTATGTTTTATAGTGTATATGTATACTTAATGTTTTCATCTTGCTTATATATATATCTAATTTATACTAAATAATTTACAAGTGTTATTACCAAAATTAATTAACTCTTAAATATGTTCCCTCTTTAATCTATTGCTCCCTCGTTTTGCGGATATTCCCTTAACTTTGGTAACACTGCAGCAAGCTAGCTGGCTGGCGCACGCGGCGCACAGACTATCTATAATAAGGACAAGCCACTGCTTTGGTTGTTGTACAGTACAACAGTGCTGCCACCAAATCCCTAGGACGCGCGGCAAAATAACCGTGTGCGTCACGCTTTCGCCTCTAGGTCATTATGTACTCTATGGTATGGACATTCGTCTCAGCTAGCACTAAAAACGCCTACAAAATGGACACTTTCAAAGCATTTTGCATTTTTAATAATTACAAAATGAATACTTCACAAAATCTAAACACAAGCACCACTTCAACTAAACATGGTTGGGTCCGTTACTGCAGCTGCAGGTCGACCTCGCTGGCCCGTGTCAAATCCAGTTCTGTTATCTATGATTACATGTATCACCATGTATGTATTATGCCCTTTAATCTGAGATATATTAGAGGTAAAGTAGTCCAGTTAACCTTATTAAATTATTTAGTATGCTCTACATGTTTCTATTTCCTAGTTTTCTTATCTTTTAGTAATTTGTGCCATCTTCCAGTTAACTCCCAAACCCCGGGTATTTTTATGTTTTTTGTCATTTTTGGTGCATATCCTATCTGGCCTCCAACTTTCGTGACAATCTGTTCGTAGTTTTTTTATAGGCTTGTTTACAGACAGACAAACAAATATACAAACATACATGAAGACAGAGGGAAGAGGTGAAGGAATTGAATGCCAAAAGAACAGACCAAGAAGTGGATTTTTTTTATTGGCGACTGGCAGGAACGAAGAAGAAGAAATGGTTCATCAAAGGACCACAGAGGAAGACGGAGGGGCAAACAGAGAACTTCGGGACGAACGGTCAGACAGAGGAAACGAGTACCAGTACCGAAGGACAGGAGGGAGAGACTGGTGTAATCCAGGAACAAGTGAGAGAAACAGGGCAGGAGGAGAAGACGGGGGAACAAGGGAGAGAAGGTGGAGTGGAATCGGGAGGGGAGTAGAGTCTGGGAATATTAGGGAAAGAGAAAAAAAGAAAGGTGTAAGAAAGGGGGAGATGAAGCTGGTGTATAGTAATGTGGATGGCTTGCTGTCTAAGAAATTAGAATTGAATGACTATATTGAGAAATATAAACCACATATTATGTGCTTAGCAGAAACAAAGTTGAGAGGTGGTACTGAATTGGGAGTGTTGGGATGGGAAGGGTACAATGTGTGGAGAAAAGATAAAGAAGGAAAAGGGGGGGTGGCGTGTTAATAATGACTGACAAAAATATAGAAGCAAGTGAAATTAACCTAGGCAACATTAGATCAGAAATTATAGCAGTGACAATAAAAGACAAGGACAACAAAGCAACTGATATAGCAGTGGCTTATATACCACCACAAACTAGAGCATGGAAGCGGGAAGAATATGATCAACTAATCACGGAATCTCTAGATTCACTAAAAATACTTTTTAATAGGAGAAATAAATTAATATTAACAGGTGATTTCAACTGTAAGGAAGTCTATTGGGAAGGGTTAGATGCGGGAAATAATAATGAATCTTGGGGCAGTAAATTACTGAATCTAGTAACAGAAAACATGTTAACACAACATGTTAGAGAACACACACGAATCAGAGAGATGGATGAACCATCCAGGCTAGACCTAGTCTTCACCAGTGATCCGCATGACGTTAAAAAGATAAATTATCGTTGTCCCTTGGGAAAAAGTGATCACAAGATTTTAGAAATGGAGATGGATTTGGGGAAAAATGAGGAGAGAAATGAAGGACTTAAAATAAATAGATACAACTATGCTAAAACTGATTTTAAATCATTAAAACATCATTTCCAAAGTATAAATTGGAAGGAACTAGAGAGCCTGGAAATGGTTCAAGACAAATATAGACTTTTCTTGAAAGTATATGAAGAAGGGATACATAAATATGTCCCAAGGTTCTCACCAGGGGTAAAGAAGGAAAAATAATGGTTCAATATAAGATGTAGTAAGGCACAGGATAGAAGAAACCGAGCATGGAATATAGCATGGAAGAGACATAGTGAAAATAACTGGAATAAGTACAAGGAGAAAAGAAATTAATACGTAAAGATACAACGTGAGGAACAATATAAATACAAAAGGAATATTGTAGAGAAGTGCAAAAACGAGCCAAAACTATTTTATAGATTTGTAAATGGAAAAATAAAAACAAAAGAAGGTATTGCCTTTATGGACTTGGAGAAGGCCTATGACAGAGTGGATAGAGAAGGTTTGTGGAAAGTACTTAGAATATACGGAGTAGAGGGCAAGTTGCTGAAAGCAGTGAAGAGCATGTATGAGGGTGCAAAGGCGGCAGTACGTGTGGAGAGTGAGCAGAGCGAGTTCTTTGACCTGAATGTTGGTTTGAAACAGGGGTGTGTGATGTCCCCGTGGTTGTTTACTGTATATATGGATGGAGTTATGAAAGAAATACTATCAAGAGCAGTGGATGTTGGTGTATCGCTGAAAAGGGAGGGAATTGAGTGGAAGCTACCTATACTGCTGTTTGCGGATGATACAGTTCTGATGAGTGATAATGAATGGGAGTTGCAGGGTCTGGTAAATGAGTTTGGAACAGTGTGCGAAAAACGGAATTTGAAGGTAAATACGGGGAAGAGCAAGGTTATGGTCTTCGAAAGGGGTGAAGTCACAGAGTGTGAGGTGAAGCTGAACGGTCAGGCTATGGAGATGTCAACTCTTTTAAGTATCTGGGCAGTGTGTTGAGTAAAGATGGGACTATGGATGAAGAGGTGTGGGAGAGGGTACAACAGGGGAAGAGGGTTGTAGGAACGCTAAAAGCAGTAACAAGAAATAGGGTGGTCAGTATGGAAGTGAAGAAGTCCTTGCATGACAGTGTGGTAATCCCGACACTGACTTACGGAAGCGAAGCATGGACGTTGGTTGAGAGACTCGGACCAAGAGTGAGAGCAGTGGAAATGAATTACTTAAGGAGTGCGTGCGGAGTTACATGGAGGGATAGACAGACTAATGAGGAAGTAAGAAGGAGGTGTGGTGTGGAGGTAGATGTGCTGGAAAGTGTGAAAAGGAACAACTTGAGATGGTTCGGCCATATGGAACGTATGGAAAGCGAGAGAATGACTAAGAGGGTGTACGAGAGCGAGGTGGAGGGACAGAGGGGGAGAGGTAGACCGAATATGAGGTGGAAGGATGGAGTGAGGAAGTACATGAACGAAGGCGGTGCTGGTTGGGGGGAGGGGCGTCGACTGACTGGGGACAGAGGTGCATGGGGGCGGTTCGTTCGTGGCCACCCCTTCGGGGATCACGGCGTCAGGCAATAGATAGATAGATAGGTATTGTCAGACTAAGAGTTGGAACGAACAGCTATGAGAAAGATAAAGACTTGTGTGAAGTTATGAATGAAAAGCTTCAGTCAGTGTTTGTAAAAGAGGAGTTTATAGAACCTGATAGAGAAATGAGAACACCACAGATGCCTGAAATGAAAGTGACAAAAAGTGAAGTGCTGAAATTGATGCAGGATTTGGAAGTGAGGAAATCAATGGGGCCAGATGGAGTGGCTGGATGGATCCTCAAAGAATGTGCGGAAGAGCTAGTGGAACCAATCTATGACATCATCAAATCTTCACTGAATGAAGGAGCCCTGCCAGTGGAATGGAAGAGAGTTAACATAGTACCTATTTACAAAGGAGGCGACAGAGAAAATCTGCTTAACTACAGACCGGTGTCCCTCACCAGCATTGTTTGCAAAATTTGTGAGAAAATTATAAGAAAAAAGTGGACACACTTCATAGAGGGACTGGGGGTGCTTAGTGAGAAACAGTTTGGATTCAGGGAAGGGAGATCTTGTGTATCTAATTTATTAAGCTTTTATAGCAGAGTGGTAGATGTTACACAGGAGAGAGAGGGATGGGTTGACTGTGTTTACCTGGACCTGAAAAAGGCCTTTGATAGGGTGCCTCACAAAAGGTTATTTATTAGTGGCCCCTCCATCATTGACGATTATGCCTATTACATAAGGCTACCTCTTCAAACGCCCATAAGCGCAGTTTGAAACTACCGCCACAGAGCTCAGAGGAACCTTCATCATAAGCACACGCTAAATCACTCATGGTTCGTCTTTATGATTGGGTTCTCACTATGAAAAAATTTCGTAACAAATAAAAAATAAAAATAAAATAAGAATAACTATTCATAAGCTTTCCATATTCCGTGGATGTACTTCTGTGGATTCTTGGACCAGACGCTGACTAGCGCATCTATCCGCCTTCCTTGCTCTGCGTTCACCCCACCCGGACGTGTCCCCCACAGTGCTCCGCTTTGATTCCGCATTCTTGCGTCCCTAGTGAGTTTTTTCTCATTTGTTTACTCTGGGATGTCTTGAGTAAGGTTAGGATTAGCTTAGCAGGGGTGTCATGGGTGGTTTTCTCGCAGAACAAGTGTACAGTATTTTGGGTCGTTTTTGTTGGGGCGTCTATTTCGGACGGACCCTCGTGGCCGAGTTGAGGACGCTCTGAAACTGTTTTTCGTGTTTAGCCATCTTTAGTCCTAGCTTGTTAGGAGGCTTTAACTACGCGATGTCGGGCTTCTAGCTATCTTTCTGATGGAGTAGCCTATGTTATTTGTACTGACGTTCCTGGTGTATTTTCTTCACTTAGTGGAGTTCTTTCTGGGTCCCGAGTTAGTGTTACCCTTACCCGGGTGTTTTCTACGATTTTGATGTGGCGGCTGTTCCAGTTTTGGTGGGATGGAGTGCTTTTCGATGGTGTTTCGACGTCATTAAGTGTTTTTTCCGTTTTCACCAGGCCTAGCCAGCCACTCGTAGTTTTTCACATATGCAAGTGTTTTCATTGTTTATTATAATAAAAATGTATTCATGTGCCATGTGTGTCCTGGATTAGTTGTGATTGGCTGATCCAGGAGCTTCGGACTGTGGGTCTGATTATGTTTATCAGACTGCGTTCTGTTTGGTGTGGGTTGCCTTTCCGGCGTTTTTTCTCGATTGCTCCGAGAAAGCCGTATTGTTTACCGAGTTTTAGTCAGGATGGCTAAAATAGGTACGTTACCCCGGCGAGTTTGGTAGCTTGAGGGCTCATCAGAAACTGCGTTTTCTGTGGTCGAGCCTGTGATCAGGCTTCCTGTGTTATTCCCGGCGAGGTGGGCTCCACACATTTATCTAGGTGATCATGCTGACACCTGTTGGATATGGTTTTCTCGGCTTTTCAAAGCCATTGAAACAATGCTGTTTGTTTGTTTGGTCTTTCCCTCCCGGCGACCTTTTTACAAAGAGGTCTGGGGCAGGTACAATTGGTTTGACATTGCATATAAAACCCGGCGGTTGTACCTTCGGGTGGTTATATTAACGGATTTGCAATTCGCGGATAATTTGCCAAACAATTGATTGATACAATAGGGTATCACGGCCTTCAAGACGGTGATCTATGAGGGCTTCTGGGAGAAGCTGGATTAGAGATTAAGATAGGCTTAGACTTTTTATGGGATAAAAAGATGCCTGAATCTTACTAGTGTTTCAAGTGTAAAGGGATACTTGAAAGACTTCATCTTTAATAAAGATATGCTTCATCTTTATGAGGATTCAGAAGATATGCTTAAATCTTTTGGACAGGTAAAGATATGCTGAAATCTTTAATAAGCCATTGAAACAATGCTGTTTGTTTGTTTGGTCTTTCCCTCCCGGCGACCTTTTTACAAAGAGGTCTGGGGCAGGCCCCGGCGGTTGTACCTTCGGGTGGTTATATTAACGGATTTGCAATTCGCGATAATTTGCCAAACAATTGATTGATACAATAGGGTATCACGGCCTTCAAGACGGCGATCTATGAGGGCTTCTGGGAGAAGCCGGATTAGAGATTAAGATAGGCTTAGACTTTTTATGGGATAAAAAGATGCCTGAATCTTACTAGTGTTTCAAGTGTAAAGGGATACTTGAAAGACTTCATCTTTAATAAAGATATGCTTCATCTTTAATAAAGATATGCTTCATCTTTATGAGGATTCAGAAGATATGCTTAAATCTTTTGGACAGGTAAAGATATGCTGAAATCTTTAATATGAAACTAAAGGAAAACGAAAAGTAGTGGTGGAGTGCTACGGTTCGTTGACCGGCGGTTTTGTGGCACATGTTTTGTACCATTTTGGGGTAACCTTATGAGCATTAATTCCTGGAAATTTCTCTTTCCAGGGCGGAGTACCGGCGTTGCGCCAGGTGACCAGGTAGTTCCCGGGGGCGGGGTAGTTTTCCCCCAGTCTCTGTCATGTCGGCACTAGAACCTTCTCATTGCTTTATGTTCAATGCCGTTATGCTCAGGTATCCCTATTTTTGCTCACAAGCTCTGCATTAAATGTGTTAAATGCCTAGATCGGTCAAGGGGGATATGGGTGACAAAGAATTGCACTATATGTAACCTCTTTAAGTGTTAAAGTTCTAATTCAGAAAGATAATACTGTGGCGGTGGCTTTACAAGAAGTGAAACAACTTCTCGCTACTTACTCAACGAATGTAGCACATAAAGCATTGCAATGTGATAACCTTGAGCTATGGGAGCTTTTAATTATCAAACATACCCCCCCTCAGTATAAGATACGTGCACGTAAGACCTCAGAGACTGGGCGGGGACAGGTGGCCACACCCTCCCCCGGCAAGTCTAAGAGGCCTCGCTCACCGTCACCTTTGGCAATGGAGACGAGGTCCACATCAAGGTCACCACTGAGGAAGCAGGTGACAGATTCGGGCCACTCTGCTTCACCTTCAAAGAAGAAGAAAAAGGAAGCGAGTGGGGGATCTAAAGACATTACTAGTACTAAGCATAAGTCAAGTAAGAGTCATAAATCATCCAAAAGGGATCCTCCGGCGCGAAAGGACTCACGGCTGTCGCCGGAGCCTGGTACCCCGCTTTCTGCCTCTACCCCCACCAAGTCTAACGTCCACTCTGACAGGTCGGGGGTGGAGTCAGAGAATGTGGTGGAGGATGCCCCGGCGGACATTCAAGTACCTGATATTCATGCTTTTTCTACCAGGTCATGTGTGTCAGCCTCAGATTTAGAAGTGTCTTACAGAAACTATAAACCTCTAGGGGGCTCGGGTGAGGGCTCTCAATCGGAGAGTATACCAAGCGAGTGATAGCCACAGCCAAGGTGTATGGCGATACTCACAGTCCTGGCAGGACAGAACACATCCCTTTGTGACTCAAGTAGTGGCTGACGTCCACCGGCATGCCGATGTACCATCTTCTATCCCAGATTTAACATGGCAGCATGTGGAGGTCCCGGCTTCGGCTGGATCTTCCCATGATAGGCCAGACTTAACGGATGAAGAACAACGATCTCTGGTCTCAGAGATGGAGGTTGAAGAGTCCAGTCACCTTCTAGACGACTGTCAGGGTACTGTCGAATCTCCACGGAGTTCGTCATCGGCTAGGTATGTAACGGCAGAAGAGATTGATGGATTACTATTGAATGCACTTAATAGGTTCTTTGGCCCTACGCCGGAAACTCCTACAGTTGGTACGGGAGCTCCCGCGACGTCGACGAATGTGCGACCTCTGGCTACATCCATTGCTTTAGCTAAAATATCTCTTGTGTCGGATCCAATTTCCAATGTGCCAGGCACAGCAGCTCTCACTACTTCCAATGTGCGAGTCATATCAGACATAACTCCCCCTCCTTTAGACAAGGCGCCAGTCATAAAAGGAGCTATGCCTCTTTTATACGGGCCTGATGAGTCATGGGTAGCAATGTTACCAACTAAGCCAGAGGCAGCACAAGCTACTATTTCGGGGGAGCTCCCTGTACCACATGAGTGGGTAATCCAAGGCAATAAGTCTAGAAAACTCAGAGCTTTGGATAGTCAAGGAAATGTTTTGGATGTTCATATTAAGGCCATTCCAAGTTATTATAACCATGACTTTTTTGTGTATGCATCAACACCAGCCCTACCCCCTGCCTCAGCTTCAAAGCTATTTTCTGACTGGACTAAGAATGATGGCTTTAACGACGTCAAGGCACTTTCTGCTTTGACGCCGGAGTTGGATATGTTTCCGATCACAGACTCAGCCTCTAATCCAGTCTTGCAGGTGGGGCAGTTGGGTGCGGGACCTTGGGTGGAATGGGAAACAGAGGCTCAAAATTTTGCCACTACTTTCACGTCAAAATCTTCCCACCAAATCCCTCAAGAACACCAGTCTTGGTTCTCTCTTCCGGTTTTTAGTGCCGGCGGAGTCCCCTCTGCTTTGTTTGATTTCTTGGCTGCCCCTAAAATCAATTTGTGTGAATTAAAAGATCCTTTTAGCACGCCTTCCCCAGCTCACCTAGACCGCGAGTTTAGGTTAAGAGGAAAAGCGTTTAGACTGTTTTCGCAATATATTGTTACCCAGCAAGTAACAAAGTCTCTGTTACGCTCTTCTCAGGCAATAGAAACCGCGGAAGTCAAGAAAGCCATTGAACTTTCCCGGCGCTTGCTTCTCCAGACTTCCATACAGTCTTTAGGAGATATTCGGACGGCCTTATTAGAGGCAGTTCGAGCAAGGCAGGATCTGAGGATGTTCTTAGTGAAGAAACTTCCTGACCGTATTGCAAGCCAAGTAGTTCTGTCTCCAGTTCTAACTCCTTCTTTGATTTCACCAGCAGTTTGGAAGACTGTTTTCAATATGGCACAAGCATTCAAACAAAGTCCCTCTCAACCTAAGAAACCTACCTTCACTTTCCCTAAATCCAAACCAGTTTCGAAAGCTCAAACTAGTGGGTCTAAGCCTTTTCATCAGCCAAAGTCCCCTTCCACCCAGGGTCAGGCTCAGTTCAGGTATAAACAGGGTAATTTCTCAGGTAAAGGCCACAAATTTCACCAACGACCAGGTCAGGGCCCGCCTCCGGCCAAACCCGGCCAGTCGTCCAAGGGTACACCTCCACCAGCAAAAAACTAAGGTCTCTCTCACTCCCGGGGCCAGTCAAAGGCGTGTTGGAAAAGAGGGTAGTCCAGCCAGCGAACCCCAGTCTGCTAACTGGGTCCTTCCGGGCGTGTCATCAGGCATGGCCATTAAGAACATGGGCGAGGACTGTGGTACGCAAAGGCATCACTTGGCAGTGGCTCTGGCGATCTCGCTTACGTCAGCCAACAAAGGCCAATCATGTTTTTTAGAGGTGGAGTCACTAATTCAGGAGATGATTACCAAGAGTGTCATTATCCCCGTCCCCCCGACTTACCCGGTGTTTACATCCAAACTATTTCTAGTACCAAAAAGGGACAGTATTCAGATGAGACCGGTCGTAGACCTGTCTTATTTGAATCTCCACATTCACAACGTGTCCTTCAGGATGCTGACAGTGAATCAAATCAGGCTAACACTTCCGCCGGGAGGGTGGATGTGTTCATTAGACCTGACAGACGCGTATTGGCATGCCCCGGTAAACAAGAGATTTCAAACATTTCTGGCTTTACGAATAATGCGTCAGACTTATGTCTTTCAAAGGATGCCGTTTGGGTTGAACCTAGCGCCACGCATATTCACAAAATTAGTCCGGCAAGCCCTGATGCCCATTTTAGAACAAGGGATCAGGATCTTGTGGTATCTGGACGACTGGCTGGTGGTGGCAGAGACAGAAAAGTTATGCAACACTCATGTCAACATTACGTTAAACCATGTCAAATCTCTAGGATTCAAGGTCAACTTGGTAAAGTCAAACCTTGTTCCCTCACGAGTAATTCAGAGGATAGGGCTGGTCTGGGACACAGCATTTCTCACTCTGAGTCAGAGCGTGGACAATCGAAACAGATTTCGCAAGAAACTGTTTATGTTTCTCCACAGTCTGACTACGACACGGAGACTCTGGGAATCTCTAGTCGGTTCTCTCAACTGGGTTCAACTAACTGTGAAGTTGGGCCGGTTGAAAGTCAAACGTTTAATCTTGGAGGGCAACAAATATTTCCCACTCTTACCGGCGGGAAAATTATGGCTTATCCCAACATTAATACACAGCTTACTAGCGGTCTGGGCGAAGAGGGAAATGTTGCACTCAGTCATGTCATGGACCTCTCCTCCGCCGACGGTATGGGTGGACACGGATGCGTCAGGGACGATAGGTTGGGGCTTTCAGTCAAACCTCGGGCATCAGGGTCAAGGGCTTTGGTCCCCTTCAGAAACCTCTCACATAAATGTAAAAGAGTTACTAGTCCCCTTGTATTTCCTTCAGGTTCACGGCTCTACTTTACGGGAAAAGTCGGTGGCCTTCAGGATGGACAATCTCAATGCAGTTCACTGCATTCAGAAACAAGGGTCAACGAGGTCTCGGAAGTTGCTAGACGTGTCAGAAAAGATTTTTGTGCTAGCCAACAAGCTGCACATTCATCTTCATGCATCATATCTCCCAGGCGTAGCAAACGTCTGGGCAGACGCGCTGTCTCGGAGACAGAGCGCAACAGTAGAGTGGGCACTCAAGCAAAATTTTTTCGATCAAATGATTGCAGAGCCTTACCATCCACAAGTGGATCTGTTTGCGTCAGAGGAGAATCACAAACTCCCTCGGTACCTCACACGCCGGACCTAGAGACCTCGCTGACTTTTGCATTGTGGACATTCAGGAGGCCAAGTGGCTAACGCCGTATGGTAGAAACGTGACAGATAAATTTATGAATCAGTACACACAATCTACCAAGAGGCAATATCAATCTCATTGGCAGTCCTTTACTTCTTGGATAGTTAGAACAGAACAGACAGTACCTTCGGTGGCATTAGTTTTTAATTATTTAAACTATTTGTTTGAACAGAAACGTCTATCTGTAGTGACTCTAAAAAATCACTTAACAGCTATCAGGGTGCCATTCTTTGACCTTACAGGTCTAACCATACCACAAGCGGAAGAAACAGGTTTCATGAGAGCATGCTTCAAACTCCGCCCACCTCCCCGTCAGCTCATGCCTACCTGGTCTCTTGACAAAGCGTTATCTTTGCTTCATTCCCGTCTGTATCAGAATACGGCAGATTTTGAATTGCTATTAAAAAAGGCTGTGTTCCTTATGGCTTTGGCAACTGGTAACAGGGTGTCTGAGCTGGTGGCGATGAGCAACACCCCTAATTGCATAAGGTTTGGTAGACTAAATGATTGCATTCATATTGCTCCTTCCCCACGGTTCATCGCCAAGAATGAACACAGTGAACATGTTTTCTCAGAGTTCACGGTGCCGGCGTTGAAACGGGGTAAAGTGCACCATAATTTGTGTCCTGTACAAGCTTTAACCAAATATATGAGAGTGGCACCTCTTAACCAACAAGGTGCTTTATGGGTATCGAGTACAGGTAAAAGATTAATGAAACGTAAAATGGCTTCTCTGCTAGTAAAAGTCATTAAAGAGAGTAATCCCGGCGTAGTGGGTAGGGCCCACGATTTACGCAAATGGGCAGACCTAGCTACTACTCAACTATGGGCTTCAAATCATACTTTTTTTTTACTCGATACCTGTCGGTAGCACTAGACAAACCATCAATGCCATGTATAGCGTTACGGCAAAGGGTCTAGATGGGTCTCTAAGTCACTAATTGTTTAGGTTAAGAAAGAGGGGGGGGGGGGGGGGTGCAGTCAGTGAAACATAAGACACCCTAGACCCCGCCGGAGGATATGTACAGAGTATACGAGCTGTGATACAATGTATAAGTGTTGTGATTAAAATTTCTCTGTAGTAATGCCTACGGGAAATGTTGTTGAGGTACAGTAGTACAACAATGGTTTCTTTCAGTGGGATACACTGTTGAAGCAATTTAATTTTAAGAGTTCTCGGTAGTTGCAACTACGAGTAGCATTTTAGTAAGTACATCTGCGATAGTACAAGAATTTATTCTATTTTTGTGTCTAATTTTATGGAATATAAACATTAGAATAATGGGGTTTATATGTGCACATGTAAACATAAAGTTTTATTTTTCACCACTTACTTTAAGTGGGGTGCCTTTAACTTTCAGATCTGTGAACAGATTCTCATAGTTACCTTTTTTCCTCAAGCTGGCTTCTTTAAGCACGCCCCTGCTTGTACCCCTTTTTATATGTTGTACTGTATAAAGTTTATACATAATTATATATTTTTTACAAAGTAAGAATACTATGTGGTTGTTTGATTATCTGCCTATTCTATTTGCAATGGTTATGATATGATTACGAATGTCCCCCTCCAGTCTTAGATATCAGGCATAATCGTCAATGATGGAGGGGCCACTAATAAATTATAGGTTTGACTCCTGCAAGGAGATAAAGAAAACCTAATATTTAGTAGTGGCCCCGTAATCATTGATGACTGGGGCCCTCCCGACCATCCCCTTCCCATTCGTTGATGTATTAAGGATTTTGGTATACTTGATATGTCAGTGAAGGCGGATAGATGCGCTAGTCAGCGTCTGGTCCAAGAATCCACAGAAGTACATCCACGGAATATGGAAAGCTTATGAATAGTTATTCTTATTTTATTTTTATTTTTTATTTGTTACGAAGTTTTTTCGTAGCGAGAACCCAATCATAAAGACGAACCATGAGTGATTTAGCGTGTGCTTATGATGAAGGTTCCTCTGAGCTCTGCGGCGGTAGTTTCAAACTGCGCTTATGGGCGTTTGAAGAGGTAGCCTTATGTAATAGTCATAATCGTCAATGATTACGGGGCCACTACTAAATATTAGGTTTTCTTTATCTCCTTGCAGGAGTCAAACCTATAATTGTGGAAATTGCAGGTTGTTGGAGGTGTACATGGTAGGATGTTAAAATGGATGGAAAACCTTTTAATAGGAAGAGAAATGAGGACCACAATACGAGACGAATATTCCCAGTGGAGGAGTGTGACGAGCGGAGTACCGCAGGGATCAGTGTTGGGTCCAATAATGTTCCTACTTTATGTAAACGACATGCCAGAAAATTTGAATAGTCATATGAATATGTTCGCGGATGACGCTAAGATCATGAAGAATATCACCTATATAGGAAGTTGTCAGGATCTTCAAAAGGACCTAGATAAGTTGCACAGATGGAGCCAAACCTGGAAAATGAGTTTCAATGCAGAAAAGTGTCATGTTTTGGAAGTGGGAACAAGTAAGATAAGGCCAAGCTGGGAGTACAAATTAGGAATTGAAAAAATCGGCAAAACACGGCATGAGAAGGACCTTGGAGTGATAATACAAGATGATCTATCGCCGGAGAAGCATATTAACATGATCATTGGAGGAGCATATGGAATAATAACCAATATGAGAGTGGCATTTAACTATTTGGACGAAGAAATTTTTAAGAAAACTGATAATGACTATGATAAGACCAAGATTAGAAAATGCAGCAATGATATGGTCACCACATTTAAAAAAACACATAAACAAATTAGAGAAAGTCCAAAGGATAGCAACGAAGATGATCCCAAGATTGAAGGAGTTGACATATGAGGAAAGACTTAAGACACTACAACTGCCTACCTTGAAAGAGAGAAGTGAACGAGGCGACTTAATAACGATGTTCAAGGGAGTAAAAAGTTTGGAACGAGTAGATAGGGAAGATTATTCGTGAGGGATGATGGAAGGACAAGAGGACACGAGTTTAAACTGAGGAAGGGCAGATGTCGTAAGGACACAAAGAAATTCAGCTTCCCATATAGAAGTATAGAGACTTGGAACAACTTGGAGGAGGAGGTGGTGCGAGCGAAGAACATTAACATGTTCAAATCTAGGTTGGATAAAAGTAAATATGGAAATAGGACAACATAAGCTATGATATGTTAGTTCAAAATACTGGGAATTGGGAATATCCATTACGATACTTGTATAAGTAAAATGGATTGATTATAAAGTAACTAAGACAGGACAACACAAGCGCTGCTCAATTCCTGTAAACTACAAATAGGTAAATACAAGCAAATGGATGCAAAAAACAATAAACAAGAGTCTATGCATATGGAGTTGTATGAAATATGCCTTAGCAATTTCCAAACAGGTGGCCATTTCACTTTTCACCCCTACTGCAGAAGGCGCTGATTAGCGGGGCGCCCAGAACTAAATTTAAGAAAGTTAATTAAATTTGGTTCTGTAATAACCGAGAAATAGCAAATTTTAAGAAGTGTAACACTACTGCAGAAGGTGGCTATTTGGGGGGGGGGGGGGGCCCCAGGGCGGAATTGAAACAAGGACTCTGTTATGGCCTAGAGGATAGCTCATTAACTGTATGTTATGTTTCTGGGCAAAGTGAAATGACACAAAAAATAGGCTAACTTTAAATTCAAGATCTGACTGTACTTCCTTAGGCAATCCAAATCTGGTGAAGAACCCAAGCATTTCTTTCACTACATTCTTCGCCGAAATATTTCTGAGAGGGATTGCTTCAGGATAACGAGTAGCCATATCAATGAGTGTCAGCAAATAAGAAAACCCTGAAGAAGTCTTGGGAAGAGGTCCTACAATATCAACTAACACCCGAGTGAATGGCGTCTCAAAGGGAGGAATGGGAACGAGTGGTGCAACTTTCTCTTTTCGATTACACTTCCCCACTACTTGACAAGTGTGACAAGATTTGCAATACCAGGAAACATTCTTGAAAATACCTGGCCAGTAAAAATGCTTCAGAATACTGGCTACAGTCTTCCTCACTCCCATGTGTCCTGCCAAACTGGAGTCATGAGCCACCCTAATGATATCCTGCCTACAAACTTGAGGGATGACAATTTGATGCACAACCTCCCATTCACAGTCTGCTGATGACGTTGGGGGTCTCCACTTTCTCATTAGCCTAAGAAGTGCGCATGGGGGGTATGAGACACCACACTCCTGTGCTGACGTATTTGAGCTGTTCCCATCACTAACATCGTCATTTTACCATAAATAGCATTAATACTTATCCATATGCGCCTATTATAGGTTGATTATAAAGGTATTAACCTGTTACAACAATAAAACAAGTGGAAACAGCGTTTGGATGGTCAAAATCGGCGATACAGGCCGGGAGTTACATAATGTATGGCTGAGGCAACCTCCCTCCCCACCACTCTTTCCCAAGTCTGGAGAGAGACTGTCGATCGATACTCTCTCTCTCTCTCTCTTCCACTCGCTTGGTAACAGTGATGACAATGCCCTGCTTGCAACTCGCTAATGTTAGCACGAAAATAGACCACAGAATATGGGAATAACAGGGAAAATAGGTGATAACTGAAGGAGGTGAGGAAAGTGGGGAAGGAGGGGAGGTGGAGGAGTGATATTTGGCATGGCCCAGGGGCAAAAAAAAAAAAAAAATTTGGGGGGTGTTTTAACCCTTCCTACCCGGGCTGCCTTAGGTAATGACAGCACGAAAGAAGGGCCAATACCCGGTATGCCTTATCTAAGGCATGAGCTTAATAGCCTAATTAAGCTTGGTCCGAACGCCATGCGTACGACGTATGTCAACAAACCCAAGCGTTCGTCACTGCACCTCCGAAAACAAGAAGGAGAAGACTCCTCAATGTTATTGTTATGACGTCATGACGAAATTAGTGTCTGAAAAGCCCCCATATTGGCAACATCTCTGCAATATTGGCTCCACTGAAATCGTCATCACAACTGAACCAGTTGACTTACAGAGCTCTACTCAATGCCAAAATACAGATTGAAAACCGCACTACGATTATAGATGAGTGGGAAAGTTCTAGCAGTGAAAATAAACATAAATACGGTAGCCTAGGCCTAGACGTTTTTCGGCCATATCGCCCGGGTAGGGGCGACCGTCATTGGCTGAGACAGCCCGGGTAGGAAGGGTTAAATGGATTTTTTAAAAGCCTTACTCTTAAGAGTCTTCCCGCAGTCCGCCGGGGGAACTCTTAAGAGTCTCCCTGCAGTTCCCGGGTTAATACTCCTGACTTAAAATAGTAACAAGTAGAAGCACTAGCTGACTCTTCCTCACTACAAGCAGAACTAGCTAAACCTTCCAACTCTAGGTCAGCCTGCTGCAACTCTACCAACTCATGAGGTGTCAAATTATCCACACTGCGGGGAACTGCCTCATCCTCTGAATGGTTTAAATTAGCAAGGAAAGTATCAGCCAAGAGAACATCATCTTCATCACCCTCTAAATCACTAGTAACTTTAGATTTTGCCCTAGTGACAGCACATGCAGGAAACACATTAGAGAAGCCGTCCTCGACTCCAGCCACCGGTTCACTAGACAACCGAGGAGCTGGACAAACCCGACCCCCAGCAATGTCGTTGCCAAGGAGAAAAGTCACACCCGACATAGGGAGTGTCTCGACCAATCCTACCATCACTGGACCTTGAACAAAATCAGACTCAAGATTCACTCTGCACAGAGGGACAGAAAAATAATTACTCCCTAAATCCTGCAACATTACAGTTTCACCAGAGGAATTATTAGAGCCTAAAACACTAGTCACTAGTAGGGATTGGCAAGCACCTGTGTCTCGTAAAATTTGAACAGATTTCCTGTCACTGCCATTAATCCACAGAACCCCAGCGACGCAGTGTATGCGTCGGCAATGTATGTAACGCTAAACCCCAGCGACGCATAAGGTGCGTCCTGGTTAATTACTCCCGTCCTATGGCACCTAGAGGGCTCAGATTTGTATGGGAACTGTGTAAAAATCCCACGCAACAATGCCGATGGTTGAAAACTCTCAAAGTCCAACTGCGTGAGTGCGCAAAAACCTGTTTTTGCCTACTCATTTCCCCATGTTAATTCCGACTTTCGGGCGCCCCTTAGGACCCCTTAATGACCTAGGGGATCGTTTTTTTGTGGTTTTTCCTTCATTTCTAACCCATTCCTGGTGTTTTCTGAAGAAAAAAAATTACAACCTGCTGGGCCTGGGGTGTACATTTATTTTAAATTGCCTGGGACTCAGTGGATTAAGTGAACTGACAAAACCATCAGACAGGAAATTTGCATAGGAACTCTTGAGAATGTTACCCACATCACTGCTAAAAAGAGGAGCTTTATCAGTAGAGCTTACGTTACCCTTCAAAGCACTCAAAGCAGGTACAACAGAATTACTGCTCAAAAGAGGAGCTTTATCAATAGAGCTTACGTTACTCTGCAAAGCACTCAAAGCAGGTGAAACAGAATAATTTATAAGACATTCGGAACTCTCAAGAGTGGACACCAGATTGACTGTCTGAACATTTGTAGGTTTATTATTAGCATCACACTGTTTCTTGAAACATTTCTCAGCAACATGACCTAGTCTACCACAATAATTAAATTTCTTCTTAGAAAAGTTAGAAGTGGAACTAGTATTTCCTTCCTGAGAAACATCTTTACTCTCCTTCTTTACACCTGTACTCTGAGAAGAGGCTACATATTTACTCTCATATCTCTTTATTTTATTACCTGTATAATGTTTGTGAGTGAGAACATACTCATCAGCTAAAATTGCAGCATCAGAAACATAAGAACATAAGAACATAAGAAAATGGGAGTCTGCAGAAAGCCGATTGGCCTAAGCAAGGCAGATCCCTGTCCCACACAACCCCAATTACAAAGCCCAATTATAGGCTCAACACTCTAATACCCTGATGATCATCTTACCAAAATGGTTAGAGATTAACGCAGGATTACGGGGGTCTGCAGAGCGCTGATTGGCCCAACCCGGCTGATCCCCCTTCACACCCAACCCTTCTCGTCCATATGGTTATCCAATTTTATCTTAAAGGTCCCTACCGTTTGTAATCCCACTATAGCACTTGGTAGTCCATTCCACCCATCTACAACTCTGTTACCAAACCAATATTTGCTTATATCTTTTCTGAAACGAAATGTATCTAATTTGAAACCATTGGTACGAGTTCTTTCGCTATCACTGAGCTTTAGTACATTTGCCATGTCCCCTTTGTTAATCCCACTAACCCACTTGAACACCTCTATCATATCCCCTCTAACTCTGCGTCTCTCTAACGAATGTAAACCTAATTTCTTCAACCTTTCTTCATACGGAAGATTTCTAATATTATGGATCATTTTTGTCATTCTACGCTGAACTCTCTCCAATGAATCCATGTCCATTCTGTAATAAGGACACCAAAATTGGACAGCATAATCCATATGGGGTCTCACTAATGACAAGTAAAGTTTTAAGATAACATCAGCAGTTCTGTTACTCACACTCCTAGAGATGAACCCGAGAATCCTGTTTGCCTTATTACGAACGCTTATACACTGTTTTCTAGGCTTCAAATCATTGCTAACAAACACACCTAGATCCTTCTCGCAGTCTGAATTTTCTAATTCTAAATTAGCTAGTTTATATTTAACATTTGTTTGCATCTTCCCTATCTTTAATACCTTGCATTTGTCAATGTTAAACTTCATCTGCCAATTTACTGACCATTCATGTAAGGTATCTAGATCCCTTTGGAGGCACTCTATATCGCTATCTGAATCAATTGATCTCCCCATTTTAGTATCGTCTGCGAATTTACTTATCCTACTAGTTATACCTAAATCTAGGTCATTTATGTATATAAGAAACAACAGGGGACCTAATACCGATCCCTGGGGGACACCACTTTTGACTGCTCCCCACTCTGACTTGGTACCATTTATGCTGACTCTCTGTTTCCTACCAATTAGCCATGACCTAATCCATCCCAACAACGACCCTCCTATTCCATGTGCCTCAACCTTTCTCATCAATCTCTCATGAGGGACTCTGTCGAAAGCTTTACTTAAATCTAAATATATAATATCATATGACTTGTCACTATCTACTGCTTCATATACCTCTGAGAAAAAGCTAAGCAAATTAGTAAGGCAAGAACGTCCCTGAGTGAATCCATGCTGAGAAGAATTTATTAAGTTAAATTATACTAAGTGGCTTCTAATTTTCCTAGCAATAATAGATTCTAGCAACTTTCCTACGATTGATGTGAGACTAATGGGACGGTAATTGGATGCTATTGATTTATCACCTTTTTTGAAGATCGGAACTACATTTGCAAGCTTCCAAGCTTCTGGAACTAAACCTGTTTCTAATGACTTGTTAAATAAAAATGCTAATAGATCTTATAGGAAAATGGGCTACTTAACTCATCTCTGCATTCTTTTAATACTCTAGCATATACCTCGTCAGGACCAGGCGATTTTTGAGGTTTCAGTCTGTCAATTTCCTTAAGCACATCATTTCTACTTATACTAACTGTACTTAACATATTTTCTATACTATCACTATATACCATATTGACTTCTGGAATCTGTGCCAAATTTTCATTAGTGAAAACGGAAAGAAACTGACTATTTAATGTACTGCACATTTCTAAATAATTTTCTGTTATTTCTCCTATTGAAGTTTTTAGGGGGCCTATTACATCTCTAACTTTAGATTTATATAGTTGGTAAATATTAGGGTTATTTTTTGAGTCACTGGCTATCCTAATTTCATAATTTCTTTTTGCTTTCCTGATTTCCCTTTTGACCTGTCTTGATAGAGTCTGATAGTATATATGTAAATGATTTTCGCCTTTCTTTATTTTTCGATATATTCCTTTCTTTTTTCCTATAAGATCTATTAGCTTATTAGTCATCCATTTTGGTTGGTTCTGCGTCGATCTAAATCTTCTTTTAGGGATATATTTATTTTGAGCATTGTGGAGTGAAGCAATAAACTGGTTATATGTAGGTGGCAAGTTTAACTCTGGCATATCCTGACTTAATTGCTTAACAATAGGGTCCACCCTTAAGTCTCTTCTTAGCCCACCATAATCGGCTTTTCTGAAATCTGGGATAAGTGTCGTATTCTCTTTAGCATTCCCTGTCCATTGTATATTAAAATAAATAGATTTATGATCGCTATTTCCTAGGTGGTCACCAATCTCTACATTATTTATCATATGTTCATTGTTACTGAAAACTAAATCAAGAATATTAATACCTCTAGTCGGCGTATCTATGAATTGAAATAAAAAACTATCTTGTACTACCTCAATAAACTCTACTGAATCGGAGTCGCCAATTTGGTGCTGCCAATCAATGTTCGGAAAATTAAAATCCCCCATAATGCACACATTGCTAAACCTTGATGCTATTTTAATTTCCTCCCATAACGATGTTCCGCCATTTCTACTCATATTAGGCGGTCTATATATAACTCCAATAACTATGGTCTCACTACCTTCGTTAACCTCTACCCAAACACTTTCATTATCATTATTTAGTCTAATACCTGATTTAATACAACTTTTTAATGTACTCCTGACAAACACTGCTATGCCCCCGCCCCTCCTACTTGTTCGGTCATATTTAAACAAACTATATCCTGGAATATCAAATTCTGCTAAAAAATGCCTAGATTCTGTATTAATCCACGTTTCAGTTAGCGCTATTATGTCTATATTTTCTGTGCTAACGAGTGCTCTAAGTTCGTTCATTTTGTTACATAAACTCCTACAATTTGTATAATATACCCTCAACCTATTACTTTTATTTGCAACTAATTTTCTATTGTGTTTAGCTAACTTATTATTTCCTGTTGAACTACTAGCTCTAGCCGGAAATTCTACTCTATCAGTATTCTCATCTTTACTATCAGTTACATGTGTAGTGTTATCGATACTACTATTACACATCACTATATCCGCACTATCTTGACTGATTATTTCTATTTTACTCACTGGTTTGTCACATGAAGTACCTGCTCCATTTGGAGACAGTATTTTACTTACACACCCAGGTTTTTTTAACGAAACCCCGCAACAATCTTGTCGAGTGAGCTGGCCAAGGTCGAAACTCCTAGTCGAGAGAGATGTACTCCATCCTGGGCATACAGTTACCATAAAAGAGGGACCAGTTATCCAGGAATGGAATAGTATTTGCCTTGCAATACTTCTCCAGCCGGCTATTTACACCAATAGCCCTGGAGGACCATTCCTTCCTTACCCCTCTTCTTGGCAGGATACTGTTTACCACAGGAACTCCACCCTTTTCCTTGATCCTCTCTAACATTTCCTGATACTTGGAGAGCAACTCCTCAGTCCTGCATCTCCATATATCGTTGCTCCCTGCATTGAGGAAGATGATGGGGTCCTCCCCACTCACTTCCAGGACAGCATCTATCTTCTCAGCCACCCTCCCGACTCCGGCACCAGGCACGCAGACAACTTTACCAACCTGAGTGTTTGTTGCCCTGCCAAGGTATCTAACCAATGAATCACCGACAATGAAAACAGACTTAGCTTTTTCCTTTTGTCGGCGTGTAGCAGCAGTTGTTGCAGCAACAGCAGCAGACTCCCCCCCCCCCTCCCCTCTCACTGCCTCGATGATCGCCACTTCCTCGCCATCACTCTCATCAGCCAAGGTGCTGAAGTTGTGGGTCTTGAGTGGCTGCCTTTTCAGCTTGCAGGCCATTGCACTAGTTGACATCACTTTCCAAGGGGCTTCACGATCCCTGGGAACACTTCCGGTAGCCTCACACTTCTTCTCCGCCATAGCTAGTCTCAAGGCCAAATTTACATCTTTGAGACACTGAATCTCCTGCTCCACACTCTCCAGTCTTTCTTGCAAAGCAAGACAAAGCTGGAGAGTATGGGAGGAGACAGCAGACTCATCAACAACAGCCATCACTACGAAAGTTCACTAGGACCTCACTAAGGGTAAACCGGTACACTAGCGGTCACTGGGGACGTCCGCACTGGTCAAGGGTCAGAGGGCAACAGTGTCTACCTTTCTCTCATCAATATATAAACTGACATCCTTCTTGACACATCTTTTGAAGTCCTCCAATAAGATAATCTGCTTAAATTTATCAAAGTCAGCATTTACATTCTTAGAGTTTAACCATTGATCCAACAAATCTTCTTTAATTTTGGCATACTCAACATGAGATTGCTTATCCTGCTTGTAAGTGGTCCTAAATTTAGCTCTGTAGGCTTCAGGAACAAGCTCATAGGCCTTACGAATCAGGCTCTTAACTACATCATAATTATCAGACTGATCCTGAGACAAAGATGCATAAGTGACTTGAGCTTTACCAGTGAGTAGGCTACACTCTGAAGGAGTATTGGCCAATATTGCCTGGGCCATTTGAAACCATTAGCTGCCTTCTCAAACAATTGAAAGTATTTATTTATATCAGATTCATTAAAGACAGGGCCAAGTCTAAAATTTTTGGCCACATCAAAATTATCAGGATTAGATGACCTATTTACCCCCTGTTTCATACTGTACTCATGGTCTAACTTAGCAATTTCAAGCTTAGTGTGAGCTTCAGCTTCCTGAACACGAGCCTGTGCTTGAATCTTTGCAAGTTCAATTTGTTTATCCATGTCAACTGGAGGAGTTAGATTAAATAGTTGTATATTAATCATGTCAACAATTTGATCTTTATGAGCACTTGAAGGAGGAGCAAGCTGCAGGTATTGTGCAAGAACTTTGAGTTCATTTTTATTCCTACTTTCTACCTCGACAACTGTCTTAACACTCTACAAAATCTTTAGCTTCCTCAAAGGTAGAAATAGTTGAAGACATCATGAAAATTTAAATATCACAAGCAAATAAATTAATATATTCTTAAACAAGTCCTGAAAATCCTGGCAAGGTTGCCAATGTTATGTTTGTGGGGGAGGTGAAATGACACAAACAATAGGATAACTTTAAATTCAAGACTAATGTCAACTTACACCTCAAAATATTCAGGTTCAAGGAAACTATTAGAATAAAAATTCTTATTTTAATTAAAGTAAGGATTATAATGTAACAATAAAATCAGTCTCTTCAGGACAAGAAATAAGAATATATAATGCACTAAGATTATCAGAAAATGCAAGTGAAAAAATAAATAACTATATACCTTTACTGAAGCAATGCAAGGTAAAAATAGCTATATCACATAAGAATTAATATTTTCTCAAGATCACGGGAAATGATTAATATCTGTTTAATAACTTAAGGGAATCCACTCAATATTAATGAAAGCAATACAAGTAACTAATACAACTATTTAAAGGTGAAATAACCCTTGAGAAAATATTCCTTCTGAAACTTACAATAAGGGGTAACTAAATTAATTTGATCAAATTCACAAACTTGGAAACTAATCACAAATTAATTAATGTTTTACAATTATAACATTAAATTCAATCAAAAGGAAATAACAAAATAATTGATCATTGGATAAACTTATAATAATACACAATATCACTAAGAATAATAACTAGGCTATGATATGGAACACACTTATATACTCAACTCCTTAAATCACAGGTATCAGCTTGCAGGTTGCTTATAATCATTTGAAGGTAGCCAGGAGAGATATATCACTTCACTAGGTATAATGGTAACTATTTACAGAGCAAGAGAGATGGGTATACATGATGCTAAGGTCTGGTCAGTCTGGAGTCAAGAGACAGGGAGCAGCACGCTTATATAGGTCTCACTGTAACGAGAACGTTCTTTAAGCCTCGCGAGGCACCGAGAGAGCACACAGCCCAGTGCCCGCCTGAGATATGATCCCGTGGAATAAATGACGCAATCACTATGCACACATACGAATTAAGTGACTTTCTCTAAAATGCATATTTTAACCCTATCACTTTGCACTTCTATATTTTATATATTATTTTAATTCACATTACATAACAGTATGTGCATGTGTAAGGTCATTTAATTTGGTTCGGTAATAACCGAGAAAAAACAATATTTAATAAACGTTGCACTACTACCAGAAGGTGGCGATTTGAGGGGAGCCCAGGCCGAAATATAAAAAAAGGGCTCCGTTACTGCCTATTACAGCGTTACATCATATATGCATGTGATAAAATACTTAACCCATTCAGTACCAGCCCCGGCTCCCTGCCGTCAGTAGATAAATCGCTCCCCAGTCCCAGCAACGGCATGTAGCCGTCAGTAATATACTTTCCTTGTAACTGCCAGTAACAGGCAGTGCCTGGTACCACGACCGTTTGATCACTGCTCTAGAGTTGCCAACACTTCTCAGCTTATATGCAAGCCTCTACAGGCTGGGAGAGCCAGTATTCCTCCATCTTCTGAGGTGGGAGGTTGTTATATCTTGCAATTTTGACAACATTGCTTGGGACTGGGGGGGGGACTTTTATTACTGTACCCTATGGTACAGTAGAAGTTAAATATGGTTCAGTATTAACCGAGAAATAGCACTTTTTAATAAGCGTCGTCGCCCCAACAAGAACAAGGAGAACAATGACATCGGTAAGCCCTAGAGATCCCTCGCTTCGCTCGCGGACCTAGTAAATGCCTCGCCAGAATCCCACTTTAACACTTTGGCTGCGGGCATATTTCCGCCTATTTCCGCGATATTAGGGCTCATTCAGGCACTCCCCATTGATTAGGCAAGTATCTGAATGAAATTATATGTATTCAGCCAATAACTAGAAGAAAATGGCTTCAAAATGACACCAACACGAGCTTCGTAGCTCGCGGGATTCACCCGCAGCGCTACCATAGACATTAGCTAAAATGAGCAATATCGCTAATATCTCGCTACATTTGCCTTTGGCAGCACTGTATATCTCGCGAGACTCTGACTCAGAGCCCTCAGTGCTGCGGCCGCCTGGCTGGGGGAAGGACGTGTGGCCTGTTACGCTCCCTCGCACTCTATTCTACAGGCTTTAAGAGGCTTTAAAAGCCTGTAAATTGCTGTAAATTGCCATGGCGTTCGGGAACGTCTCCCGCAGACAATGGGTTAAGCTGACAAATTTCCCCCAGACCCCTTGCAAGTTAGATATTTACATTTTGTGGTAGAAAATTATCCTGATGAGCGATAGTGAGTCTGTAATCTAGGAGTATGCTTTTGCAAAGATATTTTTATACTGAAAAAATTACAAATTTAGCTTGAAGGGGTCTAGGGTGTGTTTTTTCATCAATGCATTCTCGCTCAATATCCCTCGCCAGAAAAAGAAAAAAAACACCTGAATGGGTTTAAGTGTCTCATAATCACCAATCTAATGGGGTGAAGCATCTTAAATTTGCCTAATTGATTCCTGTTGATGTATTAATTTGCCAGGTGTTGATGATGCGGAGAGCGAGTGTGGACTGGACGGTGTTAGTGACTGGGACCTGGAGGTAGACAACAATGGACAGTGTGAGGCAGTGGAGGCGGCACTCACCCATATACACAATCGATGTCTCAAGCATTTAGCACTGTCTCCCAAAGATTCTCCTCAATCATAATAACATACAGTACATACATACACAAATTTAAGGACCGAGTGCTTCACACAAATTGCGGTTACGGTCTCATGTCCTAATGGCGGTGTTCCAGGCAGCCCTCTTCAGATCTGCCTCATTTGTCAGGTTCTTTGATTCAAGATCAGACTGCAAGTCTGATCCCATGTCTTTCTTGGTCTGCCCCTTGGTGCAGCTCCCTCCACATTCATGGACTTGCATCTTTTCACCCAACTTAGTTCATCCATCCTCTCCACATGTCCAAACCATCCAAGTCTGCTAGTACGTATCTCATCACTGATTCTCTTGATGCCTAACCTTCTCCTCAGCTCTTCACTAGATATCCTATCTTGCAGTTTGGCACCACACATCCATCTCGCCATTCTCACCTCGTTATGTTCCATTTTGTTGATATCCGCTTTGACAGGCCACGTTTCTGAAGCGTATGTCATTGCACTTTTAACGCATGAAGCATACATCTTTCCCTTCAAGGGGAGAGGGAGTCTTCTCTTGGTAAGTGGTGGCAACAGTTCTCTAAGACTTCCCCACCCGCATCTTATTCTGGCGATAGTAGCGGCCTCAGCCCCACCACCGGAAGAGATGGTATCTCCCAAGTAACAAAACTTGTCCACCATCTCCAGTGCCTCATTGCCAAAGTTAAAGGGCGGTTCACGCGGTTGTGTTTGTTCCCGACTTCCTTTGAGGTCAGGGATTTGGAAATCCAATTATCGCCGAGGTGTCATTTTTCTCCAGAAAATGGAGGGAACCAACATGTTAGTTTCTTGAGTTTCTCCGCTCCCAGTCCTCGGCGTATTCTTCCGATCCAAAATCAAAAGACATTCAGTAATGCGTTTGTTTACATTCACCCCAAGGCCAATGTACAGTATATATATTTAACAGACCATATACAAAGAAGATACGCTAAAAAAGCGCAACTATTCAATGATAAAAATAAAGAGGCAAAAAAAAAAAAAAAAATAGAAAGGCAGTTGAGGAAAAGAGACCGTGGTTTGAGAGAGTTTTACAGGATGGTGGTAGTGTTAAGGTATGGGAGAGGTATAAGGAGAAAAGGAGAGGCAAAACGGAAGATTAGAGAAGCAAAGAAAATTGCAAATGAAAGGTGGGGTCAAAGATTGAGTGAGAATTTTGAGGAACGAGAGATGTTCTGGAAGGAGGTAAATAGAGTAAGGAAAGGAGAACAAAAGAGGGAAGAGTCGGTGAAAGATGCAAATGGAGAGTTATTAGTGGAAGGTGTGTTGAGTATTTTTAATCTTTGCTAAATGTAAGAGATGGAAGGGAGAAAGTGGTTGATGGAGATAGGTTACCCAGGTGGCAGGGAATGAATGAGAGGATTGGGAAGAATGAGGTGAAAGAAGCAGGGAGGCAAATGAGAGCGGGAAAAGCAGAAGGTATGGATGGTATTGCTGTGGAGTGTATTAACCCCTTCAGACTCATATGACGCAGAGGTTGCCAGATTAGCAATAAGAAATAGAGTTCTCTCACTCTTATAATTACCTCTCCAAAATTAGTTTTCTGCCCACAGCTAACTCAAAGACAACTGCAGAGGTTGAAGTAACTAAACTAAAGGTTTCTAAATACCCCTGATGGTAACAAAGGTTTTAAAGTATCCCTAATAGGCTCAAAATCGCATCATATGTCGGAGAGGGTTAAGAAGGGTGGAGTTTTGGCCCCAACTCTGTTCCTCATTCATATCAATGATCTCATATCTACCACTCATAATCCAATACATTCCTACGCAGATGACTCAACACTCCACAGTTCCTTCACATTTACCAATTCTTTCACCCAACCTGATCTTATAAATTCAAAAATAAACACTGCTATTTCTCTGAACCAGGACCTTTCTAGAATTAATGAATGGGGACAAAAGAATCTAGTTTCCTTTAATGCACAGAAAACCAAGTACAGTACATTCAATTTTCTAACTGACAGAATCTCACTGACTCCCATATATTTTTTAATGATGTAAATATTCCCACTTCCCCTAGTATTGACATTCTCGGTGTAACATTAACTACTAACCTGAGCTGGACACATTATGTTAGAAGCATTGCTAAGAATGCCTCTAAAAAACTGGGACTCCTGTACAGAGTTCGAGAAGAATTCTTCACTGACGAGCAGTTGGCCGTAATATATAAAAGTCGTGCGTTCTCAGATGGATTACTGTTCACCTCTGTGGAGTGGAAGTGGAGTGGTTGCATTGAGGCAGTTGGACAAAATTCAAAATAAAGCTATTAAGATTAATCAATAACCCTGCAATCACACAGGACCTTCCTACATTATCCATACGAAGAAACGTTACATCCCTTGCATTATTCTACAGATATTTTCACAGCAATTGTTCTGAGGAACTTGCTTCAATTGTGCCGCCTCTCCACATCTTTCCCCGTAGAACTAGGGCAGCTGAGAGCGCCCATGAATTTACACTTTCTCCTCCACAATGCAGAACTTCTGCTTATCAAAATTCATTTATCCCCAGAACTACTACTCTTTGGAATTCACTTCCCTCGAGTTGCTTTCCACAAACTTACAATCTACAAATGTTTAAATCCAGTTGTTACTAACATTTTATGAATGGAGGATGCCTTTAGGCACATGGACCTTTTTTGTTTTATCTGTGTTTTTCCTTCCTCCGTTCATTGTTTCTTGTCAATGGTACCACTAGAGTGGAGGAGTGCATGTATTGTGCTGTTGTACAAGGGGAAGGGAGACCGGCAGGAGTGTTCAAGTTATAGAGGTACAATACTCCCCCCTAATATGCTAGTTTATGGGTTGCAAAAATGTGTCGCATATTGTGAAGCTAAGAATCAATGGGAAAAAAGGTACAGTATATGGTCAAACACCATTTCCGGGCTTCGTGCTCAGAACCCCATTATTGCCTACCGTACACACCCTATTTTAAGAATAACCTTTACTGAAAGAAAGATACTTTAGAATATTAAATAAAACAGCATAAAGAATGCCATTTACCTTGGTTAGAGAACTGCAATATCGTTGTAGATTCGGGTGTAGTAATAATATTTAACATTAAAAATCAGTTCTTGGGCAAGCGGATGCACCAAAACATTGTATTGGGAAGCAATAAAGATGGATGTGACAATATTGTGGTCTAACTTCCTGCAAAGCAATTAGATCATTAGAACATGAGATTAAAACCTCAGCCTGTGTGGACCATCCGAACTTCAAAATTTTGCATGTACTGTATGTTCTGTATGTATGTAGTCCAGATTATTTGCTAGTTTGGTACACCTTCCCAGAGCAATCAGAGAATACTGAATTAAAGTACTTAAACTGTAATTACATATACATACATACATACATACATACATACATACATACATAACATTTTAAGACCGAGTGCTCCACACATACGTGCAGTTTCAGTCTCCTGTCCTAATGGCAGCATTCCAGGCAACCCTGTTAACCCTTCCCGCCCGAGCAGCATTTTAAAATGACACCGTGACAGATGGGCAGGAGCTCGGGTGTCATTTTAAAATCCGTAAGCTAGAAACCCTATTAACCCTTCCGGCCCTGGCTGCCTTTCTAAAGGACGGAGCTCGTATCCGGGCGATCTGGCTGAAAAATGACTAATGTAAACAAAGGCCTATCTCCCTTAATATAAAAGGTAGAATTATCGAAGTAACCTAAAAATGTTCGCATTACCTTGCTGCGTAGACTGGCATTGAGTAGAGCTCTCTATCTCAACTGGTTCCGGAGTTATGGCGATGTTAGTGGAGGTAACTTTTGCCGTGTATTTACCTCGGCGCGTCCGAACACTCAACCGCGGCCCCGGCTACGACGCCTTGTTGCACTCGTCGCCCCACCCGCAATTATGCCGGGAAGCGATTTGAGAGTTTTTATTGTTTATTATGCCACTTATTATAGTTATTATGTTATTTTCACTCAATAAAGTTATTTTTATTAAGTTATTTGTGTCTCTGTCACTTATACTTAGTTTTATTGTTATTATTATAGTAGTTATTATTACTTATACTGGACTATGGTAATTGATAGTGTCATTTTCACTTTTATGTATTGTTAGGTAAGCTAATAATATATATAGTGTCACTTTCACTTGTTCATATTGTTATGAAGGCACTTATTATTACTTTTGTGTGTCTCTTTCACTTATACTTAGTTTTATTATTACTATTAGCCTACATTTTAGAGAGTGTCACTTTCACTGTCATTGTCACGGGCACTTCAATATTGTATTAGAGTGTGAAAGTCGTTGAAGCACCGTCCAGCGCACAGTGCCACTTCACACTCGAGGCATTCCCATGTGGTTTTGCTCACTTTGTGGGGTCTGCGATTTGTATGGCTGCACACATGGCACCTCTTCTGACTCCTAACTTTACTACCGGGTGCTTTGAATGGAAGGGGGTGGAGCTGGTGCTTCCTGAAGAAGTCGGCACACCCCGTGCGGTCCAGCTGGCCTGGTCCTTGTAGTGGTCTCCCAGGTTCCGCATATTTAGCCAGGAGCTCAAGTATCGCCTGCTTGTGGAACTTCCGCAGGGACTTGTACTTCTTGTCTCCGGGAGTCCACAGACGGTAGATGTTGTAGGCATTGAGGGCCGACATATCTACAGTATGCAGAATAAACTTCTTATACCACCTGCAAGATGTTCGCAGACAGTCGATGAAGCCCATCTGCATGTCGGACTTGTCGACGAGGCGCATATTTAGGTTGTGTTGTTGTTGTTCCCCAAGCTGCCTGGCCGAACAGCCCCAAGGCCCCGAGCAAGGCCAAGGTCATAACCGAGCGCCCCCCCAGAACCCTCCTTGCCGACCACAATAAAGCCTGGGTGACCGAAGCCACTCCATGGCGGGGAGCTGAGGAGGGTGCGGAAACGCTCGGGAAACCAAAGCCCCACCCAGGGCCCTGTGCCCCTCAGCAATTATGAAGAGAAAGTTGAGGGGCAAAGGAAAAATGTGACGCTTTGGCTTCCAATCTTGGTAGATTGGGAGGTCAATCCACGTTAGAGACGCCGTCACTTGAGATCTAGAAAATATTTAAGTAAAAGGAACAGTCAGAGTGAGCTATGGGTATGGCAGAGATCGCTCAGTTCTCACTCTGATAGACCAGCCCATCACCACATGACTAGAACCCAATCCTCTCAGCATGAGCTAGGAAAGGCCCTAGAAAGCCGCCTTTGGCAGGGGGATAGCTCCCCTATTTCAACTCCTTTCAGGGTTGGGCACCTGCCCAGGTTGTAGTCCAGGACAGCAGCTGGTTTCTGGACGGGGTTTTTGGTTCTTCGGTCCACCTTCCCTGTGGCGACTATCTCGGCCTTGTGGCATGTGGTGAGGAGGTTGACCTTGCGCTGGTCATGCCAGTGGATGGAGAGGATGGGGCCACTCTTCTTGTGGAAGATGTCCGTCTTCTTCGTCTTTGTTGGGTAGGCTGGCATGCCCCTCCTCTTGGCCTTGACTGTGCCGACAGTTAAGGTCTTGCGATCATGGAGGTACTTGGTTAGGATGGGCGACGTGTATTAATTTTCGGTGTAGAGAATGTGGTTCTTATGGAAGTTTCTCCATCATTCTCTGCACGACAGCGCCGCCAAATCCAATCTCGGGGTCAGTCTCAATTTCCCCACCACTTCCGCTGTAGACCACAGAGTCCAGCACATATCCTGTCTTCCAATCGCAGAGGACGAAGAGCTTGATGCCGAAGCGGTGTCTCTTGGACGGGATATACTGCCTGAAATGCAGCCTACCACGGAACAGGACCAGAGACTCACCCAGGCACATCTTCTGGAATGGAATCAGGTAGGTGGTAAACCGATGACGTATCATGTCATACAGCTTCTTGATCTTCCATAATGAGTCGGGAAGTGGACTGCCATGTTGTTTGTCAGGTGGAGATAGGAGAGGATGTCAAAGTACCTGTCCCTGGACATGTACTTGCCAAATGCTGGAGTCGTGATGAGGTAGGCAGTGATCCAGTAGTCTGCCAGAGCATGCTTCTTGATATGTGTCATCAGCATAGTGAGTGCCAAGAACACATACAGTTCTGCCACAGTGACAGCTCTCCATGCCACCATCTTGGCACTGGTCTTCCTGCCAAGAAAATTGGCACAGATCTCATGATGGTTGTTGGTCTCCTCGACGAGTTATTCCATGACTTCATTGTCATAGAAGCCACAGAAAAGTTCACTGGGGGTAGCATTTGGGTCACAGGGATATGCTGGTGACACCCCGGAACCAATCTGCTGCTCGTCAAAGGCAGGACAATCTGGCTCAAAATCCGCCCCATCTGTCCACACAAACAAGTTGGATGAGCGCGCACGTGCAGCTGCAGCAGGCACACGCCCTTGCCCATGCGGATGCCCACGCCCACGCCCAGGGGCAGCGACGTCGTCAGGCTGAGCCGCACGCCCACGACCTCGCCCTCGAATTCGTCGTGTCGGGACTTCCTCCTCTTCCACATCCTCTTTGTCGTCTTCCTCCTCCTCAGGCGATGTCAGCTCATCTAGGGCAATGTTGGGGTCGTCGGCATCTTCTTCAGAGGACATTTCAGGTGAAGAAGTGGGCGGGAGGCTGCGGGAGGTTGAACAATGGGAGCCTCAGCCTCGGGAGTTGGGATCCTTTTGCGGCGAGCCGAGGGCTTCTCCGCAGCAAATAATGCCCTACGATGCGGGGCCTGTGGTGGCACACTGTGGGAGGACAATGCCGCCCCACTAGTACCACTTGTAGAGGCCCTTTGCACATCCTGAGGGCGAGATGAAGCCGAGGGCTGTGGGTGACCCGCGCGGCGTCCTGAGTCAAGGCGTCGGGACAAAGGAATGCGGGTGGTTGCTAGACCAGGGTCGGCGTCACTATCACTATCTTCGCCTTCCTTAGCTTTTTCTGCTGCCCTACGTGCTTTCTTAGCTGCACTTTTCACTAAAGATTGTTTGTAAAAGTATTTACCCACTTTCAAGGGCGTACGGGCAGGCAAAGGGGAAGGTTCCGGGCTAGGGCTAGGCCTAGGGTGACCACGCAGTGATGGCGACGGGGTAGGCCTAGGCTCTAGCACACTCGGAAGTTCGACTGCACCTTCCTGCAACACTTCCACATCAGGATCATCACTACTATCCCCTCCCTCAAACAAGTCAACATTGTCATCATCCCCAAACCCCACAAAATCATCGTCTTCACTTGCACTAGTAATAAACTGTTCTTTATTAATTAAGCTTTTTCCACTGCTTTCTTCAATGGCAAAAAGTTCTCTCTGTATAGCACTATCACTCAACAATACTTTCACTTTCTTGCGTTGAGCCTTTCTCTTGCTTGCAACAGGCGTAGATGTAGCGAGCGGGGTAGCACTAGGGTGCGCGGGAGGTTGCACAGAATCGGACGCGTCGGAATTCATGATTTCACTATAACTCACCATGGCGGGCACGTAGGAACTGATAACGGTAGTAGTTGAGGCTTGGTGGCGCTGCGATTGCCCCTGCAAAGGAAATTTTCGCTGCGCGGAATTCAAAGCACGCTTTCAAGCATAGGGATTTTAAAAGGACACTCGGGCTCCGGCCCATCTGCCGCACTGTCATTTTAAAATGAAACCCGGGCCCGAGCTTGTTTTGAAAGCCGGGGCGTCCGACGCATGTAAACACAGCCGGTCGGAGGCGACGCGCGCACCTCCGATAACAAGCAGACGTCGGAGCTTTGTTATTGTGTTGTCTGCTAAAACAAATTTAGTCTTGAAAAGTGTCCCATATTGCTAAAATTGTCTCGAAACTCTATCCACGGAAATCGTCATCACAACTGAACCAGTTGACTTAGAGAGCTCTACTCAATGACAGTCTACAGATTGGAAACAGCAGTACGTTTAGAGATGCATGGGAATGTTCTAGCAGTTAAAATAACAAAGATACGGGTAGCCTATTAAATACGTTTTTCGGCCATATCGCCCGGATCTCAACAACGTCCTTAGGATAGCGAGCCCGTGCTCGCTATCTTGCTAAAACTTGTCAAGTTTTTGGATTTGAGATCGGCACGTATACTCCGATCCCAGGTCTTCCTCGGTCCACCCCTTGGTGCAGCTCCCTCCACAATCACAGACCTGCATTTTTTCACCCAATTTTGTTCATCCATTCTCTCCACATGTCCATACCATCCCAGTTTATTTGTACGCATCACCTCGCTAATACACTTTATACCTAAACGTCTCCTCAGCTCAACATTTGTTATTCTATCCTGTAGCCTGGCCCCACACATCCATCTCACCATTCTCATCTCATTACGTTCCATTCTGTTGACATCCTATACATTAACGGCCCATGTTTCTGAGGCATATGTCATTGCACTTCTTAACACAAGCTCGCCTTTGCACACTACACACTCAAATTTCTCTATTTCTGACTTATCCTTCGGCAGGGGTCCCTTTATGCTACCACAGCGCTTATTCCCATGGTGCACCCAGCGTCGACAGATGCTACATTGAATCACGTTAACGCCCACACCATTTCCACACACTGCACATGGCTATGCACCGCTCTTTTCCACATTGCCTCGCCTCAATCTACAATGCATAACCTTGGTTTTGTTAATATTGACTTAAACCCTTGCTCGCAATGCCCTCTCTCCATCTTCTGAATTTGGCTTCAGCATCTTGTATACTGTCAGCTATTAGGACTAAATCATCTGCATAAAACAGTTCCAACGGGAGTCCGCCTCTAAAAACTCTAGACAGTGCCTCCAGGACCATAATAAAGAGGAGGGGGCTTAACACTGAACCCTGATGGACTCCAACACGGACTGCGAACTCATCACTCAGTACACCCTTCACCCTCACCGCACTTCGCGAATCCTCATACATCTTCATTATCACACGCACCAGCCACTCTTCCACACCAAGTTTCCTAATAGCCCACTGCACAACATCTCTAGGCACCCTGTCAAAGGCCTTCTCCAGGTCTACAAACACAAAGTAAAGATCCCTGCCTTTTAGTATCTTTCCTGTATGCAGTGATGAAAACAACTGCAGCACCTAGCTGTATTGTTTTGTTGCATAGTACAGTACTGTCGCTGTGATAGAAACCCTCCTGCACAACACTTGCAGCAATAGAAATGCAATCTATTAATGATAATTAGTATAGGACAGTATTTGTAATACTATAAATGTAATTTTAATATGGTGAAAGTTTTACATTATACAGGTAGGGGTAATAATTGTATAGTACAGTAGTTTTCTATTGATGAACGAAGAGATATTTAATGAAGGGGTTTATATGACTGTACAGTACTAGTATATAATATTTTATAGTAGTGGGATCCAAGTAGTTACAGTTTATATTTGCTTTTGTAATACCCTGTACTGTGCCTTATGAAGCTCCAGAATATACTTTCTTAAAATATTTTGTTCTTATTTTTTATACAGTATAAGGTGTCTTATATATGTTACCTAAGATGACTTTGACTGGAAATTCTGCTTCCATGAACGACGACAAAATACTTTCCAGCATCAAAAACAAGAATCCAAAGATAAAGACTCGGGGTAGATGGTGACAGTGACTGCGCTCTCAGCTTACTCTTCGCTAAACAAAAAACAGATGCAAAGTTTACAGTAGTAAAGTTGGCTCCAGAAATATGCTATTCTATTGTCCAAATTAGCAGTTACAGTATATGTTGGTCTCACAAGATGCCAAGCCTTTGATAGGGTCTAGGGGCGTATTTTGGTACAGGTCACCATCAGTAACTGATGCATCGATGTACGATAATTTGTGAATACAATCACTCTTCTTTACTACCCAATGTTCAATGTGCGATGGCTGTGACTCGCATTTATGATCACCGGACCGTAGCGCAGGCCGCACGCATGCTGAACGCACTGCAAGTCGCACCACTTTTGTTTGATCAATCTCAGCGGCCAAGCCACTCAACTCGGCCCAGTATCTCCCGCGGTCCTGTTCAACTTACGACTTGAGTGTTCGTGCCCGTGTTGGTGATATACTAATCTATATCTTACATTCGTGATCGCAAGTGAATAATCAGTGATGACTTCTAAGCGTCCTGCAAGGTCCAGTGCATAGGATATGAAGCTCAAACAGGCTAGAAAATGCTTGTATATGGAGGTAAAACTTAACATAGTGAGGGCACCAATTCGATCGCACGTGCTTTAGGCTTGCCCCAGTCTACGGTCTTAACTGTGCTTAAAGAAGCAGTCAAGATTAAAAAATCAGGCGAAAACAGCAGCATTTTGATGGCCAAGACAACGACCAAATATTGTGAGCCAATAATCAAGAAAATGCAGCGCCTTTTAACCCGCTGAGTGCCAGGTTTGTATATATGCGGACTGGAGTGTTGTCACGCCCAGTGCCAGGTTCATATATATACGGACTCGCCAAAACAAATTTGTAATGCCAAAACTAGGTCACCTACACCTTCCATATTCATAGGTTCATACCACAAGTACCCTACCCTTCGACCTTCTCGCCACTGGTGATGGGCTGGTCTATCAGAGTGAGAACTGAGCGATCTCTGCCATACCCATAGCTTACTTTGACTGTTCCTTTTACTTATATATCTTCTAGGTCTCGAGTGACGGCGTCTCTTCCGTGGATTGACCTCCCAATCTACCAAGATTGGAAGCCAAAGCATCACATTTTTCCCTTGCCCCTCAACTTTCTCTTCATAATTGCTGAGGGGCACAGGGCCCTGGGTGGGGCTTTGGTTTCCCGGGCGTTTCCGCACCCTCCTCAGCTCCCTGCCATGGAGTGGCTTCGGTCACCCAGGCTTTATTGTGGTCGGCAGGGAAGGTTCTGTGGGGGCGCTCGGTTATGGCCTTGGCCGTGCTCGGGGCCTTGGGGCTGTTCAGCCAGGCAGCTTGGGGAACAACAACAACAACAACAACCTTCTCGCCATCAACCCTCCCAGACCCATCCCACCTCCCAAACACCATGTAAATGACATATAATATATGTGTACTAGAATATAAGAATAAATATAAATATAAGAATATTTACCAGTGCTTTTATATTATAAGACTTTGTGACAATCATTAGTGTGTGTGTAAGGGATAAAAAATAAGCCCAATGCATTTCAATTATAAATAATTGAAGATATTGTGACATAAAAACTTGTGTAATTTGCGGACCTGTAGATCGTCCTTTACATCCCCATAACAATTGTGCATCGAAAAAACAATTAATCTTAATGCTGATATACTCCAAATACTGTACTCTCAAAGTGTGTTTGCAAAGAAAAAAATTAAATCCAAATGTTTTTTACAAAATTTATATATACCTGTATTTATTTTTGCGTGACCATGGTGCCTCTCGTGCACGTACAGTACCTACATTACAAAAGGTAGTCCATACTCAACATAACACTACTTAAAATGCCTACATTCGTTGAAACCAGCCGGTGGGAGCACTTGGAATTTTGTCGGAATTACTAAATAAAACGATAAAGTCTATGTTTTTTATGTTGACACTTTCAACCTCCTAAATACTGTACGACATTGTCTACACATTTTATGCAAAATTGGACTAGGCAAGTGCTATTATTACCACTATCCTTCTTTTTTCCTTCAACATGATAGATTTAGCCAATAAAAAAAAAGGTAAATTGGCTGGCACAGGGGGTGACACAAGGTCATTATAATACCTGCCTTCTGCGGGTTAAAGCTGTAGATAGACGACCTAACTCATTGCCGAATGCCTTTATCTACTGCCCTGGTATCTGTTAAGGCTTTATCTACTGTATATGGAATGACCTGAAGAAGGAGATGCAGGTGAATGAAGGAGTAACATTTAAGGCCAGCAAGGGGCGGTTAGAGCGGTTTAAGGCACAAGCTCGCCTACACAACATAAAGATGGCTGGCGAGGCGGCCAGTTCAGATAGGCCTCCTGCCGATTTCTTCAAACCTGTGTTGAAGAAGAGGATCGAGGAAGGAGGATATTGTAGCAAGCAGGTGATCAATTTTGATGAGACCGGCTTGTACTGGAAGAAAATGTCCTCCAGGGCTTTCATCGCCAAAGAGGAGCAGTCGGCACCAGGTTATAAGGCCTCCAAGGATCGATTTACCCTATTGTTGGGGGATAATGCAGCAAGGGACTTGAAACTGAAGCTTATGCTCATTTATCAGTCCGAATATCTCAGATCACTGAAGCGTCTCATCTGGGTATCAAACAAAAAGGGTTGGATGACGACAACACTAAACCAGAGCTATGTGACAAATTATCTCTTCTCCTAGACTTAAGAGATTATGCTACAGCCAACAACATCGCCAACCGCTTCCTTTTGTTCCTATATAACGCTCCCATTCATCCCCAGAGCATGGAAGATTGGGCTGACAACATTGAGGTGGTGTTTTTACCCATCACCACCACTGTAATCATCCAGCCTATGGACCAGGGGGTGGTCACCACCTTCAAGGCCTACTGCCAGTGCCGAACAATGGCACAAATTATTGAGTGGACAGACACCTCAGACAAACCCACCATCAAAGAGTTTTGGAAAAATACAACATCAAGGCCATCGACAACATCAACGAGTCCTGGAAAGAGGTCACTGAAACGGCCATGAATGGGCGCTGGAAGAAGTGTGGAGTGACTGTGTGACAGATTTTACTTGCTTCACAGACGTGAGTGAAATCAGGAATGCCATCGTGAGAGTTTTACACAAAGCTGGCTTCAAGGAGGTGGACGAAAATTATGTGCAGGATTTATTGGAAAGCCATGATGAGCCGCTCTCTAATGAGGACCTCTTACAACTATAGTAGGAGAGAGCCCACATGGAGAAGATGAAGAACAAGAGAAGGAACCACAACGAGGCCTGGACTTAAAAGACACTCTGTGAGGTGTTCAATGGTATAGAACGTCTCGTGGAGTTGCTAAAGGAACATGACTGTAACCCTGCAAGGAGTGGAGAAGCAGTACACACGGTGGAAAGAGGTCTGAAACCCAACAGAGACATTTTTTAAGCTAAGGAAAATTTAGCCAAGCAGACTATAATATAGGTTTGACTCCTGTAAGGAGATAAAGAAAACCTAATATTTAGTAGTGGCCCCGTAATCATTGACGAACATGCCTATTACATAAGGCATCCTCTTCAAACACTAATCCGCCGTAGTTTGAATCTACCGCGCAGAGCATTTAAAACTGAGGAGCCTTCATCATGAGCGCACGCGACCTCACTCATGGCTTCAGTCATTATGAATTGGGTTCTCACTACGAAAAAACTTCGTAAAAAATAAAAACAAAAACAAAATAAGAATAACTATCTAATAAGCTTTCCATCATATCGTGGATGTACTTGTGTGGATTTCTGACCAGACGCTGATTCAGGCGTCATTCCTCCTTCACTGACATATCAAGTAAACCAAAATCCTTAATACATCAACGAATGGGAAGGGGACGGTCGGGAGGGCCCCAGTCGTCAATGATTACGGGGCCACTACTAAATATTAGGTTTTCTTTATCTCCTTACAGGAGTCAAACCTATAATTTATTAGTGGCCCCTCCATCATTGACGAACATGCCTGATTTCTAAGACTGGAGGGGGACATTCGTAATCATATCATAACTCTATAAAAGCAGATAATAAAAACAACCACATAGTATTCTTACTTTTGAAAATATATATAAATATGGCGTAGACCAAAAATATACAAGAAAAAGGGGTTCAGGCAGGTGCGTGCTTCAAAGAAGCCTGCCTGACAAAAAAGGGTAACCCTGAAGATTCTGAACACAGATCTGTAGTTACAAAGGCACCCCACTCAACGAGTGGTGACAAAAATAACAAGTTATAAGTTTATATGTGCACATAATAAACCCCAAAATAATCGTGGAGAGAAATTGCAAAGGATCTCCACTGTTCTAATATTAGACTGCTTTCGCAGCTAAAACTACTATAACAACTCCGTTGTTTTGTACTAACATTGTACTAGCACAATTTCTCACTGAGAAATTTTCATATCACATTAACCTTGAATTATATCACAGCTCTCATACTCCGGCGGGGTCTAGGGTGTCCTATGTCAACTGACTGCACCCCCCCCCCCCCTTTCTCGTGAAAATAAACAAAAGTGACTGCAGGGCCACCTAGACCCTCTGCCTTAAAGCTATACACGGTAAGGAAGGTTTGTCTAGAGCAACTGATAAGTATCTAGACAAAAACGTATGATTAGACGCCCACAACTGAGTGGACGCGATATCTTCTACTGAAATTTTTTTCAGGAAACGTAAAGAGGCTGCCCATTTGCGTAAATCGTGGGCCCTACCCACAACGCCGGGATTACTCTCTTTAATGACTTCGACCAGAAGAGAGGCTAATCGTCGTTTAAGTAAGCGTTTACCCGTACTTGCTACCCATAAAGCACCTTGGGGGTTAAGAGGAGCTACTCTCAAATATTTGGTTAGAGCTTGCACTGGACATAGATTATGATGCACCTTTCCCCTTTTTAACGCCGGCACCGTGAACTCAGAAAACACGTGTGCACTGTGCTCATTCTTGGCTACAAAACCTGGGGAAGGTGCAATGTAAATACATTCATTAAGTCTGCCAAACCTAAGGCAATTAGGTGTGTTGCTCATCGCCGCCAGCTCAGACACTCTGTTCCCGGTGGCCAAAGCCATAAGGAAAACCGCCTTTTTTAAGAGTAATGCAAAGTCTGCAGTATTTTGGTACAGACGAGAGTGAAGTAAAGACAAAGCTTTGTCGAGAGACCAAGTAGGCATGAGCTGACGGGGAGGTGGGCGAAGTTTAAAACAAGCTCTCATAAAACCTGTTTCCTCCGCCACCGGTATGGAGAGACCTGTAAGGTCTAAAAAGGGCACTCTAATCGCAGTTAAGTGATTTTTTAATGTTACCACAGATAAATGTTTCTGCTCAAACAGATAATTTAAATAATTGAAAACTAAAGCCACTGACGGCACATTCTGTTCCGTTCTGATGATCCAGGAAGTAAAGGCTTGCCAATGTGAGTGATACTGTCGTTTCGTAGACTGAGTATATTGATTGATTAATTTATTGGTCACATCTCTACCGTATGGTGCTAGCCACTTGGCCTCCTGAATGTCCATAATGCAAAAGTCAGCGAGGTCGCTAGGTTGCCAATCGTGTCTAAGTGGAAATACCCGACCGGGAGCAATACCGGGTCCGGGCACCACGTTTTCAATTGCTGGTACCACAACTGCGCCGGCCACAGGGGCGCGATTAGCGAGACTAAGCCTCGATAATCTCGTAGTTTGTTCACTACGTGGCACATTAGTGACGCATCTGGCGGCGGAAACAGATAGATGGAGCTCCATCTGTTCCAGTCTATCACTAGGGCGTCTGGCCCCCCTGCCGGCGTTTTCGCCCGGCGGGTGAGGTATAGAGGGAGTTTGTGAGTCTCCTCGGACGCAAATAGATCCACTTGTGGATGGGAGAGCTCTGCAATCATTAGGTTGAAAATGGGTTGCTTGAGCTCCCATTCTACTGTCGTGCTCTGTCTCCGGGACAGAGCGTCTGCCCAGACGTTCGCTACGCCTGGGAGATAAGATGCGTGAAGGTAAATGTCTAGTCTGTTGGCGAGAGTAAAAATCTCTTCCGACACGTTTAGCAACCCCCTTGACCTCGTTGATCCTTGTTTCTGAATACAGTGAACTGCATTCAGATTGTCCATTCTGAAGGCCACCGACTTGCCCCGTAGCGCCGGGCCGTGAGCCTGAAGGAAATACAAGGGGACTAGTAATTCTTTGACATTGATGTGAGAGATTTCTAAGTGGGACCAAAGCCCCTGACCCTGGTGCCCCTGATTTGACTGAAATCCCCACCCTATTGTGCCTGACGCATCCGTGTCTACCCATACCGTTGGTGGAGGAGAGGTCCATGACATTATTGAGTGCAACGTTTCCCTCCTTGCCCAGACCGCTAGCAAGGTGTGGATTAATTTCGGGATGGGCCATAATTTTCCCGCCGGTAAGAGCGGGAAATATTTGTTGCCTTCCAATATTAATCGTTTTACTTTCAACCGGCCCAACTTGACAGTTAGTTGAATCCAGTTGAGAGAGCCTATCAGAGACTCCCAGACCCTCCGCGTCGTAGTCAGACTGTGAAGAAACATGAACAGTTTCCTGCGAAACCTGTTGCGATTGTCCACACTCTGACTCAGAGTGAGAGCGGCCGTGTCCCAGACCAGCCCTATCCACTGAATTACTCGTGAGGGAACAAGGTTTGACTTTACCAGATTTACCTTGAAGCCTAGAGTTTTGACATGATTTAAAATAATATTGACATGTTTGACGAATAATTGTTGTGTCTCTGCCACCACCAGCCAGTCGTCTAGGTACCACAACACTCTGATCCCGTTTTAACAATGGCATCAGGGCTTGCCTGACTAATTTCGTGAATAATCGAGGTGCTAGGTTCAAGCCGAACGGCATCCTTTGAAAAACAAAATTTTGGTGCCTGATCCTTAAGGCCAAAAACCTTTGAAATCTTTTGTTGACCGAGACGTGCCAATAGGCGTCTGTCAGGTCTAGTGAACACATCCAACCTCCCGGCGGAAGTGTTAGCCTGATTTGGTGTACTGTTAACATTCTGAAAGATTCGTTGTGAATGTGAAGGTTCAGATAAGACAGGTCTACGACCGGCCTCATTTGAACACTGTCCCTTTTGGGAACCAAAAATAGTTTGGACGTGAATACAGGGTAATTTGGGGGGACCGGGATGATGACATTCTTGGCAATCATTTCCTGGACCAGTGACTCCACCTCTAAAGAAACAAAATTCGCCGTTGTCGGCTGACGTAAGCGAGGTCGCCGGAGCCACTGCCAAGTGATGCCTTTGCGTGCCACCATCCGTGCCCAAGTGTTTAATGGCCATGCTTGGTGACACGTTCGGAACGACCCAGTTAGCAGACAAGGGTTCGCCGGCTGTACTACCCTCGGTTCCTCCGGCCTTAAGGTTGGCACCGGGAGTGAGAGAGACTTTAGTTTTTTGATGGTGGGGTTGGTGGTGCTGGACGCTTTGCCGGCTGGCTGGTGTTGGCCGAAGACTGGCCCTGACCTGGCTTATGCTGGCCGCGTCCTCTCTGACCTGAAAACCTACCCTGTCTATGCCTGTACTGACCTTGGGGGGAGTGGGAGGACTTAGGCAGAAAAAAGGGTTTAGATCCCCCTGGCTGAGCTTTAGCGGTTGGCCTGGGTTTGGGGAAGTTAAATGCAGGTTTCTTGGAAGGGGTGGGACTGTGCTTAACGGCCTGTGCCATATTGAACACCGTTCGCCACACTTCAGGGGACATTAAAGAAGGAGTAAGCACTGGTGACATGATCACCTGATCACCTGATTCGCAATGCGATCAGGTAGCTTGCGAACTAAAGACATTCTGAGATCTTGTCTTGCTCGTACCGCCTCAAGCAAGGCGGTGCGTATGTCACCCAAGGATTGGATCGACGACTGGAGGAGCAGTCGCCGGGATAACTCAACCGATCTTCTGGCATCCGCGTCTGCGATTGCCTGAGTGGACCGCAGTAAAGATTTAGCCACCTGTTGAGACACTATGTACTGAGAGAACAGGCGAAAAGCTTTCCCCCTTAGCCTAAATTCTCTGTCTAGGTGAGTAGGGGTAGTGAAAGGGTCTTTTAGCTCACAAAGATTAATCTTAGGGGCAGCTAGGAAAGAAAACAAAGCTGACGGGACTCCGCCGACAGAACCTACCGGCATGGAGAACCATGAATGAGTATCCTGAGGGATCTGGTGGGAAGATTTAGAAGTAAATGTGGTTGCAAAGTTTTGAGCCTCTATCTCCCAATCTACCCAAGGTCCTGGACCCAACTGCCCCACCTTCAAAACTGGATTAGCTGCTTCGTCTGTGATGGTCTGTAAATCAAGTTCAGGAGTGAGAGCTGACAGAGTCTTAATATCATTAAACCCATCCAGCTTAGACCAGTCTGAAAATAGTTTCGAAGCTGAGGCAGGGGGTAAAGCTGGCTTAGTAGCATACACAAAATAGTCTTGGTGATAATAACTAGGTATAGCCTTGATGTTTACGTCCAGTACATTTCCCAAATTATCCAGGGCCCTTAATTTCTTTGATTTATTGCCCTGGATGACCCACTCACGCAGTACCAGGAGTTCCCCTGACAAGGTAGGTTGGGCGAGCTCTGGGTTAGTGGGGGTCAAAATGGACCCATGACTCGTCTGGTCCATAAAGCAAGGGCATAGCCACCTTTCTGAGAGGCGCCTTGTCTAGAGGGGGTGGATTGACATCCGTGATGACCCTGACATTTGAAGTTGTCAATGCCGCCGTAGCAGGCTTAGTAACCACTGATGGTGACAGAGTGGGTGGGTTAGGGATCTTAGATAAAGCAATCGAATTCATCAGAGGCCGTACCGTAGAGCTTGTCATGGGAGCCCCCAAGTCCATTGTGGGGTTTTCCTGTTGTTGGCCAAAAAATTTAGATAAAGCCTCAGTAAGTAGCCCATTAATTTCTTGCGCAGTAACAAATTGGTTAGATGATGAACTTACAGGTGAATCATTAATATCCTGCGCGGCGTCTAAGCCTGAGCCTGACTCTTGCCCTTCCATCTCCGAAATAATTGAAACCTCGTCTTTCTCCTCCTGATCCTCCTGAGAAGACCCCGCCGAAGCTGGGGTACCTTGTTGCCAAGATAAGTCAGGAATAGAGGATGGGATCGCCGCGTCCCTGTGGACATCAGCTACTGTGTGACTCGTTTGAGTCGGACGTGGGTGGTCAGACCCTGGCTGAAACCGCCAAACACCGAGGCCCTGGCCTACACTCTCTTGGGAGTCTGAAACATTCTCAATTATTGAACCCCCTGAACTTTCCAATTCCAGGGTTAAAATATTAATAGGTAAATCCTCTTTAGGGACAGGCACCGCACTGGACCCTTGAGACCTAACACAAACTTTGTCTGGGGTAGAGGTACGATGAGAGGCACTAGAAGCTGGTGAATGTAGGGAGGACTTTCGTTTCTGGGAATCCTTTTTGGAGGATTTATGGCTACGGTGTGACCGAGAACTACTCCTAGATTTGGAGGATTCATCGCCGTGAGCACTGGTGGAACTATCCGTCCTACTCTTCTTACTCGCTGGTGAAGAGGCAAGACTAGAAGACTGGCGTCTGAGAGGTGACCTAGACCGAGATCTCGCCCGAGACGAGGAGGCGGATGCCGGGGGTGTAGGCTCTCTTGGACGTTTTGGTGTAGGAGCAGAAGATACAGAACCCTGACCAGTCTCCGCCGGCTTATAACTCGTGACTCTAGAGGAACGTTTAGGGGGAGGGTGTTCAAATAGCAATCTATCCCAAAGAGGGACGTTGTCACATTGAAGTGCTTTATGCGCAACAATCGTAGTGTAGGCTGCCATCTGTTGCCGTACTTCTCTTAAAGCTACTGCCGCGGTCTTATCATTGTCGCAAAGGACCTTGACAGCTAATTGGGAGCAAAAAGAACAATTGTGCATTACCCAGAGACCCCTTGAACGGTCTAGACATTTAACACACCTTATGCAAAGGGTATGCGCAAAAATAGGGATACCGGCACAAGCAGGGGTAGTGCATAAAGCAAAGACTGGGGCTGAGGTAGCCATGACAGAGACTGGTGGGGAAAACTACCGCCGGGTCTGTATTGGTCCGCCGGAGCCCAGCTCTGGAAAAAAAGAAAATTTCCAGGAATTAATGCTCATAAGGTTAACCCAACATGTTCGCATACAAGTGTTAATAACCCACCGGATAACGAGATGTAATGACACAACGATCACAGCTCGCTACGCGGCGGGGTTCAGAATATCTAAACAAATCTTTTGACGAAAGTGAAGAATACCCTCTGACATAATATAATTGTCCAGCATGGCGATTATAGTCTTTCTGGTGGTGACTGTCTTAAGATTCAATTTTTGGAACAAAAACAACCCCCCATAAAGACGCCGGCCCTTGAAATATTTTAGTAGAATAACACAGGGCAGGCTGACACGAGATCTGATTGCTAACGAATTGTCACAAAAAGAGCGCCGTAAGGTTGAAGGCGGCGATACCTAATTGTATCACTAAATTAAGTGGTTAAATCGAAATTGAATTTGTAAATTCCTTATTTCCTCCACCTAGGAGCACCCCCCGGGTGTGAAAAAACGATGTTAACCCTAATTGAACCTTCAATCGCCGTAAATATAAAGGCGGCGATACATATAGCATCACTTAAAATGGATTGGTTAAAGAACTAAATGACTTAGTTTAGTTATTCATCCCACCCTACCAAGGTACACCCGCCGGGTGAGATGTCAAAAAGTTAACCCCATAAGTTCCTGTCCCCACTTCTTTGTAAAAGATCGCCGGGGAGGAAAGCCCTTAACAACAGCTAGGTTTTTCATGTGGTTTTGTAAAACCTGGTAGAAAAACTACATAACGTATGTTCGCATGAACAAAGTTTTATAGATGGGTACAGCCATTTCCGCCGGGAATCAAAGGGTGCCTGAAACCAGGTACCAACAGAGACGCAGTCCTGGAGAGCCACAGACACCTCAACGCCGGGGACACCAGCCTGTGTTAAAAACCACGTGTGGCCCAACACGGCTCTCGGCCGGGGTTTTTTCATGGTGAAACCGAGAAAAATCCCGCCGGAAGGAAACCCACCCCGATCAGACACCATCTGAACGTACAACGGACACGAAGGAAGCCACGCACGACTAACCTAAGTCCACACAATAATCCGTGGAATTAGCCAATACACAACTAAACCAGGAACAAACATAGTCCGAGGAATTAGCCAATACACAACTAAAACCCGGATACACATGGCACAGTATGGCATATTTATAAATAATAAACAATAACACTTGTACATGTGGCAAAGCTACGAGCGGCTGGCTAGGCCCAAGTAGACGGCATAATAAAAGTTGAAATATACACCAAACACTGGAAATATCACAACAGGAACCACCGCCAACACACCACTGTAGCAAATACTTCCGGCAAAGGGAAGACTGACACGGGACCCAGAAAAAACTTCACTAAGCGAAGAAAAATACCAAGGGAACGTCAGTAAGCAAAGCATACCTCATCAGAAAGATAAAAGGCAGCAATAACTAACGCGTAATGAAAGCCGCCTGCAACACAAGCTAACTAACTGTGAAAAAGTTCACATGTCCACAACAGGACCACGAGGGAACATCCGAAATAGATGCCCCAAACACACGACCCAAAATACACTGCACTGCGGGCAACCAGCCCAGGACACTCCTGCTACACATATCCTAACCTTACTCGATACATCCCGGAGTAAACAAATGAGAAAAAACTCACTAGGGACGCAACAAATGCGGAATCAGCAGAGCGTGGGGAGACACGTCCGGGCAGGCTGAACGCAGAGCAGAGAAGGAGGAATGACGCCTGAATCAGCGTCTGGTCAGAAATCCACACAAGTACATCCACGATATGATGGAAAGCTTATTAGATAGTTATTCTTATTTTGTTTTTGTTTTTATTTTTTACGAAGTTTTTTCGTAGTGAGAACCCAATTCATAATGACTGAAGCCATGAGTGAGGTCGCGTGCGCTCATGATGAAGGCTCCTCAGTTTTAAATGCTCTGCGCGGTAGATTCAAACTACGGCAGATTAGTGTTTGAAGAGGATGCCTTATGTAATAGGCATGTTCGTCAATGATGGAGGGGCCACTAATAAATTCTAAAGTTTTTTCAAGCCACCAGCCAGTCCATCCACTTCTTCCGCCTCATCCCCCTCTGCCAGCCTACCCACCTCTGCCACCCCATCTACCTCTGCCAACCCATCCACCTCTGCCGACCCATCCACCTGTGCCCTATTCACCTTCACTCCTGATGAAGATGATGATGAGTGAGGGACAGAAGCCCCCTACTGTCCCTTAGCCTCGGAGGGGACATGAGAACCATCGTCCTCCAGCCTCGGGGGGGACAAGTGATGAGCTCAACTCGACACAACATAAAAAGGCACAGTACAGAAAACACACTTTTACTTTATTTATTTATGTATTTTAATGTACAGTAAACTTCCGTTAATCCGAAGGGCAGCGGACCGGCCCTCGTTCGGATTAGTGGATTTTTCGGATTATCGGACGTTACCCCCCCCCCACCCCCGATTTTTTTTTTAAGACCCAAACCAAGACACAAACACAGGATAATAATGATAATAATGATAATAATGACTAATCATGACTTTAACTCACCTTATATGAAGAGAAGAGATGTGTAGCATTGAAGATAAGCCCCCAGCACCAGCCCCAACCCAGCCACTAGCCCCCTAGCCCCATATTAGTAACTTATAATCACTGCTCTGTACTGTAAGTGTACTTTAATGTAAAATTAACTTAAAAAGACTTATTTTTTTTTTTGTATTTTGCTGGTTTTATATTTTTTGGGGGTCCTTAAATCTACTACACTTCACTGATTATTACTCCACAGCCATATCCTCCAAGCCTTCAATATCTGAAGGGGGAGCTAGGGCTAGGGCTACCTCAGGAGTGGTTAGGCTGGCAGGAGCTACCACAGGGGTGGCTGGGGCTACCACAGGGGCGGCTGGGGCTACCTCAGGAGTGGCTAGGCTGGCAGGAGCTACCACAGGGGCGGCTGGGGCTACCTCAGGAGTGGCTAGGCTGGCAGGAGCTACCACAGGGGCGGCTGGGGCTACCTCAGGAGTGGCCTTCACAGGGGATGCTAGGTCCTCCCAGCCTTCAAAATCAGCAAGAGGCATAGGTTCTGGTGTGGTAAGAGGTTCAGGTGAGCTGGTACGCGAGTCGTCTGTGAGAGGCATTGTTGCAGGTCTAGGGTTATCTGGTTCATCTGATCGGCGGCCATGGTGGTGCATGTTTTTCATCAGGTCCCTGATGTCTGCCTGCTTGACTGCCCTGCCCCTTTTCTCATAGAACTCATTACGGAGGATGTGGAAATCGATTGTTTCACTTGCATTATATTGGCTAGACTGTTCCACAAATTTGACCATACCATCGAAATAGGTAGCAGCTTCCTTCCAGGTTACTTTGCCATCGTCATCTGCCTCTTCCTCTTCCTCAGACGAGTGCTCCTCAACATATTCTGGCTCCACAACACTCCGGATAATTTCTATATCTGTCACCTCTTCCTCGCCCTGCAGGTCACCATCCACATCAACCCACTCCTCAATATCCTCTTCAGTCATCCTCTTGGGGTCGTTGACCGGCACGGTATCCATCAGGCCTCGGATTTCGTTGATTGCCTCCCTGCGACGCCCAAGAAAGCCTTCGAAATCGTGCTCATCTTCTTCAACCTCTTCAGGGTCATCGACCTGGGCATACAGCTTGTTCCAACATTTCTTGAGGGTTACCTCTGAAACATCCTTCCAGGCTAGGGCAGCATCATATATGGCATCCTTGATGGAAAAACTTGACTGGAAAGTTTTTACTGATGCATCAGAGTTAATCAGCTTGCGGGCAAATGAGGACTTGTAGCTCTGCTTAAACTTTTGGCACACACCCTGGTCCATTGGTTGTATCAGACTAGTCACATTAGGGGGCAAGTAGGTGACAAAGATGTTTCCAGACACTAGTTCGTGGGCAGGGGGATGTGCTCTGCAGTTATCCAGGAAAAGGACAGCCTTGGTGTCCTCAGAAAGGCCAATCGACTTGAAGTAGGCCTTGACTTCGGGAACAAAGTGTTTAAAGAACCAATCATGGAATACTTGGGCAGTCATCCATGCATTGCTCTGTGCATCATAGATCACTGGCAACTTCCCTCGCATGTTCTTGAAAGCACGGGGATTCTTAGCCTTGCCGATAACAAACAAACGATTGCGACATTTACCGGAAGCATTCCCACTCAGCAGGATTGTGAGACGTTCTTTATTCATTTTGAATCCGGGTGCAGCCTTCTCTCCTCTACCAGCTAATGTCCTTGTTGGCAAACAGCGCCAATATAGCCCTGTCTCGTCGGCGTTGAAGATTTGGTCTGGGGTCAGCTGGTGATCATGAACAATGGTAGCAAAAATGTGTGCAAACCGATCGGCGGCCTCTTTGTCGGCAGAATTCTTTTCCGGCGACATCTAGGACCCTAATCCCATGCCTAATTTTAAAGTTTCTCAACCAGCCGTCGGAGAATTTTATATCGTCTTCCATATTCATATCACCCAGGAATTGCTTGGCCTTTTCAATTATCATAAGCCCTGAGATAGGCTTGCCCTCAGCCCGCTTGGCCGTAAACCACTTATGCACTGCCTCGTCAAGTTTTCATGTTTTGGTTTTTTCATTGTCTTTCTCACATCACCCGTGTAACTTGACTTTCCAAAGGCAACAAACTTTGATAAGTTAGCCTTTGCCTTCACTATGTTTGAAACTGTGGAGGCACCGATATTAAAAGTTTCCATAACTTTACGCCGATCACTGCCTTTCTCTACCATCGCTATCACTCGCAATTTATCAGCTATGGACAGAGTTACGTGCTTCCTCTTATGTTTGTTCTTGTCATTCCTCCCTCGTGCACCTGAACTTGCTGTGGGACCCATCACTAAGTCACTAAGTCACTATATCACAGGATAAACACGGGATAAACAACGTTTCAGGTAGACCGACAACGGCAGACTGTTTAGTCCGGCCTGGCCCGCTAGAGGGCCGATATTTGGAAATATCGCGCGCCCGGGAAATTCAAAAATTCGGAATATTGGGTGAATTCGGATTTGGCCTCAAATTGAAAAATTCGGACTATTGGGTGAATTCGGATTTGGCCTCAAATTGAAAAATTCGGACTATTGGGAGATTCGAATTATCGGTCGTCGGATTAACGGAAGTTTACTGTATATTTCTTAAAGTATATTGGGTTATTATAAGTGTTTAGGTGTTTGTGTTTGGGTTTTGGCTGGTCCAAGAACACATCCCCATATACCCCTTTAATTTAAGGGTTCGATGTACTATTTTTCGATATATGATCAAGTTTTCAAGAACATAACCCAATTGTAAATCGAGGGAGATCTGTACATCACTTGGGATTGAATACAAATTTTTTATTTGCCTTTTGTTTGGTCCAATCAGACAATACAAGGGGCTGTTCACATTTGTTTGGTTTTGTTCATTTTTATTTGTTAAACAAGAAGTGAACAGAATATTCTGTTTGCTTGTGGGTGACATACCAAAATGTGCTCTAAGTTACCTAAACTCATCAGTGTCAAGGATTTGGTCATAAGTCCGATAATTGTTTCAAGCAGAATGTTGAACTCGTACTTTTATTTTATTATTTTTGTAATGGTTTCCACAAAACTGAAGGCTCTAAGCGTGCAAACTGCTGCTCCTCTGGACAATTTGTTTTTTCTTCTATGTGAATGAAGGAGACGAAAGGTAAAGCTTGGATTACTGTACAGTATATTAAAAATATTTTATATTAATTTGGGCTTGTCTTCCTGTGCTTGACAGAGACTGGGTTGTATGAATATGACATAAATACTATTTACAATGCTGTACCAAAGATATTTTTTATAATGAGGTACTCTGGGCAGTGGAGTGGCACTTATTTACAGTACTTCATGGCACTGACACATATTGCTCGGGTTAGCTATGACTTTGTTCCACTCTCTTTGGAATTTTAAAAATTATTGTCGGATCATTACCTAGACTGGAGGCACTCCATGAGGAGTCAGAGCTGCTGGGTCTTAAGGTCTCTTGGGCTAAGACCAAAGTCCAAACATTTGACGACTTGTTGGATGATGCCGTTCAATCTGTTCATGCATGTGGTGAGGACTTGGAGATCTGTGATAAGTTTACCTATCTTGGCAGCGTGATCCAAAACAGTGGTGAGTCGGGCTACGATGTAAGTCGTCACCTCGGCTTAGCATGAGGTGTTATGAAGTCACTCAACAAAAGTATGGCGTTGTCGATACCTATGCAGAAGGACGAGCTTGCGGATCTTCAAGACACTGGTGCTCCCTGTTGTTGTTGTTGTTCCCTAAGCTGCCTGGCCGAACAGCCCCGAGTCCCTGAGGAAGGCCATGGCCACGATTGGGCTTTCCCACAGAGCTCTCATTGAGTGTAGATTGTGTTGTTGGCGTATGTGGGTGTGAAATGCAGTCTTCTATGATGTGTTTAATGGTATGGGGTGCTGTGTTACATACCGGGCAGGTGTCGATGACGGAGTCATCCAGTCTCTTCTGATAGCTCAGGAGAGCTGGATGGCGTCCGCATCTCAGCCTGGCCAGGTGGACTCTGTCCTCGCGAGGAAGGGAGGATTCGGAAGGATGGATTTCGGGAGGTCGTGCTTGCAGCTGAGTGTTGTCTGTGAGTGAGTGGATGGATCGGCGCAGGAGCGGATCCAGCTCAGGCTTAAGGGGGGGGCTGATATATATACATGACCCTGGAGGTTAGGGAATAGAATATGCCCCACGTGCCTTCTGCGTGTCGTAAGAGGCGACTAAAGAGGTTGGGTCGGTGGGCTTGCGACCCCCACCCGGAAAAAATATCGAAGCAAGGAAAAACGAACGAACAGCCTCGGGTGCGGACGGAACCAACGTTGACGAACCACGACCGACTAAGGACATGCCTTCGGACATTCTGAGAATGGCTACGTGGAATGTTAGTGGCATGAATGATGGCACAAAAGAGAGAGAGGTTCTGGAAGTGTTAGTGAATGCCAGGCTGGATGTATGTGGAATGACAGAGACCAAATGGAAAGGTTCAGATGTGAGAGAGTGGGAGTGTGGAATGGGTGTGTGTGCTGGAGTGAGTGAAGGAACAGCGAGAGAAGGTGCATGTTTGTTTGTAAGTAGCAAATGGAAGGAATGTGTAAGAGAGTATGGGTCTGTGGGTTCAAGGATTGTGTGGGTGAGAATGAAAGTAGGAATACAAACGTGGGTGATTGTATGCGTGTATGCCCCGACAGAGGATATACTTGAAAGAAAGAAAGAGGAGTTCTGGATGAATGTGGAGGCGTGCCTGGAGAAGTTTGACAAGAACGAAAGAATATTTCTGATTGGGGATATGAATGGTAAGGTGGGTGATAGGAAAGTTGAGGGAGTGGTGGGAGGGTGGGGGGTACCATCAGAGGTGAATGGGAATGGTAGTGCACTTGTGGACGTATGTGTGGGGAGGAGGCTGTGGATAGCCAACACCTTCTTCCGACACAGAATGATCCACAGGTACACGTGGAAACGGATGTTGACGATGAAGGATAAGACAGTGGTGGAACGAAAGTCATTGATTGATTATGTATGTGTGGATGAACGAATGAAGAAATCTGTGATGGATGCTAGGGTGTATAGGGGTATTGGAGGGGGTCTGTCTGATCATTATGTAGTGGTAGCTAAGGTTAGGATACAAAAGAAGTGGGTGAGGAGAGCGGGAGGGAGGCGAGAGGAGGAGGGTGGAATGGTGAGGAGGGTGGAGAGGTTGCAGGAGGAGGAAATCAGGGAGGAGTACAGGAGAGCAGTGGAAAGACGACTAGGTGGGTTCGACCTGGAAGTTATGGAGGAAGTGGAGGAGATGAGCAAGGTGTTTAAGGATGAGATCTGTGCAGCATGTGAGGAGGTGTGTGGAGTGAGGAGAAGAGGGAGGGGAGTGAAAGGTACAGCATGGTGGACAGAAGAGGTACGAATAGCTGTGGAAGAAAAGAAGAAAGCATATAGAGAGTGGTTGGGTAGCAGAGGGAATGAAGATTCCGAGAGACAGAAACGAGCGAGGTACGTGGAGAGTAAGAGGGTGGTGAAGAGAGTAGTGAAGGAAAGTAAGAGAAGAGTAGATGAGGAATTTGGAAGGAATCTGAGTGTAAAATGGAGGGAGAGTAAGAAACTGTTCTGGAAAGAAGTCAAGAAAGTTAGGGAAGGTAGCAAGGGAAACAGTAAGGGTGTGAAAGATAAGAATGGGAGAATGCTAGCCGAGAAGCAAGAGAGAGTCGAAAGATGGAGGGAGTACTTCAGTGAGTTGCTAAATGAAAGGAATGAAGAGCCAGCAAACATAGCTGGATATGGTATGGGAGGGAGAAAGAGAGAAGTAGTGGAGGAGGAGGTGGGGATCAGGAGGTCAGAAGTGTGGGAAGCCATGAAAAGAGTGAAGTTGGGGAAAGCACCAGGAACAGATGGAGTGTGTGGGGAAATGTTGAGGTATGGTGGTGAGATAGTGATAGAATGGGTATGGAAAATGTGCAAACTAGCATGGGAGAAGGGGAGTGCACCCGATGACTGGAAGACTGGCATAATAGTCCCCCTATATAAGGGCAAAGGGGAAAGAGGAGTCTGTGGTAACCACCGAGGAATATGTCTTCTAAGCGTAGTAGGGAAGGTATACAGTAGGGTAGTGATTGAGAGAGTGAGAGTGAGAACGGAGAAATGGGTAGGCGACGAGCAGGGAGGTTTTAGGAAGGGAAGAGGATGTGTAGATCAGATTTTTACCCTGAATTGTGTTGTGGAGAAGTATCTGGAGAAGAAACAAAAGGTGTATGTTGCCTTTATGGACTTGGAGAAGGCCTATGACAGAGTGGATAGAGAAGGTTTGTGGAAAGTACTTAGAATATACGGAGTAGAGGGCAAGTTGCTGAAAGCAGTGAAGAGCATGTATGAGGGTGCAAAGGCGGCAGTACGTGTGGAGAGTGAGCAGAGCGAGTTCTTTGACCTGAATGTTGGTTTGAAACAGGGGTGTGTGATGTCCCCGTGGTTGTTTACTGTATATATGGATGGAGTTATGAAAGAAATACTATCAAGAGCAGTGGATGTTGGTGTATCGCTGAAAAGGGAGGGAATTGAGTGGAAGCTACCTATACTGCTGTTTGCGGATGATACAGTTCTGATGAGTGATAATGAATGGGAGTTGCAGGGTCTGGTAAATGAGTTTGGAACAGTGTGCGAAAAACGGAATTTGAAGGTAAATACGGGGAAGAGCAAGGTTATGGTCTTCGAAAGGGGTGAAGTCACAGAGTGTGAGGTGAAGCTGAACGGTCAGGCTATGGAGATCGTCAACTCTTTTAAGTATCTGGGCAGTGTGTTGAGTAAAGATGGGTCTATGGATGAAGAGGTGCGGGAGAGAGGGTACAACAGGGGAAGAGGGTAGTAGGAACGCTAAAAGCAGTAACAAGAAATAGGGTGGTCAGTATGGAAGTGAAGAAGTCCTTGCATGACAGTGTGGTAATCCCGACACTGACTTACGGAAGCGAAGCATGGACGTTGGTTGAGAGACTCAGACCAAGAGTGAGAGCAGTGGAAATGAATTACTTAAGGAGTGCGTGCGGAGTTACATGGAGGGATAGACAGACTAATGAGGAAGTAAGAAGGAGGTGTGGTGTGGAGGTAGATGTGCTGGAAAGTGTGAAAAGGAACAACTTGAGATGGTTCGGCCATATGGAACGTATGGAAAGCGAGAGAATGACTAAGAGGGTGTATGAGAGCGAGGTGGAGGGACAGAGGGGGAGAGGTAGACCGAATATGAGGTGGAAGGATGGAGTGAGGAAGTACATGAACGAAGGTGGTGCTGGTTGGGGGGAGGGGCGTCGACTGACTGGGGACAGAGGTGCATGGGGGCGGTTCGTTCGTGGCCACCCCTTCGGGGATCACGGCGTCAGGCAATAGATAGATAGATAGGGGTGCCATAACTTAATATGTATTGTATTTCATATAAAATGCAGTATATATCAGATGTAAGAGCGCAATTTTGGTCACTGGGGGGGGAATGGGGGGGGCAGCCGCCCCCCCCCCCTGGATCGGCGAGAGATATGAGTATGGATGTGCTTCTGGAAGTTGGGGTGGGCAGGGAGGGAGAGAGGACAGTAATTGTGTGTGATATCATGTGCTGGGTGTTGTTTTGATATTTCTTGGTGTCTGTGGGTGTGTTGCCATGTAGTTTAGTGGGTGGTCCTGGTTTGTGGAGGCTGCTGCCAGGAATTGAGTGCCTCTCATGTCCAGATGGTCTTTGACTTTGAGGATTTTGGTTTCTGGATGTAGGTGATCTGTGGGTGCAGTAGCTGTGCAGCCTGTAATGATCTTTAGGGCTTTGTTTTAAATAGTCTGTAAGGTCTTATGATGTGTTTCAGCTAGGTTAGAAGCCCAGGCTGGGCTTGCGTATTCCATCACTGATCTTATGTATTGTTTATATACTGTGGTGGTGGTTTCTTTGTTGCGTCCAAATTTTGTGTGAGCAAGTGACCTGAGGGCGTTAAGTCTGGGTGTCAGTTTCTTTTTAATGTTTGTGGTGTGCTGTTTGAATGTCATATGAGTATCATATGTTACTCCTAGGATTTTGGGTGTGTGTGTATGTGTTAGGGGTGTGTTGTTAATGGTGAGTTGAGGGATGTATTCGTGTTCTCCTGTCCAACTTGTGAGCAGGGTTGCGGTGGATTTGGCTGGGGCTAGATTAAGTCTGTTTGTAGTGCACCAGCCATGTAGTGTGTTGAGATAGGGTTGAAGGAGATCTGTTGCTCTTTTTGGGTCATGGTGTGTGCATGTGAGTGTTATGTCATCTGCATAGGAGGCTAAGTTTATTTGGGGCGTATTGGGTGTAGTTATATCGCGCATGTACAGATTGAAGAGTGAGGGCGATAGGACGGATCCTTGTGGGACTCCGTTTGGAAAGTTTCTGATTTTAGATGACTGACCGGCAAAAGATACGTGTGCACATCTGCCTGCTAGGAGGTTGGCTAGCCACCTTTTTGTGTTGTGCATGTTTGTGTTGTAGATTTTGTTTGTTAGGTTGTGGCGGGGGATGGCATCGAAGGCTTTACTAATGTCGAGTGTGGCTAATAGTGATCTGTGTGGTGGTCTAGCTGAGTTGATGCCGTCAAAAGCTCTTTGTGTAAGGTCTGTGAGAAGAGTGTTTGTGGAGTGCAGTGGCCTAAAGCCATGTTGTGTTGGAGCTAGGGGTAGGTCGGGTGTAATTAGTTGTAGTACTAGGCGTTCCATGACTTTGGAGGGGGTGCTAAGGAGTGTGATGGGGCGGTACGAGGAGGGTAGCGTGGGGTCTTTGTTGGGTTTGGGGAATGTAATGATGATACCATGCTTCCAGATGTCTGGTATTGTGTTGTGTGAATAACTGTAGTAGGATAGGTAGATATATAAGGGGGGAGATGAGACCCATAAGAGTACAGTTTAAAACCAGGGTAGTGGCAGAGACAGTGACAAATTTTAGTTGGAGACTAAACACAAATGAAGAACTGAAACATATAAGACTAAAGAAGGATTTGAGCATAGAACAAAGACAAAAAAATAAAGGAACCACTGTACAGGAAAAGGCTGATGAGGAAAATGGAAAGTTGGGTGAGGAGGATAAGAAGAAGTTTTTCTGGAGAGTGAGGGACGGGAAATTGAAGAAGTGGTTTATACGAATAGAAGGGAGAAGGAGATCTGGGAGGGAAGAGAATGTGATAAAAGTTGTGGCAGAGGGGGAGAGCAGGGTGGAAGCATCTCAGGGAGAGACAGGAGAAGCAGCTACACACCCAGTACTGTTAAGGGGGGAGTAGGGCACGGACAGGAGGAGCTGGATGATGTAGCTGCTGAAGGAATGGTAGAAAGATTAAGGATTATGTTTAGTAATGTTGATGTGTTTACCCAGGGCAAGAAAAGAGAACTGATATGTAGGTTGCAGGATGAAGAGAAAAAACCTGATGGTCTTACTTCCTTACAGGAAGTAAGACCAAAAAATGCTAGAATTAAAAGGGAACTGGTGGAGTATAGTTTGGAGGGTTTTGAGTTGTATGAGAAGAATGCTATTAGAGCAGAGGTTGGAAGAGGACTGTTTATTTATGTAAGAAAAGAGCTCAAGGTAAATTAGGTGGATATGAGACCGCAGTATTGTGAGTATTTGTGTATTGAAGTAAAATGTGCAAGAGGGTCAATTCTAATTGCCTCTATATATAGAAGCCCAAATAATAGTAGGGAAGAGGATGATAACCTACTGAAAGCAATGGAGGAAATAGATAATAGAGAGAACAAATATAAGATTTTGATTGGAGATTTCAATTTGCCAAGGATCAACTGGGTAAATTGTACTACTCCAGCAGGACAGGTAGCCTGGAAAACAAGTTTATAGAGAAAGTGAGAGATTGTTTTTTAACGCAACATATTGCAGAGATGACAAGATATAGAGATGGGATGCAGGGGAGTGTACTTGATTTGATATTTAGCAATGAGGAGGATATAGTGGAACATGTCAATGTGGATAGCCCTATAGGTCGTAGTGACCATGCCTGTATAAGTTTTAGTTGCAATATTAAAACAGAGAGGGAAAATAGAAGTAATAAAAAAATATATATGTATGATAGAGCAGATTATGAGCTGCTGAGACGGTGTTTGGACATTGACTGGGGGAAATACTTGAACGGTGAAGACGCTGAAGGAATGTGGAGGAAGATTAGAGTCAAACTGGAGAATGCTATATCCAAATGTGTACCAGTAAGGGAATACAGTATAAGGATAAAACAAAATTGAGGAAAAGAACGAACCCAGAATTACCAATGAAAAGAAAGCTTTGGACATTGATAAGAAGAAAGAAACGATTGTGGGAAAGACTAACATTTTTAAAGAAGAACAGGGGGTCTAATATAGAAGGTAAAGAAGTGGATTTGGAATGCAGACAGATAAACAATAAAATAAGGTGGGAGACAAGGAGGGGGGTGAAGGAGAGGGAAAGAGAGATTGCGAGAAATGTGAAGGATAATCCAAAAATATTCTGGAAGTATATTCAAGAAAAGTTAACATGAAGAGTAGGTATCCCAGAACTGATAGGATACTTGGATGATAAGAATAGAGCAGAAACTGATAAGGAGAAAGCAGAGGTGCTGGGGAAATACTTTGGGGAGGTACTAACAGTGGAGTCGGATGATGCAGTGCCTACTATTCCCATCAAACAGGCACCAGCACTAGAACTAATAGAGTTTTCCCATGCTAGAATAAGGAGGGCTATAGAAAAAATGAACAGAAGGAAGTCCCCGGGACCGGATGGGATACATCCAAGAATCATAAAGGAAGGTGGTGAGATGTTAGTAGAGCCATTAAAAATGTTATTTGAGGTATCTTTTAATACAGGACAAATCCTGGTGATGGGCTGGTCTATCAGAGTGAGAACTGAGCGATCTCTGCCATACCCATAGCTTACTCTGACTGTTCCTTTTACTTATATGTTTTATAGATCTCAAGTGACGGCGTCTTTTCCGTGGATTGACCTCCCAATCTACCAAGATTGGAAGCCAAAGCGTCACATTTTTCCTTTGCCCCTCAACTTTCTCTTCATAATTGCTGAGGGGCACAGGGTCCTGGGTGGGGCTTTGGTTTCCCGGGCGTTTCCTCACCTTCCTCAGCTCCCCGCCATGGAGTGGCTTCGGTCACCCAGGCTTTATTGTGGTCGGCAGGAAGGGTTCTGTGGGGGCACTCGGTTATGGCCTTGGCCTTGCTCGAGGCCTTGGGGCTGTTCGGCCAGGCAGCTTGGGGAACAACAACAGCAACAACAGGACAAATCGCGACGGACTGGAGAGAGGCGAACATAACAGCTATATTTAAGAAGGGAAAGAGAAATGACCCAGGTAATTATAGACCAGTCAGTTTGACAAGTGTTGTGTGTAAACTAATGGACACGGTAATTAGAGAAGGAATAATGGAGTATATGAAATCAAACCAACTTTTCAGTGGGAGACAGTTCGGATTCTTGCCGGGGAGGTCGACGGTACTACAGCTAATTAAGGTGGTAGATGATTGGATGCAAATTGTGGAGGATGGTGATGTTATAGATGTGGTATATTGCGATTTTATGAAGGCCTTCGATAAGGTCCCACATAAAAGGTTAATTGAGAAAGTTAGAAGCTATAGTATAGGAGAGAAATGTGTGAAATAGATAGAAGCCTTCCTGAAAGATCGGAGACAGAGGGTACTGGTGAGTGGAATAGGCTCGGGGTGGAGGGAAATTACAAGTGGGGTACCTCAGGGATCTGTGTTGGGACCACTACTGTTCGTTATATTTATCAACGACTTACCTGAAGTTATAACTAATGGAAGTGAGATATACCTGTATGCGGATGACACTAAGCTGTATAGAAGAGTGAGGAGTAAGGAAGATGTGGGTTTGCTTCAAGGAGATGTGGAGGGCATGAAGGGATGGTCTGAACATTGGTTAATGCCTTTTCATAAAAAAAAATGCAAGTACATGCAGATTGGGACAAGCAAGATAGACAAGGTAGGAAACAGTATGTATGAAGCGATGGAGGAAGTGAATGCAGAAAAGGATATAGGAGTAGTGATAGACAATAAGTTAAATTTCTCAGAACATTTAGCGGAAAAGATAAACAAAGCCAATAGAATAGTAGGGCTGATAAGGAGGACATTTGTGTCACTTGACGAAGAAATCTTCAGGAATCTCTATACAGCGCTGGTTAGGCCGTACCTGGAATATGCGAACCAGGTGTGGGCTCCACATATGGTAAAGGATATAGAAGCAGTGGAGAAAGTGCAGAGGAGAGCTAGCAACCTAGTACCAACGTTGAAGAGCGCGGGCTATCAGCAGAGGTTGAGGACACTGGGACTTCCGACACTGGCATATAGGAGAAAGAGAGGGGATATGATAGAGACTTTTAAGATAGTGTCAGGAAAGTATGATGAGGATGTGTGTGAAGGTATCTTCTTGATGCGGGAGGGAACAAGAACGAGGGGACACTCTAAGAAAATTTACAAAGAAAGAAATAGGCTTGAAAAGGCAAAGAAATCATTTTGTGATAGAGTATTTACCTAATTGTATTTACCTAATTGTAGTTTACAGGAGTTGAGCTAAGCTCGTGTTGTCCCGTCTCTCAGTCTACTTTTTATCCAATTTTTTCTTGAAAATATGGATGTTCCTTGCCCCTACCACCTCCTCCTCCAGCCCATTCCATTTGTCAATACATCTATAGGGGAAGTAAAACTTCCTGATATCGTTCTTGCAGGTAGGTCTTTTTACTTTGTAGCTGTGGCCTCTAGTTATTCCTGTATCCATAATTAATAGATCCCTATCCAGCCTCTCCAGCCCCCGGGTACATTTGTACATCATTATCATGTCTCCCCTCTCTCTCCTCTCTTTTAGACTCTGTAGATTTAATTTGTCTAGCCTCCCTTCATATGGCAGTTCTCTGAGACTTGGAACCAATCTAGTGACTGCTCTCTGGATTCTTTCTAACTTGTGAATATGCTTCTTTAGATGCGGGGACCACACCACTGCTGCATACTCCAATCTTGGTCTAATCATACTCTTCATAATTTTCGCTACCATGGTCTCATCCAAATAGTTCAGAGCAACTTTCATATTCCCGGCCATTGCATACATTCCGCTAAAGAGCTTGTTAATATGTTTCTCTAGCGACAAATTATCTTGTATAATCAACCCTAAATCTTTTTCTTTTTCGGCCTTGCTAATTTTATTATCTCCCATCCTGTACTCCCAATTTGGTCTATTCACACTTCTTCCCATATTTAACACATGACATTTACTTATATTAAATTTCATTTTCCACTTGGTGCTCCATTCGTATATTTTATCTAAATCCCCTTGCAGCTCCTCACAACTACTTTTATTTGTTATTTGTCTCATAATTTTTACGTCATCTGCAAACATTGACATGTAAGAGTTTATGCCTATCGGCAGGTCATTCACGTACATAAGGAACATGAGAGGTGCCAACACAGATCCCTGCGGCACACCACTCTCAACTTTCCGCCACGATGAGTAAGTTCCTCTAATGTTGGTCCTCATTTCCCTATCTGTTAAATAGCTCTCCATCCATTTCAGCAAACTCCCCCTGACACATCCTAGCGTCTCAAGCTTAGATAACAATCTCTTATGTGGTACCTTATCGAATGCTTTGGAAAGGTCTAAGTAGACGCAGTCCACCCATCCGCCTCTTTCTTGGAGTACATCTATCACCCTACTGTAATAACATAGCAAACTGGTAACACAAGATGTCCCTTCTCTGAATCCAAATTGCTTTGGGGTTATTATTTTCTTTCTCTCCAACATTTTCATCCATCTCTTCCTAATTAGCTTTTCACAAATCTTGCATACAATACTAGTAAGTGAAACTGGTCTATAGTTTAGAGGGTCCTCAGGGTTTCCATTCTTGTATATCGGAATGATATTAGCTCTTTTCCATTCAACAGGAACCTGTCCTTTATCTAAGGAAGCTTGAATTATGTCCCTCACTGGCTCCACTAATTGCTCTGCACACTCCTTTAAAACCCAGGCAGACACTTCATCCGGTCCCATAGCTTTCCTTACTTCAAGTCCTCTCATCGCAGATAACAGCTCATCTCTAGTTATTTCAATCTTACTAAGACCACTCTCCAGTACTCCCGCCTGTGGTTCGTCAAAACCTTCCTCTCTAGTAAAAACTGACCCCAATTTGTTATTCATTACCTCACACATGTCCGATACATTTTCATACGTCCTAGCATCAACTCTTAATTTAGTAATTTGTTTCTTTACCTTCAACTTACTGTTTATATATTTATAAAATAATCTAGGGTCACTTTCACATTTATTTACTATGTTCTTCTCATAGTTCATTTTAACTTGCCTAATTATGTTAACATATCTATTCCTCTCCTGTTTATATTTATTCCGATTACTCTCAGTGTTCCTTCTTCTTAATCTAGCCCAAGCTGCAGTGGTAAATGAGTGGAACGTACTGCCCCAGTATGTAGTCGATTCCGAATCAATAAGGAAGTTTGAAAGTAATCTGGATAAAGCATGGGGAAGACAAGATTTGAAGTTTGATTATAAAGCAAAAATACAGAATAGTAAAAATGTTACGTCTGCTACCTCCGCCGCCAACACTGAACGACCGCAGTAGTGCAAGTACTGGCACTGAGCTGGATACACAGGCCTAGTTTGCCTTTTTCCAGAGGATCTACTGTAAGAAACTGTAAGAAACTGTAAGATATGTTAGTGAGTGATTGTATACCTTGTGGTCCCAGGTGTCTGAGGTGTATGTTGCTTATGATGTCTAGGCCATAGGCAGGCGGGTGAGTGCTGAGATTGTTGATGATATGCTTTGTCTGGTGATTGGTGAAGGGTGTATAGTCAGGGTCTGTGGGGAATTGTCTCTTACGTCGGATGACACGTCGGTCGTCTTTGTGAGGTTTTAGGTGGCTGACATATGAGAAGTGATTGATGAGAGTGTTTGCTTGTTGTTTATAATATGAAGGAGTAGAGTCTGTTGTTGTGATTGCAGCATGTGATTGTGTTATGTTGCTGTTGGAAAGTGTGATGCTGTTTAGTGTTTTGTAGAGTTTTTTGGGGTTTGTTTTGTGATCAAGTGTTTGTAGGAAGTTATTCCAATTTAGTTTTTGTTCTTGTATTTGTTGTTAGTCTGGGTGTTGAGTGCTTGGATTTGTTGTGTGATGTGTTGTGTGTGGGGTGCTGGGGAGTGTTTCAGTATGTCGCGTTGTCTGATGAGGTTTTGAATTTCTGGTGTGAAGTTGGGTTTGTGTCTTTTTCTGTTACCTCTTGGAATGTGTTTCTTGCCAGCGTTTCTTGATGGTTGTGTTGGAGTTGTTGCCAGTGCGTATTTTAATTGATTGTATTCCTGTTGTGTTATCACTTGGGGGGAGGAGGGATTTGGTATGTACACTGGTGATTATGTATGATATTTATTTGTGTACCAGGGTGATGAGTCCACCGCCGCCGCCGACGGCCCAGTCTTGTCTAATGGTGGTGAAATCATGAAATGTAGGTATTTTTTGTGTTGTGCAGAGTTTTGTTTCTTGTAAGATGGCAATGTGTATGTTGTGTTGTTTGATGAAGTGTGAGAGTTCGTGTTTCTTTGTGTTGATGCCATCTATGTTTAATTGGAGAATGTTAATGTTATGTGCACGATATATGTTGGGTGCTGCTGCACGAGGATCGGGTGGGGGTGAGGGAGGGGGTGAGGGTGGGTAGGGTTGGGATGGGTGAGGTGGTGGTGGGGGTGGGGATTGGGGAGCAGGAGATGAGGATGAGAATGGATTAGGTTGGGGTGTGGTGTGTTGAGTTGAGGATGTGGATGGTATGGGAAGGTTAGGTGGGTGGGTTTTAGGGGGGGGAGTGGATGGCATGGGAAGGTTAGGTGGGTTGGGGAGGAGAGGTGGATGGGTTTTAGGGGAGGGATTTGACAGGGAGAGGGAGGGGCATGTTTTACTGTATGGCTGTGAGACATGGACACTAAACAGGGTTATGAAGAAACGTATCAACTCCTTTGGTACTAAATGTCTCCGCAGGATCATGGGTAGGGGAGAAAGATTAAATAGTAAAGTGTAGCAGATGGACAGTAAGGAAAGAACAAATATATTGAAAAGGTGTAGAAGGCAGTTACTGGGAGATTCATCATGGAACATATTGCATTCTATTCGACTGATTCGTGCGCCAACCTTCCAATGACGACATAAGCTATGTGTCAAGTGTGTTCCGTGTTTGGACAGATCACGGGGACAGTGGGTCACGAAAACGTGCTCTTTGTGTATGCGCTTTAGAAATGGTTTCATTAACCATAAGAAAGAAGGGTGTCGTACTGTGTTAGCTGCCATCAAACTTTGTTTTACTGACTATTGCAAAGACATGGCTCTTAAAGCTCTGCAGTGATGATGATAAACCACTTTGGGACTTGTTATGTAAGCCCACTTTTGCGAGCCCTACTCCTAAGTCTTCTACATCTTCTCGTTCTTGTGCGGGAACAAAGAAAAGACGGTCTAAAGTAGTGTAGAAACCAGTGATTAGTTACGAGGACTCTACTGACGAAGAAGCCACACAATCTAGCTACTGAATGTAGGAGTCATCCTAGTGAGCCGAGTGGAGCCCCTATTGAATCGTCCCCTATCCCAAATTTAGACTGGTCGCAATTTGAACATGATGTTCTTGAACCAGCTGTCCGGTCTGAGGAGGTAGACTGGTCGCAATTTGAACATGATGTTCTTGAACCAGCTGTCCGGTCTGAGGAGGTTCAATTCCACTCAGCCCGGTCGCCGGAAACGATGGAGTTTCAATATGGATGATGAGTCAGAGCACCTGGAATCGGGGCAACAGGTGGCTTCAGGGTGGCATTCTGACATGGACGCTCAGTTTATGTCGACGGACTAAAATAGGGAATTTGTGACTAAGGAAGACTTGCAAGCTTTCATGGGTGTTGTATTGAGTAAATTGGAAGGGGACAAGTCTGTGCCAGTCTCCCCTATTTGTACAGTACTAGCAATGTTACCCCGACCCTAGTTACGTCTAACGTCAGATTGTTGGATGATATAATTCGTCCTCTACTTGACCAGACTCCTCTTAAAAAAGGTTCATTGCCCTTACTTTATTGTCCAGATCGATCCTGGACTCCTCTTGCTCCTTTAAACCCGCAAACCGCGCAACCGACGGTGTCGGGTGAGACTCCTGTCCCTGCAAACTGGTGTGTGGAACTTAGTAATTCTAAAAAGTTACGAGCAAAGAAAATATCAGGTGAGGTTTTAGACGTGGTGGTAAAAGCTATTCCCAATGTCTATACGCCGGACTATTTTGTATATACTCCGTCACCTGCTCTGCCACCGGCCTCATCTGTTCGCCTGTATTCCGACTGGTCCAAGCTTGACGGTTTTAATGATATGAAGTCTTTGTTTAGCTTAACTCCAGAGTTAGATACTCGACCCATTCGGGACCAGTCAGGTAATCCGGTCCTACAGATTAGGACGGTCGGCTCATTTCCGTGGCATGACTGGGAGTCGGAGGCCCAGAATTTTGCCAGTACTGTACCATTACGAGTAAGTCTACCCATCAAATTCCTCAGGAAAATCATTGTTGGTTCTCATTACCGGTGGCTCATGTGGGGGGTGTTTCCAAAACCGTGTTAGACTTTCTTTGTGTGAGTAGGCGGACTCTTTCTCTAGCCCTACACCTACTCAGATAGATAAGGACTTTAACCCTCCAGCCCCGGGGGCTATAGCTTGCGACTCTGCTGCGGTACCGGGTCTTTTGACGATCTTTGGGCTATGTTAACTACTCTGTAAGTCAATGAATATGGCATGTAATGTTGTGAATAAAAAAGAATAATGTTCCACAAACCTTCCTCTGTCGAATGGCGTTGAGTAGAGGTCTCTAGCCCCTCTGGTTGCATAATGGTGAGCGCGGGAAGATGAGTGCTTTTCGGCGGCAAATTCTTCCCGCGTTCGGACGCGTCGCCCCGGCCATGGCTACGACGCACCTAGCCGCTCGTCGCGCCAAAGTATTTATCTCCCTTAGACGAGTTTAGTGTTTGATATTGAGAATGTGATGTTTATTTGATATTTTTCTAGTTATTTTGAGGCCAATTATATAAAATGTTATTAGTGTATCACTGTCACTGATATTGCTAATTTTCACTCGATACCGTACATTTTATTAGTAATTGAGGTAGGTTATTGTTGTATTAGGCACTGATTATTCGTTATTACAGATGTTTATTATTCTTTGGTCATCAAGTATTGTGTCTTGTGTCACTTTCACTTTGATAAATATGCTTTAGAGTGTCACTGTCACTGATAATGCTCATTTTCACTCGATACCGTACATTTTATTAGTAATTGAGGTAGGTTATTGTTGTATTAGGCACTGATTATTCGTTATTACAGGTGTTATTATTCTTTGGTCATCAAGTATTGTGTCTTGTGTCACTTTCACTTTGATAAATATGCTTTAGAGTGTCACTGTCACTGATAATGCTCATTTTCACTCGATACCGTACATTTTATTAGTAATTGAGGTAGGTTATTGTTGTTGTTGTTGTTGTTCCCTAAGCTGCCTGGCCGAACAGCCCCGAGTCCCTGAGAAAGGCCATGGCCACGATCGGGCTTTCCCACAGAGCTCTCATTGAGTGTAGATTGTGTTGTTGGCGTAAGTGGTTGTGTGAAATGCAGTCTTCTATGATGTGTTTAATGGTATGGGGTGCTGTGTTACATCCCGGGCAGGCGTCGACAACGGAGTCATCCAGTCTCTTCTGATAGCTCAGGAGAGCTGGATGGTGTCCGCATCTCAGCCTGGCCAGGTGGACTCTGTCCTCGCGAGGAAGGGAGGATTCGGAAGGATGGATTTCAGGAGGTCGTGCATGCAGCTGTGTGTTGTCTGTGAGTGAGTGGATGGATCGGTGAGAGATATGAGTATGGATGTGCTTCTGGATGTTGGTTCGGGGTGGGCAGGGAGGGAGAGAGGACAATAATTGTGTGTGATACCGTGTGCTGGGTGTTGTTTTGATATTTCTTGGTGTCTGTGGGTGTGTTGCCATGTAGTTTAGTGGGTGGTCTTGGTTCGTGGAGGCTGCTGCCAGGAATTGAGTGCCTCTCATGTCCAGATGGTCTTTGACTTTGAGGATTTTGGTTTCTTGATGTAGGTGATCTGTGGGTGCAGTAGCTGTGCAGCTGTAATGATCTTCAGGGCTTTGTTTTGAATAGTCTGTAAGGTCTTATGATGTGTTTCAGCTAGGTTAGAAGCCCAGGCTGGGCTTGCGTATTCCATCACTGATCTTATGTATTGTTTATATACTGTGGTGGTAGTTTCTTTGTTGTGTCCAAATTTTGTGTGAGCAAGTGACCTGAGGGCGTTAAGTCTGGGTGTCAGTTTCTTTTTAATGTTTGTGGTGTGCTGTTTGAATGTCATATGAGTATCATATGTTACTCCTAGGATTTTGGGTGTGTGTATGTGTTAGGGGTGTGTTGTTTATGGTGAGTTGAGGGATGTATTCGTGTTCTCCTGTCCAACTTGTGAGCAGGGTTGCGGTGGATTTGGCTGGGGCTAGATTAAGTCTGTTTGTAGTGCACCAGCCATGTAGTGTGTTGAGATAGGGTTGAAGGAGATCTGTTGCTCTTTTTGGGTCATGGTGTGTGCATGTGAGTGTTATGTCATCTGCATAGGAGGCTAAGTTTATTTGGGGCGTATTGGGTGTAGTTATATCGTGCATGTACAGATTGAAGAGTGCGGGCGATAGGACGGATCCTTGTGGGACTCCGTTTGGAAAGTTTCTGATTTTAGATGACTGACCGGCAAAAGATACGTGTGCACATCTGCCTGCTAGGAAGTTGGCCAGCCACCGTTTTGTGTTGTTGTGCATGTTTGTGTTGTAGATTTTGTTTGTTAGGTTGTGGCGGGGGGATGGCATCGAAGGCTTTACTAATGTCGAGTGTGGCTAATAGTGATCTGTGTGGTGGTCTAGCTGAATTGATGCCGTCGAAAGCTCTTTGTGTAAGGTCTGTGAGAAGAGTGTTTGTGGAGTGCAGTGGCCTAAAGCCAGTTGTGTTGGAGCTAGGGGTAGGTCAGGTGTAATTAGTTGTAATACTAGGCGTTCCATGACTTTGGAGGGGGAGCAAAGGAGTGTGATGGGGCGGTGCGAGGAGGGTAGCGTGGGGTCTTTGTTGGGTTTGGGGAAAGTGATGATGATACCATGCTTCCAAATGTCTGGTATTGTGTTGTGTGAATAGCTGTAGTTTGATATGTTAGTGAGTGCTTGTATGCCTTGTGGTCCCAGGTGTCTGAGGTGTATGTTGCTTATGTTGTCTAGGCCACAGGCGGGTGAGTGCTTGAGATTGTTGATGATATGCTTTGTCTGGTGATTGGTGAAGGGTGTATAGTCAGGGTCTGTGGGGAATTGTCTCTTACGTCGGATGACACGTCGGTCGTCTTTGTGAGGTTTTAGGTGGCTGACATGTGAAAAGTGATTGATGAGAGTGTTTGCTTGTTGTTTACATGAAGGAGTAGAGTCTGTTGTTGTGATTGCAGCATGTGATTGTGTTGTGTTGCTGTTGGAAAGTGTGATGCTGTTTAGTGTTTTGTATAGTTTTTTGGGGTTTGTTTTGTGATCAAGTGTTTGTAGGAAGTTATTCCAATTTAGTTTTTGTTGTTCTTGTATTTTGTTGTTAGTTTGGGTGTTGAGTGCTTGAATTTGTTGTGTGATGTCTTGTGTGTGGGGTGCTGGGGAGTGTTTCAGTATGTCGCGTTGTCTGATGAGGTTTTGAATTTCTGGTGTGAAGTTGGGGTTGTGTCTTTTTCTGTTACCTCTTGGAATGTGTTTCTTGTCAGCGTTTTGGATAGTTTTATTGAGTATGTGTACAGCATTGTTGATGTTAGTGATGGGTGTACTGTTTAGAGTTGTGAAGTGTTGTTCTGTCTCATTTGTGAATGCTTCCCAGTTAGCTCTTTTATAGTTGGTGTATGTGTGTTTGTGGCTAGCTGGGGTGAGTCTGGTTTTGGTGGTGATAATGATCGGGAGGTGGTCAGAGCCTAAGGTTCTGACCACCCTCCAGGATGTTGTGGGGGCGAGTTCTGGGGAGCAAAAGGTGATGTCTGGAGATGATGGGTTATAGAGGGCTTGGTGAGGAATATGGGTATGTTGATGGATGTCGTTAAGGATGATGAGGTTATCGGTTTGGTTTTGTAGTACCAGCCCTCTGTCTGTGTCGGGGTTGTCGACAAACCAGGCCGACGTCTTGGCGTTGAAGTCACCACCCAGGATGATGTGTGGGGTGTGTGGGTGTTTGTGATGTGTTGTAAGTGTGGTCTGTATTCATTTGGTACTGTAGGGGATGTTTGGGGAGGGATGTATGTGTTTATGATGGTTATGTTGGAGTTGTTGCCAGTGCGTATTTTAATTGACTGTATTTCTGTTGTGTTATCATTTGGGGGGAGGAGTGATTTGGTTTGTACACTGGTTACTATGTATGATATTTCTTTGTGTACCAGGGTGATGAGTCCACCGCCCCCGCCGACAGCCCGGTCTTGTCTGATGGTGGTGAAATTATGAAATGTGGGTGTTTTTTGTGTTGTGCGGAGTTTTGTTTCTTGTAAGATGGCAATGTGTATGTTGTGTTGTTTGATGAAGTGTGAGAGTTCGTGTTTCTTTGTGTTGATGCCATCTATGTTCAGTTGAAGAATGTTAATGTTATGTGCACGATGTACGTTGGGTGCTGCTGCACGAGGATGGGGTGGGGGTGGGGGTGATGGGGGGGGTGGGGGTGAGGGAGGGGCTGGGGGTTGGGATGGGTGAGGTGGGGTGGGGATTGGGGAGCAGGAGATGGGGGTTGGAATGGATTAGGATGGGGTGTGGTGTGTTGAGTTGAGGATGTGGATGGTATGGGAAGGTTAGGTGGGTTAGGGAGGAGAGGTGGACGGGTTTTAGGGGGGGGAGTGGATGATATGGGAAGGTTAGGTGGGTTGGGGAGGAGAGGTGGACGGGTTTTAGGCGAGGGATTTGACTGGGAGAGGGAGGGGCATGAGGAACAGGTCCAGGTGTTTGTGTAGTGTTTCTTGGAGGCAAGTGTTGTGCAGGTGAAGTGGGTCCAGTTCCCACATGAATTGCAGAGAACTGAACCCTTAGTATGGCGACTCGAAGTGATGGGTTTTGAGCAAGTTGGACATATGTATGTGAACGTGGGTCCTCGGTTGCTCTCAATGTCTCCGGCTAGAAGAAGTCTTCGAGAAATGACAGCCGGAGAGTCATTTCTCGGTGTAGGAAAAACTGTGTGATGTGTGTGTGTGGTGTGAGAGGTGTGGAAATTCCCGGCGCGACCGAAGCCGCTCCAAGGACCCGTGCCCCCAGGGACCGGGGATGGTTGTGACGGTTTGGCTCCCGAAACTGCTCCCCGCGGCCGGCATCCGGTTTTCCTCCACTGGTCGTTGATTTTGTCTTCGGCTGTGGAGGGTCGGCAGCCATCCGCGGTTGGCAGCCTCGGGAGGTGGCCCCACGGCGTAGACGCCGCCACATCAGGACTTATAGGTAGGTTATTGTTGTATTTGTTAGTAGTCTTGGCAAATCCAACGTCAAGGCTATTAACCTAATTGCAATGACGACTTGTCTATTTTGACTGCTATGTCGTCATTCCAACCGCGGTTAAAAAGAAAACGTCTAGAGTCTACTCCTTATCTTGCTCTAGGAGACGTTGTACATTAACCAAAACTACCACCGAAGGTGAAAAAAGCATAGAAGAGAAGAAAAAGGGGTTTACCTTAGTTACCGCTTAAGGCCCATCCCGTGTTCCGTCATGTGCAGATCCCTGTCGAACGTGCGCATGAGCGACCCTCTCTTGTCATAATTTTTTCACGCGCTCCATTGAATGCAGTCGCTTTTGTTGTGCTCCTTTAATTCACCCTGTTTAGGTTCGTTTCGGCTTATCTGGCCTTCTTTTTTGTTAGACAGATGTTACGTGATCTAGGGCACACGTAAATGGGCTCCTCAGTGTGTTAATGGAGACGCGTGTGGAAATAGCTACCGAAGGTACGGGGGCGCCTGGCGTTCCTCGTGTGTGTTTTCATTCCTTTCTCTTTTCATATTCTTTTTTCCTGTTAGTCTGGGCATAGTTTAGCTTTTAGCTTATTTTAGCCTAGCTTGTTTCTCATTCAGGAATTGCTATGCCCCTATGAGTTTTCATATTTTCATAGCCTAGGTGTACAGTTGGTTCACAATCTGAGATTTCGTGGTGGCGGTGCTGTTTGTCGGGTTTGTGTCGGCCGCATTATTAGCGTTATTCCCGAGTCCCCCTTTTCGAGCCTTCACTGTGTCTCAAGGGCCTGGGCGCTTGGTGGTTCGTGATATCCAGGGGTACCCCACGGGGGCCCCTCCCTCACACCACAGGGTTTTTCGCCCCTGACACATTCTCTCCTCACGGCTAGGCCACCCTTTTTCTCGCCAGTTTCATTTACTGGTTTTTGTGTTCCCTTACTGTTTTCACCTCCATCCTTTCATACCCTTTTGCCCAATCCTGGGGTACCCTACGGGGGCCCCTGTTTGTGCCAAACCACCCTTCCTGCCACTTCTCCTCATGGGCTTTGCTCTATCTCTGTGGGTTGGGTGGTTCCTGGGGGATGTGCCTCGTCTTCCTTGCCTCTCCCTTGACCGGTTGAGTCAGGATATTATCAAGGAAGACACTGCTCAGCTTGATGGCCATCGTCGCTTGGAGTTCATAAGGAGATGACGCTTTTTTCTGGGCCTCTTTTGGTATTCCCTAGACGCTCCTCTCGCTTTTTCGGCGCCGGACCATCTCGGCCGGTCCCGCAAATTTGCGGGGTGCTCGATTCGGACCTCTGGGACATTTCGGCTCCCCGCAAATTTGCGGAGATCGTTGGGGGGTCCCGCGAAATTGCAGGAGGGTGGTGTCGGTACGGTTATGCCTCCATTGGCCCGCAAATTTGCGGTAATAGTTGGCTTTCACTATTGACTTTTTTTATGTCATCTTGTTGCCTGATACTATATTGGTGTATGCACTTTACTGGTGTTATAGGCCCTGCATGTAAGATGTTGAGTGGTGGTTAACACTTTCTCCATCTTTGCAGGTTCTGCTAGTGCTCTTCCGCCTCGACCGCCCTCCTCACCTACCTCTGTGCTCCCAGTTTAGGGTGAGTACGGATACCTGTTTGCATGCGTGTTCCTGTTTCCCCATGCTCCTTCCCTGGTTCTTCTTGGACATTCTCTCCACTTACTCCTTCGACGTGCTGATTATGGTGTGTGTTCTTCTAGTGCAGGTAGGCTGCCTTGCTTTCGCCTTGGTTGTCGCTCCCGTGCTTGGAGAGGCACAAGTCCTGCTTGCGCCACTCGCTCTGTGTGTCCTCTACGGCCTACCTCCCTGCTCTGTGTGGCACGTGTCTGGCCCTGGTGGTTGTGCTGCTCCATGGCCCTGGTTCCTTGGCGGCGGCTGTGGCCTCTGCTTCCCTTCCGTCGGTGTGGACGATGGTCTCCCGCCTCATTAGGACTGTGGGCCGCCGTTCCCCGGCCTTTGTTGCCGACCGGATCCGCGTCGCCCTGGGTATCCCTGACCCGACTGAAGGCCGTTCACCTGGCCCTCTCCCTGCTCGGGCCCTCTCCCCTGGGTCCCGCAGCCGGTCGTCCCATCGTCGGGGGGTTCCCCGGCTCCGTCCACGCTCTCGCTCGCCTCGTCGTCCTCCTGCTCGCCTTGACGACGCCCATCGCCCTCGTCATGGTTCTCGCCCTGAGGCCGGGGTTAGCGGCTCTGCCCCTGTGCGCCCTCCCCTGGCCTCTACGGATAGGGGCTCTACTCCCTTCCGCCCGCTTCCCCAGCCCAGACGACTTCCTCTTACGTTGTCCTCTCCGCGCGCGGTTGTTCATGCTGTAGCTGGCCCTCTGCTCCCTCCTCCTACACTGTCCAGGAGGGTCCGCCTGGATGTCGTTGCTTCTCCTACTTCACCTGCTTCAGTGCCTATTCTTCCTTCACGGTCTCGTCCCACGGTGGTGGTCCCTCCCTCCTCCGCCTCGGTGTCGGGCCGCCCTGTTATCTCAGCCCCGGGGATCCTTGCTCTGTTTCCCCCCGCGGCCCCTGGCCTCCTTTCACCCGGCCAGCCTTCCCACTCCCGTCGTCCTGCTCCTCCTCATTCTTCTCTTCCTGACCTTCACTTACCGTCTCGCCAGGGGGGTACCCCTCCTCTTGCCTCGGTGGGGTTTCGCGAGGTTTCGGGGTCCCCTTTCTCAGGAGCTGATGTGTCGCTGGAAGAGGGGAATGGTGCTGTTTCCCCCTCGGCCGTTCGTGATCGGGGACGAGTCCCTCAACGGCGACACAACCGTCGTCGCTCGCCTCCTTGGGCCGCGCCGCTGCTGGTTCGTGTCGTGGGTCTCGCTCCCGCTCACCCCTGCGGGCCGACCAATCTGGGGGGGGGGGGGGGGGGGGGGTAGCCTCTCTCGGATCAATTGTCGGCTATGCAGGGCTGGGTTGTGTCACGCTTCGACGGGCGCTTGGAGTCGATGGAAGACTCCCTCTTCTCGCCCTTCTTGGCGGTGACTCACCCTCAGCACCTCACCCTACTTACCCCTGCTACGGTCCCCCTCCCTTCTGCAGGCCTACGCTCTGGTCAGACTTCAGCCGCCCTGACATCCTTCCGGCTGTTCAGTCCCTGGCTGTGTTGACGGGTCTGTCCTCCTATGGGACAGGTTTGTGCGACGCCGGTACGCCTGGCTTAGCCATCATGCTCGGTCACTGAGGCCTGGTTTGCTGAGGCCTTCGACTTCACACACCGATCCGTCGACGGCTCTCCTTCCGTCCCTCCCCCGGAGTCGTCCCTGATTTTGCCTCCTCTTGTGTCTGTCGGCGGGTTGGACGGCGCGTTCTGGTCCTGGATGAGCGCGCCCGTTCTTGAACTTTGTTCTATTGCTACCCCGTTCTTCTCTCACCCGGATCAGCCCTCTGTCGCCAAGGTTTTTCCCTTGCGACAGAGGGTGACGGACTTATTGTCTTGTCTTTAGGTTCCCTCCAGACGTCTGTTCACCACCTGCGGCTTTTCGAGGCGTCTGCGCCAGGCGATCTTCGCGAGGCGATCTTCGCGAGGGTTTGGACCGCGTTCAGCGGGTCCACCTTCGGCTCGTGGTGTCTTTGGTTCCCGAGCTGAAGGCGGTTTTGTGCGCGGCAACTCGGCACCGCACGACGGTACGGTCTTCGTTCTGCCGGCCGGCCCCCTTGGTTATTCGTCAGGGTTTGTTGTACTCTGCGCTATATACGTCGGGGTTTTTTATGCAGGATGCTTGGGAATGCTACGCTTCTCTGTCGGCGGCCCCTGCTTCCGACACGCGACGCCGCGCTGTGTCGTTCCGGCCCCTGCTTACGTCACGCACCGACGCGCTGTGCCGCGCGCGGGGTCTTCTCAGTCCCATCCTTCTGCCGGTCCTCTTTGGGGTGCTGCTGCAAGTGCTGCCTCCTTGCACGGGCGCAGGCCTGGGACGTTGCTGGCCTGTGCGTCGGTTCCGCCTCGCCCTTCTGTTCTTGCCCCTTTCATCCCCTCTGTGTCGGGGCTGGCCGCCCTTCGAAGGGGTCAGCCCCGCGCCGGCCTGGGGTTGGGGTGGCCCGCCCTTTTCGACGAGGTTGGGGGGGGCGGGGGTAGAGGAGGTCAACGTGGCGCTCATGCCCGCACGGCCCGTACCGGGGGTACCTCCACGTCAACATAATGTGTAGTTCTCTGGGTCGGCCTCCTTGTTCTCCTTCTCGCCTGGGCGTACCGGGTCGCTCCCCTCCTCTCGGGTGCTCCCTCGGGTTGTTTTCGCCCTTGCGCCCCTCGGTAGCCGCGAGGGACGTTGGGGGCGGCGGGTTGCGCGGAGGGGTCTCACCTGGAGGTGGTCGTCCAGACCCCCACTCCGCTCTTGTCACCGACAACGGCCCATCTCTTCAGAGGTGGCCCACGTGTTCACTTCCATGCCCGAGCTGGGTAGCGTCGAGGGAGTTGACCGCCGGTCACCCGGTTTTCCTCTCCCGTGTCTTTCTGGTTCCGTCGCCGACCTGCGACGCGATGCGACCGGTGGTGGATCTGTCGGCCCTCAACGGGCACATCGTGCACACACGGTTTCGGATGCTGCCGGTACCCCTGGTATGCCTGGCCCTGTGCCCTCTGTCGTGGGTAGTGTCGCTGGCCCTCCAGGATGTGTCTTGGCTCGTTCCTCTCCATCGTCGCTTCCGGCGATTCTTGGCCGTTCGGCCTTCCGATCGTGTGTTCCTGTTCGACGGCCTTCCCTTCGGTCTCCACATCGCGCCGCAGATCTTCTCCGCACTGGTGGGGCAGGCTCTGGGTCCTCTCCTCAGGAGCGGGCTCCAGCTCCTGTTTTCCTTGGCCGTTTGGTTGGTAGTTTCCGACGCCCTAGGCCTGTGCATTGGCGACGCCCTCACAGTCGTTCGCAACATCGCACGGTTAGGGTTCCCCTTCGATGTTCCCAAGTCACGCTTCACCCCGTCGCGTGTCGTGCCATGGGTCGGTCTCGCATGGGTTTTGTCCGGCGCTACGGTGACCCGGGGTCTGCCGGCCGCGGTGCACCTTCGGTGGACGGTCCTCGCCGTGTTGCACTCGGTCTCCTTCCCGGGGTGGCTCTGGGACTTGTTCGTGGGTTCGCTGCATTGGGCCGCTCTGCCCCTTCCCTTAGGGAGCCTCTGGCTCCGCCGCCTCCTCCTCATGGGCACCGCGGTGTTTCCGTTGCCCCTATGGATCGGCTCCTGCCGCTCCCGCGTACCGTTCGCCGACGCTTCGATCGCTGGGTTGCTCGGGGCTCGCTCTCTGCGGCTGTGCCCTGGACCGCCCCCCCCCCCCCCGCCGACGGTCTGGGTAACCACAGATACGTCGAGCGAGGTTGGGTGAGGTTCCCAATCGGACCTGGGACGTCCACTTCCCGGCAGATGGGTGGGTCTCCCTCCTCTTACCCGTCTATGCCCTCGGATTGTTGGTTCCTTTGTTCTTCCTGCGGGACCACGCGCTGGCCCTTCGGGGTAAGTCGGTGGCCTTCGGGTTGGACACTCAGACAAGCTGTCCCGTGTTTCCTTATGCGGGGGTCCTCCAGGTCGTTGACTCTATTGGGGGTCTCGGTGGAGTTGTTCTTCCTCGCGGACCGACACCCCTTCTCCTTGCATGCCTCCTCCCTGCCCGGGCCTGCCACCCTTTGATGAAACGGACTGTGTTCGCCGACCTCGCGGCTTCCTGAGGTGTTCCGGAGGTCGCCTTGTTCGCTTCGGGGGTGCCGCGCCAGTTGCCTCTGGACCTCTCCTTCCGGCCTCGCGCTCCGGGGGGGGGTCCGGACGCTTTCATGGTCGCCTGGTACAGGTGGCGGTCGATATCCATCTTTCCGCCACCAGACGCGCTGTTGATGTGCCCAGTCCTCGCGAAGCTGCGGCTGTACCACTGCTGCGTCTGGCTCCTCGCGCCTCTGTGGCCGGCACGTACTTGGTCCGCCCGGTTGCCGCGGTGGTGCCCGAGTCCGGTCCCTCTACCTGTCTCCGGCTTCCACTTGGGCTAGGTTGGGGTCCTGCGGACCTCTTTGGCCTTCGCATCGTGCTTGTTCATGAGGCACGGTGGCTCCCGGTCCCCGGCCGGGCCCTGACTGACTTCCTGCAGCGTTCCTGGCCGTCTTCTCCTTGGGGGACTTACGGGTCCCGCTGGAGGTCTTTTACTAGGTGGCTACGGGCCACTCGCCTGCCAGTTGGCTCTCCTTCCCTCGTCCTACGCTCCTTGTTTCACCTCTTCCGTACACGTCGCTTTCCAGTCGAAGCTATACGTACCCACTTGTCTGCCGTCCGGGGGGTTCTTTGGGTCCGTCGCTGGGCTGGTCGTTCCTCCTCAGGTGCTGGATTCCTTCCTGACGGCTGCCTTCCGGGATCGACCGCCTCCGCGCCAGGTCCCTCCGCTGTGGGATCTGGGGCAGGCTCTGGTCCTTCTGGCTTCCCCCACGTATACAAGGGCCGCTACGCCGGTTCCGTTGCTCGGGCGTCCACTCTTCCTTGTTGCTCTGGCCACTGGGGATCGGGTGTCTGCACTAGCGGCATTGTCACGGCCCCGGGACTGCGTGCGATTCTCCCCGTCCTTGCATGGCATCTCGTTCGCCTCCTCCCCACCTTTTGTTACCACGCATGGGAGGGAGGCCCCCGTTTTCCAGCCTTTCGCCGTCCAGGCTTTCCGGCGTGGGCATCCTCGCCATGTGTTGTGCCCGGTGTCAGCCTTTCACTCCTCTGTTGCGTCTGTGGCGCCGCCTTCGGGTACTGCTGTGTGGGTGTTTCCTCGGACAGGTGGGAGGCTCTAGCAGGTGCAGCTGGTCCGCCACGTTTGTCGGACCGTTCGTGCCCGTCACCCTGTTTGTAGGGGTTCTGCGCGCGATGTCAGATCCTTTGCTGCCTCCTTCCGGTTCCTGCCACATCGATCCTTCCCTGCCTTCGCCTCAGCGGTTTTGTGGTCTTCTATCTATTCCTTCATCTCCTCCTACCTCTCCGTGTCCAGTGTTCGACCCCCTCGGCCGGTGATTGCTCTCGGGGGTCGTGTTTCCTGGTGCTCTGGCGAAGATCCCTGGTCTTCCCCCCTTGTCCCTCGTTCTTTTCCTTTGTTTTTTTGACAAAGGGGGGGAGGGGGGGGGGTGTATGGGCTTGCAACACTGGATTGCAAGTTTGGGATTATGTATTGTTCCAGTACATAAGTGCTTTTGCCACATTGAAAATTGTGTTTTGTTCTTGTGTTCAGTGTTTTTGTTGGTTTTTGAAGAAAAGGGATTTTGGGTACAGTACCTTTTTGGTTTCAGACAAGTCTATGTTTTTGCATTACTATGAATGACGGGCATGTGTTAAAACTGTTCTTTTTAGCTACTCCTCAGTTTTTCACTCTTTTATTAAACTCTCTTGTTTAAATTGTGTCTTTGTCATTCGTAATTTTGTTTTATGCATTGGTTTTTTTGGTAGGTTGGGCTTGGATGTCCTCCTCCTATTTGTTATGCAGCCTTGACGTTGGATTTGCCAAGACTACTAACAAATTGGGAGGTTTGACGTACCTCCCAACCTACCAAATAGGAAAACCTACTATTTGGTAGTAGTCTTGGAAAATCCAACGTACATAATACCCTCCCTCACGCCGGACCCCTGCCCATCCGCGTTCTTCTGCTGACGTGAGATGTGATGACAAGAGAGGGTCGCTCATGCGCACGTTCGACAGGGATCTGCACATGACGGAACACGGGATGGGCCTTAAGCGGTAACTAAGGTAAACCCCTTTTTCTTCTCTTCTATTCTTTTTTCACCTTCGGTGGTAGTTTTGGTTAATGTACAACGTCTCCTAGAGCAAGATAAGGAGTAGACTCTAGACGTTTTCTTTTTAACCGCGGTTGGAATGACGACATAGCAGTCAAAATAGACAAGTCATCATTGCAATTAGGTTAATAGCCTTGACGTTGGATTTTCGAAGACTACTACCAAATAGTAGGTTTTCCTATTTGGTAGGTTGGGAGGTACGTCAAACCTCCCAATTAGGCACTGATTATTCGTTATCACAGGTGTTTATTATACTTTGGCCATCAAATATTAGGTCTTGTGTCACTTTCACTTTGACAAATATGCTTTAGAGAGTGTCACTGTCACTGATAATGCTCATTTTCACTCGATACCGTACATTTTATTAGTAATTGAGGTAGGTTATTGTTGTATTAGGCACTGATTTTTCGTTATCACAGGTATTTATTATACTTTGGCCATCAAATATTAGGTCTTGTGTCACTTTCACTTAGTTATATGATTTGTAAACGTTTTATATACAATTTATTGTGTCTTTTTTCACTGATTTCTATATTTCTATAGGTTCTATTCATATGAATGTCACTTGGTATATACATATGTGTCACTTTCACATATTATTATGGTGTAATTGTATTTGTATCAATTTTCTCATAATACATGACTTTTGTATTACAATAAATTGGTTTTCTTCCACTTTTTGCCTATATATATTATAGTGTACATATTGTCATTTTATTTGGCAATTTCAGTATGATTATTAGAACTCCAGCTTGGAGTGGTAATCAAAGAAGCACTCTAAAGCACAGAGTGCCACCTTGCACTCCACACACTCCATGGTTGACTTTTTACCTGGCCTCGGCCTCACCCTGCTGTTGTAGCAGACATGGCACCGCTTCTGCTGTGTTCTTCCTGATTCATTCTGAGGCAGGGAACCAAGCCTGTGCCTAATCAAGTATTGAGCACACTGCAAGCGGTCAATAACGGCGGGCCCAGGATGTGCCACTGCCCTCTGTGGCGTAGCATACTTCTCCAGGAGCTCCGTCAACACCTGCTTTTGGAACCTCCGCAGGCTATTGAACTTCATGGGTGTGTTCACATTCCGAAGCTTGTATATATTGTAGGCATTCAGAACTGACATGTCCACCATATGCAGAAAGAACTTTTTGTACCATCTGCACGAGGTACGCAGGCAGTCAATGAAGCCTATCTGCATGTCGGACTTGTCCACCAGCCTCATGTTGATGTTGTAGTCCAGGACAGCATCGGGCTTGGTCACCCTGGCCTGGGTGCGGCGATCTACCTTGCCAGTCTCCACCATTTCCCCCTTGTGGATGGTGGTCAGGAGGTTGACCTTCCACTGGTCGTGCCAGTGGATAGCCAGAATGGGCCCCGACTTCTTCTTGAACACATCACCTTTTTTGGTCTTTGGAGGGAAAGGTGGCATGCCCTTCCTTTTCCCTCGTACTGTGCCTACAGTCCCCGTCTTGCGCTCATGCAGGTACTGTGAGAGAGTGGGGGACGTGTAATAATTGTACGTGTAGAGGACGTGATTCTTGTGAAAGTAGCGGTCCATCATGGCTTGCACCACTGCTCCGCCAAAGCCAATGAGGGGGTCCACAAGCAAGTCCCCTTCCTTCCCGCTGTAGACCAGGAAGTCCAGGACATAGCCAGTTTGGCAGTTGCACAGCACAAAGAATTTTATGCCAAAGCGATGTCTTTTTGAGGGGATGTACTGCCGGAAGCTGAGTTTTCCCCGGAACAGCACAAGAGACTCGTCAATGACGACCTTGCGGAAGGGCTTGAAGTAGGAGGTGAAGCGTTCTCGCATCATCTCGTACAACGTGCTAATCTTCCACAGCTTGTCTGGGAGGTGGACGTCAAGGTTGGTGACAAGATGGAGCGCTGCGAGGATATCAAGGTACCGGTCGCGAGACATATATTTCCCGAAGGCAGGGGTGGATATGAGATCATTGGTGATCCAATAGTCAGGCAACCTATGCTTCTTGACATGAGGCATTAGCATGGTGAGTGCCAGGAACACCATGAACTCTTTATGAGTCACTGGGGTCCACTGCCTCATGTGGCCCTTGGTCACATTGCCCAAAAAGTGGACCTGGAATTGGTGCTGCTTATTTGTCTCTTTGACAACATAGCCTACCACCTCCTCATCAAAGAAGGCCTCAAATAGTTTGTGTGGTAAAAGCATTGGGGCCTGCAGGAAAATTGGGGGTAATGCCTGAACCCTCCAGTACCTCATCAAAAGCTGGCACATCAGGGTTGTATCCATCCTCATCAACTACGTCTTGCCACTGAAAAACGTAGAATGGGTCTTGTCTACGCTGACGAGGAGCTCCAGCTGGTGGCCCAGCACGCCCACGGCCAACTCGGGAGGCGCGCGCCCTAGGGCGGCGAGGGCATCGGCCAGGGCGGCGGGCAGCACGACGGGCAGCACGACGCCGGGCCAAGCGGATGGGTCGAGGGTCGTCGATGTCCATATAGTCATCGTCAGAGTGGTCATCTTGCCCTGACGGTGGACCTATGTAATCATGGCCAGAGTCTTCAGAGAGGTGCCCTTCATCATCAGTGGCCCCCACATAATCTGGCGGGGAACCAGTGATGCGTGGGCGGCGTGCGGGTGGGCGAGGTGGGGAAGGAGTGGCAGGTGAGGCTGTGTCCCCCCGAGGTCCTGGGCTCCTTGGCCTGCGACGAGTGACAGAAAGCAATGTTTCACTGTCACTAGGCCCAGGTATTGGTGATGCGAGCTCAAAGACTTCTTCAGGAAGACATGTTGAAGGCGGGAGAGGTGGGGAGGACCGTGGGGAAAGTTGCGGGGACGTATGGCTGGGGCCGGCCGGGGTGGACGCCGTGGGAGCCTTGAACAAAACTCTCTTACTTTTCTTAATTTTTTTGGTATATTTCCTACCTTTCCCCTTTTCGGCAGCAGTATGTCTCCTGTCGGGGGACCTAGGAGGCAAATAGGCCGAAAGTGGGGGGTCCTCAACCCTTGGCAATGGTGGGGGTGGTGGGGAAGAATGCGGGGCATCCGGGTCATCTTGGGTGGCGTGGGTAGATAAGGGAGACAATGGCGGACGAGAAGGGTCACCACGCTGACCCTCACTCACAGCCTCATCCTCACCAAGTAGTTTTGCTTGTTCCCTAGCTGCCGCGGCCGCCTTCTCAAGTATTTTCTGCTTATACAAATGTAGCTTGAAAGGCGATTTACCTGGGGAAGGGCTTGGAGTCGTGTCACTTATGCGAAATTTGGTGAGTGACCTTGAACTCTCCCACTCACTCACTCTCTCAAGTTCACTGTCTTTAGGTAAACCAGCTTCCTCAACAACTGGTACATCACCTTCATCACTCTCATCACTGTCATGTTCTCTCGCAAATCCCAGGAATTGCTCTTCTTTGTCTCTCTCATGGCCATAATCACTCGACTTATAATTACTGGAGTCGTCACTGACTTCATCATGAACATTATGCTTGGCATCAGCTCGCTCATAAAGTCTCAATGTCGTCTCAATACCTCCGGGAGATAACACATTTAGGCGATGGCGTCGGGGTAAGGCGCGACGAACTAGCAAGGGCGTCGTAGGAAGCACGGTATCGGACACAGCGGAATCACTATTTGGCGTACTGTCCATGATGGCGTCGGGGTAGATACTGTTGCTGTGGCGTAGTTTACGCCTGGTGGCGCCACCTACCGTCCCACGATACCAAAAATGTACGCGCGGCATTCGAAAGCACCCACGCAAGCAATGGGCGTTCAAGAGCCCTTCCGGGTTGCGCGGGCCGAGGTTGTTATGGGCGTTCAAGAGCCCTTCCGGGTTGGAGGGGTTAAGTTGCGGCAGAAAGCTTGGCGCCTGTTGTCCCAGTTCCTCATCATTCGTCAGTTGGCTGAGTCGCTAGTGCGCACGACTGAGGCGGTAACTGATTCCCAGGTAACCAAGGCCCTCTCTCTAACCTGGCGGCTTATGCTTCAAAATTCTGTGCAGACTCTTGGTGACATCCGGGTGGCTTTCTTGGAAGCCGTTCGGGCGCGTCAAGATCTCAGGGTGTTCCTGGTCAAAAAGCTGCCGGAAGAGGTTGGTCGTAGGCTCCTTCTGTCCCCTGTACTGACCACTACCTTGGTTTCTCAGGAAGTGTGGTGGTCAGTATGTAGCTTGTTAGACTCTACCAGAACGACTGCCTGCACCCCCAGGAAGGAGTCTACTCGTAAATCTAAATTTAATCGGAGTCACCATAGTGGCCCAAAGTTTTTTCAGTCATTCAAGACTCCGTCCAAACCTGGCAGCAGTGGCTCGGCGCGAGGCAAAGGTCAGAGTAAGGGACCGGGGAAATGGTATAAGGGTCATTAAAAGGGGAAGTCAGGTCAGGAATCGCGGCCCCCTCCCTCTAGCCAGTCTTCACAAACTACCACTCCCCATTAAAAAAACTGAGGGATCACTCAGCCCTCTCACTCCCAGGGCCCATGACGGGCGCGTTGGACACGAGTGTTGCTCTGCCGGACATGTCCAGTTGCGTGACTGGGGAATTCCGGACGTGCTACCGGGCATGGCCACGGCAAACTTGGGCCAGGACAGTGGTATGGAAGGGCATAACTTGGCAGTTGCTCCGGTGGCCTCGTTTACGTCTACCTTCAGAAATAAACAATGTTTCATTAGAGGTGGAATCACTTATTAAGGAAATGATCACCAAACATATCATTGTCCCGGTCAGTCCAACTCGCCCAGTTTACACGCCCAGATTATTTCTAGTGCCAAAAAGGGACAGCGTTCAGATGAGGCTGGTCGTAGACTTGTCCCAATTGAATCGCTACGTTCACAACCCATCGTTCAGGATGCTCACTGTGAATCAGATCAGGTTAACACTTCCGCCGCAAGGTTGGATGTGTTTTTTAGACTTGACAGAAGCCTATTGGCATGTCCCAGTAAACAGACGATTCCAAAAATTCCTTGCTCTGAGGATCAGGCATCATACTTTTGTTTTTCAAAGAATTCCTATCGGTCTGAACCTGGCACCTCGGGTCTTTACCAAATTAGTCCGGCAGGCCTTGTTACCACTACTAAGGCAAGGGATCACGATCATGTGGTACTTAGACGACTGGCTAGTGGTAGCGGAGTCAGAGATATTATGCCTCCAACATGTCAAAACAGTATTATGTCATGTAAAAGCCCTCGGGTTCAAGGTCAACTTGGCAAAGTCGCATCTTGTTCCGACGAGGGTAATCCAGTGGGTGGGTCTGCTGTGGGACACAGCACACTTAACCATCAGTCAGAGCGTGGATAATCGCAGCAAGTTTCGCAGGAAACTGTTCCGGTTTCTGCACAGTCTGACCACCACAAGGAAAGTGTGGGAGTCCCTAGTAGGCTCTCTCAACTGGATTCAACTAACGGTACAATTGGGCCGGTTGAAAGTAAAGAGGTTAATCTTGGAGCTAAACAGACATTTTCCGCTTTTGCCGGCGGACAAGTCATGGCATATCCCGAAATTAATCCACAACTTACTGGCGGTCTGGGCAAGGCCAGAAACATTACACTCCACCTACGGTATGGGTAGACACAGATGCTTCAGGTACTCTGGGATGGTGTTACCAGTCAAACCTCGGACACCAAGGTCAGGGTCTTTGGTCCCGGTTCAAGGAGTCTCATATCAATGTGAAAGAGTTGTTAGTCCCTTTATTTTTCCTTCAGGCACATGGTTTGACTCTAGTGGAAAAATCAATAGCCCCCCCCCACCCCCCACCCCTGGATATTCAATGTGCTTGGAATTTCACATTTTATCTAATTTCTTTATTATCCACTATAGGGAAAAATATATTTCTTGACTGCAATTCACAATATATTTCAATTACTGTATATCATTGATTAATTAAAAACATTATTTGAGATATCGTGTATTGCCAAAAAATTAAGGACTCAGGCGTATCTTTGGTGTCGACTGTCGACGGTTACCCACGTTCCAATGGTATTGGCTTCCCCTTTGGTGCCACCGTGCTGCCACCATACGGTAGCCAGTCACATCACCTACACAAAACGGCAGCTGACGGATACTGGTCGCGTGGGTTCCACCCACACCCTTTTTTACATTTTGCATCATTTAGGTGAGTTACATACAGTTAATTTGCTTTACTGATTTCCAAAACTCCGCCATGACCACCGAAAACTAATCGAGAGAGAGGAAGGCAAAGCCAGATTTATAGAGGCTGTCATAGAACGTTTTGGTCATGACAATCGCTGAGTTCAGTTTCTTTTCAAATAGTTCAAGTAATACTTAGTACAGTATTACAAGTAAACTTAATAGTCCACTGTCCTATTACCTAATTTGTAATGTTCTTGTTATTATGAATTTATGCCCATATCAACAAAAAAATTGAAAATGTTTTGTTCATCGAGGCAAGGAATAATTTGTACAATGCATAAATTATATATTTGCAGATAGCCTAATATTTATTAGTGGCCCCTCCATCATTGACGATTATGCCTATTACATAAGGCTACCTCTTCAAACGCTCATAAGCGTAGTTTGAATCTACCGCCGCAGAGCTCAGAGGAACCTTCATCATAAGCACACGCAAAATCACTCATGGTTCGTCTTTATGATTGGGTTCTCACTACGAAAAAACTTTGTAACATATAAAAAATAAAAATAAAATAAGAAAAACTATTCATAAGCTTTCCATATTCCGTGGATGTACTTCTGTGGATTCTTGGACCAGACACTGACTAGCGCATTGTTCCGCCTTCCTTGCTCTGCGTTCACCTCACCCGGACGTGTCCCCCACAGTGCTCCGCTTTGATTCCGCATTCTTGCGCCCCTAGTGAGTTTTTTCTCATTTGTTTACTCTGGGATGTCTTGAGTAAGGTTAGGATTAGCTTAGCAGGGGTGTCATGGGTGGTTTTCTCGCAGAACAAGTGTATTTTGGGTCGTTTTTGTTGGGGCGTCTATTTCGGACGGACCCTCGTGGCCGAGTTGAGGACGCTCTGAAACTGTTTTTCGTGTTTAGCCATCTTTAGTCCTAGCTTGTTAGGAGGCTTTAACTACACGATATCGGGCTTCTAGCTATCTTTCAGATGGAGTAGCCTATTTTGTTTTATACTGACGTTCCTGGTGTTTTTTCTTCACATAGTGGAGTTCTTTCTGGGTCCCGAGTCAGTGTTACCCTTACCCGGGTTTTTTTTCTACGATGTTGATGTGGCGGCTGTTCCAGTTTTGGTGGGATGGAGTGCTTTTCGATTGTGTTTCGACGTCATTAAGTGTTTTTTCCGTTTTCACCAGGCCTAGCCAGCCACTCGTAGTTTTTTCACATATGCAAGTGTTTTCATTGTTTATTATGATAAAAATTTATTCATGTGTGTCCTGGATTAGTTGTGATTGGCTGATCCAGGAGCTTCGGACTGTGTGTCTGTTTATGTTTATCAGATTGCGTTCTGATTGGTGTGGGTTGCCTTTCCGGCGGTTTTTCTCGATTGCTCCGAGAAAGCCGTTTTGTTTACCGGGTTTTAGTCACGTTGGTTAAAATCGGTAGTTACCCCGGCGAGTTTGGTAGCTTGAGGGCTCATCAGAAACTGCGTTCTCTGTGGTCGAGCCGGTGATCAGGCTTCCTGTGTTTTTTCCCGGCGAGGTGGGCCCCACACATTTATCTAGGTGATCATGCTGACACCTGTTGAATATGGGTTTCTCGGCTTTTCAAAGCCATTGAAACTTTGCTGTTTGTTTGTTTGGTCTTTCCCTCCCGGCGACCTTTTTACAAAGAGGTCTGGGGCAGGTACAATTGGTTTGACATTTAATATGAAACCCGGCAGTTGTACCTTCGGGTGGTTATATTAACGGATTTGCAATTCGCTATGGTTTGCCAAACAATTGATTGATACAATAGGGTATCACGGCCTTCAAGACGGCGATCTATGAGGGCTTCTGGGAGAAGTCGGATTAGAGATTAAGATAGGCTTAGACTTTTTATGGGATAAAAAGATGCCTGAATCTTACTAGTGTTTCAAGTGTAAAGGGATACTTGAAAGACTTCATCATTAATTAAGATATGCTTCATCTTTATGAAGATTCAGAAGATATGCTTAAATCTTTTGGACAGGTAAAGATATGCTGAAATCTTTAATATGAAACTAAAGGAAAACGAAATGTAGTGGTTGAGGGCTACGGTTCGTTGACCGGCGGTTTTGTGACACATGTTTTTGAAACATTTTGGGGTAACCTTATGAGCATTAATTCCTGGAAATTTTCTCTTTCCCGGGCGGAGTACCGGCGTGGCGCCAGATGACCAGGTAGATCCCAGGGGTGGGGTAGATTTCCACCAGTCTCTGTCACGTCGGCACTAGAACCTCTCATTGCTTTATGTTCAACGCCGTTATGCTCAGGTATCCCTCTTTTTGCACACAAGCTTTGCATTAAATGTGTTGAATGCCTCGATCGGTCACGGGGGATATGGGTGACAAAGAATTGCACTATTTGTAACTTCTTAAGTGTTAAAGTTCTAATCCAAAAGGATAATACTGCGGCGGTGGCTTTGCAAGAAGTGAAACAACTTCTCGCTACTTATTCAACGAATGTAGCACATAAAGCATTGCAATGTGATAACCTTGAGCTTTGGGAGGTTTTAATTATCAAACATGCCCCCCCTAAGTGTAAGATACGTGCACGTAAGACCTCAGCGACTGGGCGGGGACAGGTTACCACACCCTCCCCCGGCAAATCTAAGAGGCCTCGCTCAACGTCACCCTCGGCAACGGCAACGAGGTCCAAATCAAGGTCACCCCTGAGGAAGCAGGTGAAAGATTCGGGCCACTCTGCTTCACCTTCAAAGAAGAGGAAAAAGGAAGAGAGTAGGGGACCTAAAGACATTATTAGAACTAAGCATAAGTCAAGTAGAAGTCATAAATCATCCAAAAGGGATCCTCCGGCGCGAAAGGACTCACGGCTGTTGCCGGAGCCTTGTACCCCGCTTTCTGCCTCTACCCCCACCACGTCTAACGTCCAATCTGACAGGTCGGGGGTGGAGTCAGAGAATGTGGTGGAGGATGCCCCGGCGGACATTTCATCACCTGATATTCATTCTTTTTCTACCAGGCCACGTGTGTCAGCCTCAGATTCAGAAGTATCTTCCAGAAACTATAAACCTCTAGGGTGCTCGGGTGAGGGCTCCCAATTGGAGAGTATACCAAGCTCGCAAGCGAGTAACAGCCACAGCCAAGGTGTATGGCGATACTCACAGCCCTGGCAGGACAGCACACATCCTTTTGTGACTCAAGTAGTGGCTGACGTCCACCGGGATGCCGATGTACCATCTTCTATCCCAGATTTAACATGGCGGCATGTGGAGGTCCCGGCTTCGGCGGGATCTTCCCATGATAGGCCAGACTTAAGGGATGAAGAACAGCGTTCTCTGGTCTCAGAGATGGAAGTTGAAGAGTCAGGTCACCATCTAGACGACTCTCAGGGTACTGTCGAATCTCCACGGAGTTCGTCATCTGCTAGGTATGTAACTACAGAAGAGATTGATGGATTACTATAAAATGTTCTTTGTTCTTTGTTCTTTGTTCTTTGTTCTAAGTTCTTTGGCCCTACGCCGGAAACTCCTACAGTTGGTATGGGAGCTCCCGCGACGTCGACGAATGTGCGACCTCTGGCTACATCCATTGCTTTAGCTAAAATACCTAATCCTCCTCTTGGGTCAGATCCAATTTCCAATGTGCCAGGCACAGCAGCTCTCACTACTTCCAATGTGCGAGTCATATCAGACATAACCCCCCCCCCCTTTAGACAAGGCACCAGTAAAAAAAAAGGAGCTATGCCTCTTTTATATGGGCCTGATGAGTCATGGGTAGCAATGTTACCAACTAAGCCAGAGGCAGCACAAGCTACTATTTCGGGGGAGCTCCCTGTACCACATGAGTGGGTAATCCAAGGCAATAAGTCTAGAAAACTCAGAGCTTTGGATAGTCAAGGAAATGTTTTAGATGTTCATATTAAGGCCATTCCAAGTTATTATAACCATGACTTTTTTGTGTATGCATCAACACCAGCCCTACCCCCTGCCTCAGCTTCAAAGCTATTTTCTGACTGGACTAAGAATGATGGCTTTAACGACATCAAGGCACTTTCTGCTTTGACGCCGGAGTTGGATATGTTTCCGATCACAGACTCAGCCTCTAATCCAGTCTTGCAGGTGGGGCAGTTGGGTACGGGACCTTGGGTGGAATGGGAAACAGAGGCTCAAAATGTTGCCACTACTTTCATTTCAACATCTTCTCACCAAATCCCTCAAGAAAACCATACTTGGTTCTCTCTTCCGGTTTTTAGTGCCGGAGGAGTCCCCTCTGCTTTGTTTGATTTCTTGGCTGCCCCTAAAATCAATTGGTGCGAATTAAAAGATCCTTTTAGCACGCCTTCCCCAGCTCACCTAGACCACGAGTTTAGGTTAAGAGGAAAAGCGTTTAGACTGTTTTCGCAATATATTGTTACCCAGCAAGTAACAAAGTCTATGTTACGCTCTTCTCAGGCGATCGAAGCTGCGGAAGTCAGGAAGGCCATTGAACTTTCCCGGCGCTTGCTTCTCCAAACTTCCATTCAGTCTTTAGGAGATATTCGGACAGTCTTATTAGAGGCAGTTCGAGCAAGGCAGGATCTGAGGATGTTCTTAGTGAAGAAACTTCCTGACCGTATTGCAAGCCAAGTAGTTCTGTCTCCAGTTCTAACTCCTTCTTTGATTTCACCAGCAGTTTGGAAGACTGTTTTCAATATGGCACAAGCATTCAAACAAAGTCCCTCTCAACCTAAGAAGTCTTCCTTCACTTTCCCTAAGCCCAAACCAGTTTCGAAAGCTCAAGCTAGTGGGTCTAAGCCTTTTCATCAGCCAAAGTCCCCTTCCACCCAGGGTCAGTGTTACGATCCAGGTTCTCAAAGACACAGGGCTCTTCAACATTGGACTAGATAATGGCAAAAAGCAACAACGGTAACACTAGATCCAACCCCTGCCTTAAACACTGGAAAACAAAACACCATTACCGCCCTGAGTCGTGCCTGGACAACGAGGTATCCTATGACTCGGTAACTGGTGCACACACACTAGGCTGACGCTTAATGAAACAGCCTATTCTCAAACAGTAAAAGATTACTCGATTATGTTACACAAAGAAAAGATAGTTAACGTGATTAATTAACGTTACGGTAGATACTCAAATAACTGGCACTCCTGTATTAAAGAAAGTGCAATGCTAGTCCTGCAACATCAACTGGAAACTTCTGAAATAAGTCTGATGCTGGGAAGATGTTCGTAAAGAATCTTGAACAATTATAATGCAGAATACGGGTCACAATAAATGCTAGGACATATAGTAATAATAGGCAGGCGAATAATAAAGACTGCGCAAAGGTAGTAATGCTCGACAACTAAAGAAATGCTTTGTGACACAACGCAACAGCCTACTCGGGTTGTGCAACTCAACAACAACCTCGGCTCAAAAGTGCAGTGAATAATAATGCTGCATACATATAATAATGGGGCTTATCTCTAACCAGTGTCTGCTCAGTTAATAAAGTCTAGCTGGGGTATCAAGGCAGGGCAACAATGGGCGAGCATGCGGCTCGTAGCCTAACGTTGTCCAAGGGTGGTATAATGAAGATTACGTTATATGACGGGGATGCTCTCTTGATAAATCTAGGTCTCTAGTACCTAGCTCTATCCTGGCGATCCCTCAGAAGTCAACACAAAGAGGCAGCACTATGTTGTGAGGGATAGGCTATGGCCCTCTCACACCACAGCGCTGTGCTCGCAAAGTAAACCAACCCGAAGACAACTTAGGCTCCCACAGTACCTGTCGATGTCGTGCAGAGCTTAGCTAACACTGCACACATCGGAGACAATGACACAGTAACCTTACCCCTAGTCTATCTTTAGATAACCAAGAAGAATCACTCAACACCTTGCAAGGGAGACATATACCGGTCTACAACCTTCCCGAGAGAGGACACATACGGAAAAGTCCGTCTCTCTAAACCTCAATAAAGCATAATACCTCCTTAACCTAATACATGGAAATATCTGAGAGCTTCGCGTACAATACGACTGGTCGACGGTGAACGTCTATGCTGAAACCAGAAGGGATGTTGAGTTTAATAAAGATTAGAGAATGAGAAAGGAGAAGTCGAGAGAGAGAAATAGTATGCAAAGTAGCGAGTATGGGGGACAGAATTGCAAAGGATGTAGGCGATACGTGTGTCAGGCAAGCTCTGAGCTGGTAAAAAACACGAGGCAGCGACGGGAAGGGACTAGTTGACCACCCGGCCGCCAACGCCGTCAGCGCCCAAGCAGGCCGTGTCATAGCTCACCACGCTGCTAGGTGTACTCCTTCACACTCTCTCGCTCGCCTCCCACACAAGCAACATTTATATTATAGCGAATATAAAATATAAGGCGCGGCCACAGACCAAAACAAAGACCGCTTCTAGACTGTCTGTGGCAGCACGACACTAGTGAAATAAAGCAGATCATTCTAGGACAACTGTAGCCTATCCCCCCATCCTGGCGAGCGCTAGCGAGCTGCAATGCCCCACGCAACCATTCTGCTAACGCCGGGAGGCGTCACCCCCCCCCCCCCCCCCAAGATATGGTACACTCAACCATGAGCCCATATCTGAACAGGCAGAATGTCGCTAAAATCTGCCACTCCTAACCACTCTGCCACTCATGGAATGCAAGCTCAGTCTCCTCAAAAAAAAATACAGCAACATTTTTATATAAAAAAACTCTTATCACCTTTCCCAAATATAATACATTAATTCATAACATTGTGCTCCCAGAGCGAGCTTTAAGAAGCACAGCCTACTGAGGGAAAATCATCTGCACTCAGTACTCAGCTACAATATTATCTTAAAATTAATTATTAAAAAGAAAGTTTTTATTTAATTTTTCATATTTTATTTTAATGTTGTTTTTTGGCGGCTACTATAGATGTAGCCTAATTTTCTGCTAATCAAAGCCAACAACTCCTGCCCTGCGACCCTACGCTGATGCTACACACGCGAGCCAACAAACACCAGCGCAAAAATACACCGCGAGCCAAGACAGGAGGCTATATCAACATACTGTGGTAGCCTACCCCGGATCCTCCACCCGCGACAGACAGTCCGCAATCACATTCTCACAACCGGCAATATGGCGAATGTCTAAGTTGTACTCTTGCAACATGAGCGACCATCTGGTCAGCCTCATATTCCGGTTGTGGAATTGATTGAGGAATTTAAGCGGGTGGTGGTCGGTATACACTACCACGACTGGCCCATATGCAGGAACATAGACCTCAAAGTGTCTGAGCGCTAACACGATTGCCAGCAGTTCCTTTTCAACAACCGAATAGTTTTTCTGTGCTGAATTAAATTTCTTTGAAAAGAAACTGACTGGATGCTCAAGACCTTCCTCGTCTTTCTGCAAAAGTACGGCACCAGCCCCTACTCCGCTGGCATCAGTCGCCAACTGAAATGGTCGTTCAATGTCCGGGGCTCTGAGGATAGGGTGAGTGCATAAAAGGTGTTTAACTATTCGAAACGCCTGCTCACACTCAGGTGCCCAGCGGAACTTTTTATCTTTAGCTAGTAGATCTGTCAAAGGAGCTAACACAGTAGAATAGCCTCTTATAAAGCGGCGGTAATACCCAATCATGCCCAAAAATCTCATGATCTGCCGCTTGGTGGTCGGCCTGGGGAACAAGTCGATAGCCTGTATCTTCTGTTGGGGCGGGCTCACCTGCCCTAACCCAACCACAAACCCCAGATACTGCACCGTGGCTTGCACAAAGTCACACTTGCCCAGATTAACCACCAAGCCTGCTTTACTAAGTTGACTAAATAAGGCTTCTATGTGCTCACAGTGACTTTGGAAATCGTTGTCATAAATGATCACGTCATCAAGGTAGACAGTACAGTTTGGGATGTGTGCTACGATGTCGTTCATTAAGCTCTGGAAAGTGGCCGGTGCATTTTTCAGACCATATGGCATCACGTTGCAACGGTAAGTACTGCCATCCACCACAAACCCGCACACCTCTTTAGCCCGCTCAGACAGTGGTACTTGCCAGTAGCCTTTGACGAGGTCTACCTTGGTCAAGTACCTTGCTTTTCCGATCTTATCCACACTGTCATCCACCCGGGGAAGAGGATAGGCATTGGTGGGGGTCAACCCGTTCAACCGCCTAAAGTCAATGCAGAACCGAACTTTTCCATCAGGTTTGGGCTGCAGAGTGACAGGAGAAGTCCACCGTACTGCCCCCTTCTCGATCAAGCCTCTCGCCAGCATATACTCCAGCTCATCCCTGAGCGCTGGGAGTTTAATGGGTGGCACCCGATAAGGTATCGACTTGAAGGGGGGGTGCTCTCCTACGTCGACATCATGCACCGCTTGAGTAGTGAGGCCTGGGTGCTCGGCAAATACAGTGGGGTATGAATCGAACAGGCGCTGCACTGCCACCTTGCGCCAGAGCATCGTGCGCACATTGGCTCGAATTCCCCGCCCACTGATCAGCCAAGACATGACAATCCCAGTTATCATCCACCTGATCATTGCTGCCCCCCTCTCCTTCTCCACCATGACCGCGGCAGGTCAACACAGGGACAGCTAGTGACTCAGGTGGGCGCCTCACATACTCCTTCAACAAATTAATGTGGCATAGTTGGTTACGCTTCTTCCGGTCTGGAGTGGCAACTAGGTAATCTAGATCGGAGATCTTTGACACCACCCGATAAGGCCCAGCGTACTTGGCAGCCAGAGAATGACCTGACAAAGGCAACAGGACCAACACCTCTTGACCTACCTGAAACTCCTGGAGTTTCGCCTTAGTATCGTACTGTACCTGTCCTTCATACGGGCCTGCGAACTCACCAAATTACGCCCGGCCAGCTCCAGACTTCTAAGCATTCTCTCCCTGCTCTCGAGGACATATCTCAACATAGAACATGGCTTAGCGGTACCCTCCCAAATCTCCTTCACCATGTGGAGAGGGCCCCTCATCTGATGCCCGAAAACAAGCTCATTCGGACTGAAACCGAGACTCTCTCCAGGTACTTCTCTTGCCGCGAACAAAACATACGGCAGACCAAGGTCCCAATCCTTTCCGTTCTCTGCGCAGTAACATCGAAGCATGCTTTTCAGCGTGGCGTGCCACCTCTCCAACACTCCTTGACTCTCCGGGTGATACGCAGAAGAGACGACAGTGCTGATGCCATGCTGAATCATAGTTTGTTTGAACAGATTAGATGTAAAATTAGAACCTAGGTCCGATTGCACCTCTTGCGGGTAACCATACCGCGAGCAATACAAGAGCAGGTTCCGGACAACAGTTTTCGCTGTGCCATTTCTCATTGGATATGCATCAGGATAACGAGTGGCCACATCCATGATAGTTAATAGAAATTTATTACCGGCACTAGTAAGGGGTAGGGGTCCGACCATATCAATGATGACCTTACTGAAGGGCGGTCCACTGACAGGAATGGGGTGCAACGGGGCTCTCGGAATTGTTTGGTTAGGTTTTCCAACCCTCTGGCACGTATGACACATTGCTATCCAGGTTACTACCTGCCCCTTCAACCCCGGCCACCAAAACAATTTTTCTAAAGCCGCCACCGTTTTTCTCACCCCTAGATGTCCTGCCAGTGGTACGTCATGCGCCAACCTCAGTAGGCTATCCCTGCACTCCCGTGGCACCACCAACTGGTCCACTACTCCGGACCCCTCTTGCCAACTACGTTTAGGGTCTTGAAAACGCCTATAGAGGATGCCTTCTAAATAAAAAAAATCTCCTGGCTGTGCATCGCCGTCCTCGTCGAGCTCTACAGCTCCATTAGCACACGTTTGGAGCTCAGGGTCCTCTAGTTGCAACCGACGTATATCTGAGGGTGCCAAGCGATCTAACTGCTCCCGGAGCAATGCATGACCTTCCCCGATACTGGGCTGCTCCCTCTGTCTCTCTCGATGTACATAACGTTGCTGTCGTGGAGTCTCGTTATGCCCAGCCTCGTCACTCTCGATGACAGGCCCAGGGGCTACTCCAGAATTAAGTAATGGTGCTAATACTGAATCACCCAGGAGAGCCGCCGAGTCAAAACTCTTAAAACCAACTCCAGCTTTAGCCTCCTCCTGTTGATCGTTCCTCCGCTGGTCTGAAGACGGAGGACTAGGCTGTGACACTTTAGCTGCCCGAGCTCGGGTGACAACACACGCCATGGGTTGTGTCTGGCACCGCTCGACCCACTCTTGCTCTTCCCTACTCACGTCGGCCGGCCTCTCGGCAACGACTAAGGGTAGAACTCAGAAGCGGGCATTGCAAAGTCGTTGCCGAGAAGAAGGTCGACGCCCTCCACTGGCAGTTTCTCCACAATCCCAACATCCAATTCACGTGCCACACCATCCACCTCCAACTCCAACCGCACCAGCGGGTATGACCGAGTTGCATTAATACCCTGCACCACTACCACCCGAGCCGCGTTTATAGGGTAGCCAGTCAAGTTTTTCATCAGAGTCTGGGAAGCACCTGTATCACGCAAGACCTCTACTCCATGCTTGCGCCCCGCCCATATCACGCAACCCCGCCCTCTATGGTCGCAAAAAACATCCCGAGCAGGGTTCGAGCCTCCCAGGTGCTTCTGCATTGGCTGTGCCTCAGCCTCTGACAAACTGCCCCGGGCAAACTCAGACGACTTCGGAGACACACCAATGTTGCAGGCCAAAGACACAGCTGCTGTAAGTGGTTTGCTAGGACAGACTCTTGCAAAGTGCCCCTTTTTATGACAATGATAACACTCCAACTCCCCTTTGGGCTTCCCTTGGTACTGGGAAGGGCCCGGCCCCTTTTTAAACGGGACGGTGCTAGTCTTATGGTCAGTCTTGGTATCATGGCTCTTGTACTTGTTTGCATAAGGTATATCACTAACTCGGGGGGGTGGGGCGTCACGCCCCTTGTTTCCTGCCTCACTACGCTGGGCAGACCCGCACCCACGAATTAGTGATAGCCGGAGGTCAGCCATCTCAGCTGCCTCCTGTAGAGTTTTTGGTTGCTTTTCTTTCAGGTTTAACGTCAAGTCGCCGCCCGTGCATTTGAAAAACTGCTCTAAAAGCACCAACTGTTTAATGTCGTCAAACGTAGTAGCTTTCTCCGACCTCAGCCAATTCCCAAAAGCATCGGACAGCTCCCGGGCATGTTCCAAAAAGGTGCTCTCCCGACCCTTGGTAACACCCCTGAACTTCAACCTGTACGTCTCTGGTTGTAGTTCGTATGCTCTCAGGACAGCCTCCTTGAGTTCCTCATAGATAATACACGACTCTATAGGCAATGCATCATAAGCCTTGAGTCCCTTGCCCACAAGTCTAGAGGAAACAAGGGCTGCCCACTTCTTCCCAGGCCACTGGTGTTCCTGGCACTTCTCGAATCTCATGAAAAATTTGGTGACACCCGACTCATCAAATACAGGGACTAGCTTCAACAGGTGCGACAAAGACTGATCATGCCCACAATTCCCACCACCGAGACGTTGCCCTGTCGTTTCCACCCGAGTCTTCTCAAGATCGATATCTGCACGGTACCTGGTAGACTCAGCCTCCGACTGGGCTTTTATTCTCGCGAGTTCGAGATCAGTCTGTTGTTTAGCCTTAGCGAGTTCGAGATCAGCCTGTCGCTTAGCCTCTATCTTAGCGAGTTCGAGACGTTCCTCACGCTCAGCCTGCATCTTAGCCATCTCAAGCTGGAAGAGCATTTCTGTAGTGAAACCTTGAGGAGGAGGTGCAACTATTGGAGGCCCACCCAGCGATCCTAAACCACGCTGCCAGCGGCTATCGGCCTGCGGGAACGTACTAAACTCCGGCATCCTAGAGGTCCCGATGGGAGTAGAGTGGAGGGGGGGCTCGAGCAGAAGTCCCCGAGCACCCTCTCCGCCCTGGACCTCACTAGCCGCCCCCAGTACGCAAGCCCTCAAATCGTTCTTCTTGATGCCATGAGCCACCTTAAGCCCCATGAGGGGAGCCAAACACTGTAGACCATACTTGCTAATTCCCTCTAGTCGATCAGCTGTTATATGCACCTCCAAAAACTTCTTTGCGGCCTCCTCACTAGTTACTAACCCCCCTGGCATCTGCCCATCAGAGCCTGCATCATTCCCTGAACCCTCAGTATGATCTGATTCGTCTCCCATGGTGTCCACCAAAAATTCTCACGTTTATAAAAAAAAAAAAAAAAGTACCCAAGCTCCTATGTAGCACTATTCACTTGCCAAAAATGTCTGAAAACTCTCAAGTGCTATACTACTTTGCCAAAAAAAATCTAACGTGCCCACTATATTCCTCAATAAAACAAATGACCACAACAATCCTGCAATTATCTCTTAGTTCACAAGATCCTGAGCTAGGTCGCCATTTGTTACGATCCAGATTCTCAAAGACACAGGGCTCTTCAACATTGGACTAGATAATGGCAAAAAGCAACAACGGTAACACTAGATCCAACCCCTGCCTTAAACACTGGAAAACAAAACACCATTACCGCCCTGAGTCGTGCCTGGACAACGAGGTATCCTATGACTTGGTAACTGGTGCACACACACTAGGCTGACGCTCAATGAAACAGCCTATTCTCAAACAGTAAAAGATTACTCGATTATGTTACACAAAGAAAAGATAGTTAACGTGATTAATTAACGTTACGGTAGATACTCAAATAACTGGCACTCCTGTATTAAAGAAAGTGCAATGCTAGTCCTGCAACATCAACTGGAAACTTCTGAAATAAGTCTGATGCTGGGAAGATGTTCGTAAAGAATCTTGAACAATTATAATGCAGAATACGGGTCACAATAAATGCTAGGACATATAGTAATAATAGGCAGGCGAATAATAAAGACTGCGCAAAGGTAGTAATGCTCGACAACTAAAGAAATGCTTTGTGACACAACGCAACAGCCTACTCGGGTTGTGCAACTCAACAACAACCTCGGCTCAAAAGTGCAGTGAATAATAATGCTGCATACATATAATAATGGGGCTTATCTCTAACCAGTGTCTGCTCAGTTAATAAAGTCTAGCTGGGGTATCAAGGCAGGGCAACAATGGGCGAGCATGCGGCTCGTAGCCTAACGTTGTCCAAGGGTGGTATAATGAAGATTACGTTATATGACGGGGATGCTCTCTTGATAAATCTAGGTCTCTAGTACCTAGCTCTATCCTGGCGATCCCTCAGAAGTCAACACAAAGAGGCAGCACTATGTTGTGAGGGATAGGCTATGGCCCTCTCACACCACAGCGCTGTGCTCGCAAAGTAAACCAACCCGAAGACAACTTAGGCTCCCACAGTACCTGTCGATGTCGTGCAGAGCTTAGCTAACACTGCACACATCGGAGACAACGACACAGTAACCTTACCCCTAGTCTAGCTTTAGATAACCAAGAAGAATCACTCAACACCTTGCAAGGGAGACATATACCGGTCTACAACCTTCCCGAGAGAGGACACATACGGAAAAGTCCGTCTCTCTAAACCTCAATAAAGCATAATACCTCCTTAACCTAATACATGGAAATATCTGAGAGCTTCGCGTACAATACGACTGGTCGACGGTGAACGTCTATGCTGAAACCAGAAGAGATGTTGAGTTTAATAAAGATTAGAGAATGAGAAAGGAGAAGTCGAGAGAGAGAAATAGTATGCAAAGTAGCGAGTATGGGGGACAGAATTGCAAAGGATGTAGGCGATACGCGTGTCAGGCAAGCTCTGAGCTTGTAAAAAACACGAGGCAGCGACGGGAAGGGACTAGTTGACCACCCGGCCGCCAACGCCGTCAGCGCCCAAGCAGGCCGTGTCATAGCTCACCACGCTGCTAGGTGTACTCCTTCACACTCTCTCGCTCGCCTCCCACACAAGCAACATTTATATTATAGCGAATATAAAATATAAGGCGCGGCCACAGACCAAAACAAAGACCGCTTCTAGACTGTCTGTGGCAACACGACACTAATGAAATAAAGCAGATCATTCTAGGACAACTGTAGCCTATCCCCCCATCCTGGCGAGCGCTAGCGAGCTGCAATGCCCCACGCAACCATTCTGCTAACGCCGGGAGGCGTCACATCAGGCTCAGTTCAGGTATCAACAGGGTAAATTCTCAGGTAAAGGCCACAGGTTTCACCAACGACCAGGTCAGGGCCCACCTCCAGCCAAACCCGGCCAGTCGTCCAAGGGTACACCACCACCAGCAATAAACTAAGGTCTCTCTCACTCCCAGGGCCAGTCAAAGGCGTGTTGGAACAGAGGGTGGTCCAGCCGGCGAACCCCAGTCTGCTAACTGGGTCATTCCGGGCGTGTCATCAAGCATGGCCATTAAGAACATGGGCGAGGACTGTGGTACGCAAAGGCATCACTTGGCAGTGGCTCCGGCGACCTCGCTTACATCAGCCGACAAAGGCCAATCATGTTTCTTTAGAGGTGGAGTCACTAGTTCAGGAGATGATTACCAAGAGTGTCATTATCCCAGTCCCCCCGACTTACCCGGTGTTTACATCCAAACTATTTCTAGTACCAAAAAGGGACAGTATTCAGATGAGACCGGTCGTAAACCTGTCTTATTTGAATCTCCACATTCACGTGTCCTTCAGGATGCTGACAGTGAATCAAATCAGGTTAACACTTCCGCCGGGAGGGTGGATGTGTTCATTAGACCTGACAGACGCGTATTGGCACGTCCCGGTAAACGAGAGAATTAAAAAAAAATCTGGCGTTAAGAATAATGCATCAGACATGTCTTTCAAAGGATGCCGTTTGGATTGAACCTAGCGCCACACATATTCACAAAATTAGTCCAGCAAGCCCTGATGCCCATTTTAGAACAGGGGATCAGGATCTTGTGGTATCTGGACGACTGGCTGGTGGTGGCAGAGACAGAAAAGTTATGCAACACTCATGTCAACATTACGTTAAACCATGGCAAATCTCTAGGATTCAAGGTCAACTTAGTAAAGTCAAAACCTTGTTCCCTCACGAGTAATTCAGTGGATAGGGTTGGTCTGGGACACAGCATCTCTCACTCTGAGTCAGAGTGTGGACAATCGAAACAGATTTCGCAAAAAAATGTTTATGTTTCTCCACAGTCTGACTACGACACAGAGACTCTGGGAATCTCTAGTCGGTTCTCTCAACTGGGTTCAACTAACTGTGAAGTTGGGCCGGTTGAAAGTCAAACGTTTAATCTTGGAGGGCAACAAATATTTCCCACTATTACCGGCGGGAACATTATGGCCTATCCCAACATTAATACACAGCTTACTAGCAGTCTGGGCGAAGAGGGAAATGTTGCACTCAGTCATGTCATGGACCTCTCCTCCGCCGACGGTATGGGTGGACATGGATGCGTCAGGGACGATAGGTTGGGGCTTTCAGTCAAACCTCGGGCATCAGGGTCAAGGGCTTTGGTCCCATTCAGAAACCTAGAGACCTCGCTGACTTTTGCATTGTGGACATTCAGGAGGCCAAGTGGCTAACGCCGTAAGGTAGAAACGTGACAGATAAATTTATGAATCAGTACACACAATCTACCAAGAGGCAATGTTAATCTCATTGGCAGTCCTTTACTTCTTGGATAGTTAGAACAGAACAGACAGTACCTTCGGTGGCATTAGTTTTTAATTATTTAAACTATTTGTTTGAACAGAAACGTCTATCTGTAGTGACTCTAAAAAATCACTTAACAGCTATCAGGGTGCCATTTGTTGACCTTACAGGTCTAACCATACCACAAGCGGAAGAAACAGGTTTCATGAGAGCATGCTTCAAACTCCGCCCACCTCCCCGTCAGCTCATGCCTACCTGGTCTCTTGACAAAGCGTTATCTTTGCTGGCAAAATAACTCGCATAAGACAGGAATTGGATGATGCTTCTGTTGGTGAAGAACTTTCAGTTGTACTCCAACCCCGACACATTCCTAATAATGTCCTCTCATCCTTTCACTCAGTAGAGGTGGACATGATCTCGTCCTACATAAGAAACCTCAATAAAACATTTTGCCCGTTGGATCCCATAAATGTTTCCAAGCTACCAAGAGTCTATGATCACACAGTTGAGTTTATTTCCAAAATAATTAATAAGTGCTTCTCTGAAGGTAGCTTCCCACATTCTGAAAAGCATGCACTACTCCGACCTACTCTAAAGAAACCTGGACTTGATGTTGAGAACATGTTGAACTATCGTCCTGTCTCCAACCTGTCCTTCATATCAAAGATATTAGAGCGTGCAATACTTGACCAATTACAACCACTACTTCAGCAGAATGAAACTATCCCAATTTTTCAGTCTGCTTACCGACGGCATCATTCAACTGAAACAGCATTGATTAGAGTACATAATGATCTAGTTGAGAACATTTGCAATGGTGTGGCCTCACTATTGGTCTTGCTTGATCTCTCTGCGGCTTTTGACACAGTGGATCACGAGTTGTTATTGAGTGATCTTTATGATTGTGGTGTGCGTGACTCCGCTCTCTTGCTTCTTGGGTCGTACTTGTCAGGTAGATCCCAGAGTGTGATGGTAAATCAAGTGGTCTCGGACTCGACACCCCTGCAGTATGGTGTTCCGCAGGGATCAGTTTTGGGTCCTATCCTATTTATAATTTATATTAGCAGTTTGTCTCTTCTGCTTCGTGCACATAATGTCACCTTTCACTTTTATGCAGATGACACCCAGATTTATGTGAGAATCACAAATATAGTTGATATACGGAGTAAGATGGAATTGTTGATGTCTGATATCAAGAAGTGGATGAGAGCGAGAAAACTTAAACTAAATGATGGTAAAACTGTGATATTCTCATCATCCGAGGAAATAGAAGAGCTGATGATATGGTAGGTGCCCTCTCCATCAATGTGGGTGGATCTCAGCTGCGACCGGCCAACTCTGTTCGAAATCTGGGTGTATATGTGAACTCCCGATTAGATTTCAAAGAGCATGTAAACCAGATAGTTAAAAGTTGTTACTTGCACATCAGAAATCTCTATTTGGTGAAGCCGTTTATAACCAGACGTTGCCTCCTGACGTTGGTTCACTCATTGGTCTTCTCTCGTGTTGATTATTGCAATGCCCTGTTGGTGGGTCTTCCAAATTATATTTTGAAGAAAGTTCAGTCTGTTCTTAACAGGGCCGCAAGACTAATTTTTGGTGTTCCACCTAGAACTCCTACTACATTTCTTCACATAGAACTGCACTGGCTGCCAGTAAGAGCAAGAATAGAATTTAAGTTGTGTTTGGTGACTTTTAAGGTTCTCAAATTTGGTGAGCCTGGGTACCTTGCGGAGCTGCTCAGGCGCCCACCGGCACACCATGGTGTAGTTGTGCGTCATGACAATGACCCTTTTCGTCTTGATGAACCAAGGGCTTTCCAGCAGTCTTCTTTCTTTGAGAGGTCATTCTCCTACATGGCTCCGAGGTTGTATAACAGGTTGCCGCTGTCCATGAGACAACTGAGTTCTGTTGAATGCTTCAAGAGACAACTTAAGACTTTTCTCTTTGAGAGAAGCTATGATCTTGAGAGAGGTGTCATGACAGATGGCTATAGAGTTTAGGCTATTTTGCCACTGCTAGTGATTGTTAAATGTGTGTTGTATATGAGCCTTCTTTTGATGCATTGATTTTTGTTCTTTTTTCTTTCTCTTTTCGAGCGCTAGTGAATTCTTCGGAAAAATTGGCGCTTATGAGAAATAAGTAACATGCTTATTATTATTATCTTTGCTTCATTCCCGTCTGTATCAGAATACGGCAGATTTTGAATTGCTATTAAAAAAGGCTGTGTTCCTTATGGGTTTGGCAACTGGTAACAGGGTGTCTGAGCTGGCGGCGATGAGCAACACCCCTAATTGCATAAGGTTTGGTACTCTAAATGATTGCATTCATATTGCACCTTCCCCAGGGTTCATCGCCAAGAATGAACATAGTGAACATGTTTTCTCAGAGTTCACGGTACCGGCGTTGAAACGGGGTAAAGTGCACCATAATTTGTGTCCTGTACAAGCTTTAACCAAATATATGAGAGTGGCACCTCTTAACCAACAAGGTGCTTTATGGGTATCGAGTACAGGTAAAAGATTAATGAAACGTAAAATGGGCTTCTCTGCTAGTAGAAGTCATTAAAGAGAGTAATCCCGGCGTAGTGGGTAGGGCCCACGATTTACGCAAATGGGCAGTATCTTTACGTTTTCTCAAAAAAAATTCTGTTGAAGACATAGCTACTACTCAACTATGGGCTTCAAATCATACGTTTTTGACTCGATACCTGTCGGTAGCACTAGACAAACCATCAATGCCATGTGTAGCTTTACGGCAAAGGGTCTAGATGGATCTCTAAGTCACTAATTGTTTAGGTTAAGAAAGAGGGGGGGGGGGGGGGGTGCAGTCAGTGAAACATAAGACACCCTAGACCCGCCGGAGGATATGTACAGAGTATACGAGCTGTGATACAATGTATAAGTGTTGTGATTAAAATTTCTCTGTAGTAATGACTACGGGAAATGTTGTTGAGGTACACTGGATGTAGTACAACAATTGTTTCTTTAAGTGGGATACACTGTTGAAGCAATTTAATTTTAAGAGTTCTCGGTAGTTGCAACTACGAGTAGCATTTTAGTAAGTACATCTGCGATAGTACAAGAATTTATTCTATTTTTTGTGTCTAATTTGAAGGAATATACTGTTACGACCTGGCACTCGGGTACACAAGGGCTCTCAATCAGGACTCGAATACGGCTCGCTGCCACAACGGAAACACACGATCCCAACCCCTGAGTACTGCCAGCCGAACAAAAAACACCAATACCCTCCAGAGTTCAATCTGCTATAACGGGGTATACAAGAACTCGGTACTAGTGTTCAACAACAGACTAATAAAGAGACAGGAATTCTCTAGTCTGGTCAACAATCAAACAAAGAAGTAAGAAACAACAACACCAAAGAATAGTGTTGGCCGAAGCCGAAGTAATCCACCCTTGACTAAGAACTTAAGAAGTCCTCCACCCTCTACTTCGGATCGGCACTATTACGTTACGTTAATTAATAGTCCTTAAGCATCGAGCAAGGAATCTTCTGAAAAAAGTTAGATGCTTCTCGGATGCTCGTAAGAAGTACGTATCGGATTTTGAACAGTAATTCAATAAGAAAAACACTGGCAATTAAATACTATTAAAGGTTTAAATTGGCATAAGAATAATTAAAAGAATATGCAATAGTAAATGGCAAACATTAAAAAGAAGTACTCCGCAAATGCAACGGCAATAGCCTACTCGGATTGTGCTCGTGGGCCACTAATCACTAAAGTAGCCAAGCTTGCAACACATGAAATCAATAGTGTATACACAATATCATACATAAGGAAAGCTTCAATACTATTCTGTATCTACTAATCGAGTAAAGTCTAGCTGGGGTACTGTGGGCAAAAGGCAGCAGTGACTGAGCAAAAACGGCTCGTAGCCTAGCGAAGTCCTCACAATTTAAATATATAAAAGACTTAGTTGACAGTAGCAAGAAAAATAAAATTCCAGAAAAATTAGCACTTGCTAAACTGTTAAGTAATAATAGTAGATATATTGATGATATTCTTGTTTGCAATTTGTTAAATTTTAATCAAGTTGCTAAACTTATTTACCCTAATTCTATTCCCCTCACACAATGTAACGTAAATTATAAAGTTGAAAATTTTCTTGATATAAATATAGAGATTGTTAATGAACAGTGCATACTTAAAGTATATCACAAAGTTGATGATTTTAATTTTAACGTAATAAACTTTCCTTTCCCTAGTAGTAATATCGATAGTAAAATCACTTATAATTGTTTTTATTCCCAATTAATAAGATTTTGTAAAATCTGCACTAAAGTAGATGACTTTTGGGCTAGAGCTAGGTTACTATACAGACTCTTAGTGGACAGAGGTTTTGAGGCAAGTAAATTGTTCCATAAATTTAATCTTTTTAGGGTCAATTATTGTGACTGTATTCTAAAATTTGACATCAATAATTTTAATCAAGCATTTTTAACTTGAAGTTTCTTGTATAACCTCTGCTTACTTTTTGTCTGTATTTATTGTTTATCTTTTTCTTTTTCTATTATTATTATTATTAATATAATATTGATGATTTTTTAAATTTATTGTTCTTGTTAAAAGAGTACTCTTTGTTTAAATCTGTTGTTACTTCATATTTTGCAATTATTTCTCTTTATATTATATGTATTCATTGTCGATAGTATCAATTGCTTACTTTTGCGATTTCCTTAGTTTATTTGTGCTATAAATGTAGGTTATTTGTAGGGTAGTTATTGATAGGGGTCACTTGAGGCATGCTATGCTTACAGGTACCTACCCGATAGCACTATCGTTAGTGAGTGCTGTACTGTATTTTATATATATTTTGTAATAGTATAGATATCTTATCAATATTTGTATTTTTTACTATTGTTAATGTCTTGTCATGTTGCAAATTTGATTTTAAATAATATTTTGACATTTAACATGTAGTTTCTTTATTCATGCAGAGTTTAGTAAAATTTGCCAGAACGTCCCGGACTTCCCAAACTTGACTACTTCCTTTAACGTGACGATAGTGCGTTGTTATATGTGCGATTGGTTTGCTTGGGAAACAGATTAACTTGCTCATGTAGTGATGTACACCCTATGTGGTGGATTGTGTTCTTTTATTTAATAATTTTCATTTTAGTAAACGTTGTTTCCACATAGCGATTTTGATAATTTAATTTGACTTTATATTGTCCTTGTCCCAATTTTGGTTTGTTTAGTTTGCAAGTTTTACATTTTAACTGTTTAAAGTATTACGTTAACACTAACAAGTGCACTTTGAGAAATCCAGATCCCTTGTATCTGGTTTTCTCCCGGCTCCTTGACAAAGTAAAAACAAGCTGTTAATAAAATACAGGGTGGTTAGGCTCTTGCCCTCACGCACTGTAAATTATTAACTCAACACAGTCAGCCGCGAAGACAACCTAGGCTTCACTGAACCGAAACGAGTATGCAGGTTTATCGCTTAACCACTGCATCAAACAACAACTCGTGGAAATTCCCGGCGCGACCGAAGCCGTTCCAAGGACCCGTGCCCCCAGGAGGGGGGCAGGGGATGGTTGTGACGGTTTGGCTCCCGAAACTGCTCCCCGCGGCCGGCATCCGGTTTTCCTCCACTGGTCGTTGATTTTGTCTTCGGCTGTGGAGGGTCGGCAGCCATCCGCGGTTGGCAGCCCCGGCACACCCAGCACACGGTATCACACACAATTATTGTCCTCTCTCCCTCCCTGCCCACCCCGAACCAACTTCCAGAAGCACATCCATACTCATATCTCTCACCGATCCATCCACTCACTCACAGACAACACGCAGCTGCATGCACGACCTCCCGAAATCCATCCTTCCGAATCCTCCCTTCCTCGCGAGGACAGAGTCCACCTGGCCAGGCTGAGATGCGGACACCATCCAGCTCTCCTGAGCTATCAGAAGAGACTGGATGACTCCGTTGTCGACACCTGCCCGGGATGTAACACAGCACCCCATACCATTAAACACATCATAGAAGACTGCATTTCACAACCACTTACGCCAACAACACAATCTACACTCAATGAGAGCTCTGTGGGAAAGCCCGATCGTGGCCATGGCCTTTCTCAGGGACTCGGGGCTGTTCGGCCAGGCAGCTTAGGGAACAACAACAACAACAACAACAACAACTCGTAACACAGAAAAGCCTTACCCCAGTCTAGCATTACCTAGACTAGCAGAAAACAGGAATAATAATAATAACACACAGGGAAATGCATAGACAAGTGCAACAAACATAAATCAATCCTATTCTAAGTTAACCCTTCCAAAATAGGCTATCTAATAGGCATGTATCTCATGAGAACTCAAGCGATAATCCGTTGGCTGACTAGCTCTGCACCAACGGGACCATGGAAGTTAAAAAGGGTAGGGAAAAGAGGAGATAAGAATGTAAGGTAGTAGAGAAAGTTCACATCAGTCAGAAGAATATATATAGTTAGCAAGGGAAATGAGAAGTCGCTCTGCCTAATGAGTTCTGATCAAAAAATGGCTAGACTTCCCTTTTTATACTCGGCCCTCTAGTGAGCCCAACGTGAACTACTAAGGACCGCCCACTGACAATCATTACGTAATTTCTCTCTCTCCTCTGGGATAGACAAAGGCTTTCCTAGCACTGAGGGGAGGGGGGGGGGGGAGTGCTAGTGAGTTAGGCCCACCTCCCGCATGGCGCACCCACTGACCCCCAACTGTGGCTGCCGCTTCTCCCATCATTACAAATAAGTTTTACACACAATACTTATAACTAATGATATAAAATAGAACTCGTTGACTCAGATGAAAACAAAATACATATTCATATTACTTATAGTACAACGGCTCACATGAACTAAGTTAGGAAACTCTACATAGACTACAGCCAAAGTTCCTGCCCTGACGATCCTAGCGAGAGTGGGGCATGACTAGGCGTTCTGTACAGCATGCTCACACTGGACATGCGTCACAATACACATTAGAATAATGGGGTTTATATGTGCACATGTAAACATAAAGTTTTATTTTTCACCACTTAATTTAAGTGGGGTGCCTTTAACTTTCAGATCTGTGAACAGATTCTCATAGTTACCCTTTTTCCTCAAGCAGGCTTCTTTAAGCACGCCCCTGCTTGTACCCCTTTTTATATGTTGTATAAAGTTTATACATAAATATATAATTTTTACAAAGTAAGAATACTATGTGGTTGTTTGATTATCTGCCTATTCTATTTGTAATGGTTATGATATGATTACGAATGTCCCCCTCCAGTCTTAGATATCAGGCATAATCGTCAATGATGGAGGGGCCACTAATAAATTATAGGTTTGACTCCTGCAAGGAGATAAAGTAAACCTAATATTTGGTAGTGGCCCCGTAATCATTGACGACTGGGGCCCTCCCGACCATCTCCTTCCCATTCGTTGATGTATTAAGGATTTTGGTATACTTGATATGTCAGTGAAGGCGGAACAATGCGCTAGTCAGCGTCTGGTCCAAGAATCCACAGAAGTACATCCACGGAATATGGAAAGCTTATGAATAGTTATTCTTATTTTATTTTTATTTTTTATTTGTTACAAAGTTTTTTCGTAGTGAGAACCCAATCATAAAGACGAACCATGAGTGATTTTGCGTGTGCTTATGATGAAGGTTCCTCTGAGCTCTGCGGCGGTAGATTCAAACTACGCTTATGAGCGTTTGAAGAGGTAGCCTTATGTAATAGGCATAATCGTCAATGATTACGGGGCCACTACTAAATATTAGGTTTTCTTTATCTCCTTGCAGGAGTCAAACCTATAATAGTGATGTATCATCCAAAACTAATTTACACATGCACATGTAATAATAATAATAATAATAATAATAATAATAATAATAATCTGGTCTTTTATTTCTCGCAAGCGCCAGTTCTTCCAGAGGAATTCACTAGAGCTCATAACACATTCCACCACAATCAAGAGAAGTGTGGTGCAGTTCACTTGTAGTTCAAGCAACAACAACTATTTAACATGGCAGCAGTTAGAATCTGACGACCTGTCACTGTGCCACTTGCAAGAGCATAACTCCTACAGAAGAGAAAGGTTTTCAACTGTTTTTTGAAAGAGTCTATGGAGTTCAGCTGTCTAATTGATAAAGGCAATTCATTATATAACCTAGGAGCCACGAAAGAAAAGGACCGATCAGAGAAAGAGGACTGCTGGATAGCTACCGGTTCATCAAGACGCAGCAATCATCACTGCTTCTCAGGATCGCACCAGAACGTGCCAAAGGGCGTCTCAAGAGGTCAGCAAGATACTTAGGTTCGCTAAACATAAGTGGCTTAAAAGTCATAAGACACAACTTAAACTCTATCCTAGCTTTAACTGGCAACCAGTGCAGCTCTATCAAATATGAAGAAGTGGGGGTTCTTGGAGGTAGATCAAATATGAGCCTCGCTGTTCTATTTAGTATGGACTGAACTTTTTGTAGCAAGTAATTAGGAAGGCCAACCAATAAGGCATTACAATAGTCCACACATGATAGGACAATTGAGTGAACCAATGTTAAAAGACAGCGCTTGTTAAGAAACCGTCTCACTGAATACAAGTTTCTGATTTGGAGATTACAAATTTTGATGACCTGATTGATGTGATTCTCGTAGTTCAATCTAGAGTTAAAGTATACTCCAAGGTTTCGCACTGAGCTTACTGGGCGAAGTTCAGAACCTCCCATATCCAGTCACCACATTTTCAGCATCATTTCCCCTTCTATGAATGATAATGATCTCTGTTTTGTTCTCATTCAGGTTGAGTTTCCGGTTTGCCATCCAGATCTTAATGTCAGACAATAAAGATTCCATTTTGGTCTTAGTATCATTAATGTTTTCTATCTTCACATACAACTGAGTGTCATCAGCGTAAAAGTGATAGGCAATACCATGAGCATCTAGCAAGGATGCCAAGCTGCTAGTGTAAACTATAAAGAGGATCGGTCCCAGAACCGATCCCTGAGGAATTCCAAACAACAGGGGGGCTTGGTCAGAGATGGTATGGCCAATCACCACACGCTGAAATCTATCTGATAAATATGATTTGAGGAGCAAGAGTGCTCTTTCACGAACACCGTAAGAGTGCAGATCTTTTAACAGTAGGTCATGGTCCACTGTATCGAAGGCCGCAGAAAGATCCAACAAAACTAAGAGAGACGCCTTCCTGTTGCATGTGTTCTCCACCAAGTCATTCTGAATCTTACATAAAGAGGTCTCAGTTGAATGGTATTTCCTTTATGCAGACTGAGCAAGAGGAACAGATTTGTTCTGTTCAAGCAATGGTAACAATTGATCAAGTACGGCCCGCTCAATTATTTTTGAAAGAAATGACAAGTTTGAAACAGGTCGGTAATTTGACATATCCCCAGCATCAAGTCCAGGTTTCTTTAGAAGAGGCACCAATAGAGCTTGTTTCTCAGATTGAACAAAGTTACCCTCCATGAAGCATCTGTTTACAATTTTACAGATGAAGTCTGCGACATGCAGGTAGATAAATGACATCTTGGATACATTAACCCTCTCACGTTCTTGACGCAATTTTGAGCCTATTAGGGATACTTTAAAGCCTTTGTTACCATCAGGGGTATTTAGAAACCTTTAGTTTAGTTACTTCAACCTCTGCAGTTGTCTTTGAGTTAGCTGTGGGCAGAAAACTAATTTTCGAGAGGTAATTATAAGTGTGAGAGTACTCTACTTATTATTGCTAATCTGGCAACCTCTGCATCATAAGAATGTGAGAGGGTTAATAGGATCAAGCTTGCAGAAAGTTTTATTCATGTCTCTGACATAACTAATAATTTTACTTGTGTCCACTGGATGAAATGATGAAAGGATACGATTCATTACATGTGGAGGTTGGAAATCCACCGAAAACTTGTCATGGATCAATGTATTATCTAACTCATTTCTAATGCGTGTTATCTTAGTCGTGAAAAGTGAAGAAAAATCAGAGGCCAGTCGAGCGCTTGGCACGGAGGCAGGACAGGGAGCCATGTTCTTCCGACCCAACAAACCATTGACAACCTCAGCAAGCTTCTTTTGATCATTGCCACAGGAATCAACTCTGTTTTGATAATACTTAGACTTTTCAGCTTTCACTGCACAGACTACATCTTTTCTTGCCGATATATATTCCAGTCGAGTTTCCTCCGTTCGTTGCAAGCGCCACTTTCGTTCTGCTCTCCTATATTGTCTGCAGAGAGAGTTAACTGGTGGGCCGTACCAAGGTGAATCATCACGCACAATAATTGTCTTCACAATCTCCGGGCAATGATGATCAAAGACAGATTGAAGTACCCTATTATGAATCTCAGTTAGTTCATCGGATGAAAGAACAGAGCAGCTGATGGCATTTACTGTAGAGACTGGCCAATTTCATGGCAAATTTGCCCTTGATCAATATTTTTGTAATTTCTGAACCTAATTTCCTTTTTATAGGAAGATACTTTGGATACACTGATATAAAAAGTAATTAAAGCATGGTCAGAGACTGTAGGATCTATCGGATCAACTTCAATGTCCGACACACGATTGCAACCAACTGGAGATAAAACCAAATCAAGAATGTGCCCACAAATATGAGTCGAGTGGGACACATGGTTGACAAAATTATTATGACCGATCAATTCAAGAAATTCAGAAGAAAAGGGCTTCAAAGATGGATTATCAATCCAATAATTAAAGTCACCACAGATCAGCAACCTACCAGCCTTACTATCAAATGCCTCCAAAAACTGACCAAACTCATCCATGAAGTTTCTATCCGTTCCTCGATGACCTGGTCGATAGATAGTTGCAATTCTAAAGGTTTGCTGACGATGGTTCATTACTACTTCCAGGAGTTCAAAAGAAGATGGGACAGGAACATAGTCTGAGCGAGAAATACTTGTGATCGCGAGAGAATAAATAAGCGCTACGCCTCCACCATGTACAGACATTATGTAATCCTAAGTCCATAATCTAAATATTTTAGAACTTCCCCGGATTAAATTATCCTTGCATTAGATTCGATTAAATGAATGGGGAAACGCATTTTTATGATGGGTAGCCTACATGACCACCACCGGAAATGTTATATACAAACAGTTGGTCCTCCGGTAACGCGGCTAATGTGTTCTGGTAACCTCCCGTGTTACCAAAAACCGCGTTACCGAACCCATATGTTTACATGTTAAAGGTACAGTACCTTGGTGTTCTGGGGATTACCACAAAGTCCACGTTTTCTCCATAGAAGTCTATATGTTATAATAATTAAATAAATTATAAAGGTTATTTGACATGTGCAATGAGTTGATTTGCCCATTGCAACAACTCTTACCTCTGAATAAATATTTCGTTTAGGCTAGGCTGCTAAGCTAGTTAAGGAGAGAGAGTCACAGCAGTAGCCGACATTTTTCGATCGAAGCTCTGAAAACCCGCCATCATATTTCTCACCTCACACAATAACTACACATTTTAGAATGGTCTACTCTTCACTCCCGATGTATCAATGGGAAGATATTATAGGGATGGAATTTGTGCTGTACCTGGTATCAGTGCATTACCACAAGCCCACCGAAACGTCAATAAAATACCCTCATTGTTCCCTGATTAAATAGCACTGTATGAATATTCCCATATTCAAAATATGCTATTGGGGTGCAATGCCTGGTGAGTTATCTGCTCAACAGGTGGCGTTGTGTGTGTGTAAGTGTGAGAGTCCGATTGTAGGGGGTGAGACAGTGAAGCACGGGAACGAGGTGGCTTCAGAGATGGGGTCGTTTCGGGCCATGAGTGAGCACCGTGCCTCATGTGAAGGCAAGATGGCAGGTGCTCGTTGTACTCTACGTGCTTCACATGTCTCACTCCCTAGACTGGAACAAGACCTCACAGGCTTCACTGTTCATTGTAAAGCGGTGAATGTTAAGGCTCTCAGCCTATGCCCGAGAGGAAGTAAGTTGGAATATAGAAAAAAAAAAAAAAAAAAAAAAAAAACTCAACGCACATCAACGACCATATCTACCTCTGGTATGCATAACAACTTGGTTAGGCCATTTATTTGCAGAGATATGGGCATCGGTAAATGGTGAAAATCGTAACTTCGGAATTCCCGCATAACTCGCCGTCTTATTATTTCTCACCTCACACAATGTAGGGTGTTCTAGTCTTCACCCAACACACAGCAACGATCATATCTACCTCTGGTAGGCATAAACACTTGGTTAGGCCATTTATTTGCAGAGATATGAGCATCGGTAAATTACGAAAGTCGGGAGTAAAGATTCGGCGACCGAGATAGCCTAGCCATGTTTTCCACACAATGACAACACACACACACACTCACTCGACAGCCAAACAATAACATACGTGTGTTTCGGTAATTATTCTCACCTCGCACATTAACTACACAATGTGGAGTGTTCTAGTCTTCACCCAATGCACGGGAACGATCATATCTACCTCCGGTATGCATAAAAACTTGGTTAGGCCATATATTTGCAGAGATATGAGCATCGGTAAATGACGAAAATCGGAACTTCGGAACTGCCGCCTAACTCGCCGTCTTATATTTATTACCTCACACAATAACTACACAATGTAGGGTGTTCTAGTCTTCACCCAACGCACAGGAACGATCATATCTACCTCTGGTAGGCATAAACACTTGGTTAGGCCATATATTTGCAGAGATATGAACATTGGTAAATTACGAAAGTCTGGAGTAAAGGTTCGGCGCCCAGCTGGACCCCGCGCGAGTGTAAGTATTGACTGTGTTAGCAAAATTTTGGATATTTGGGGTGTACCGCGTGCCACCAAATCCGCGTTTCCAAAGTGCGCGTTACCGGAGGACCAACTGTACATCATGATACATGGGAAAAATTGTATAGCCAGGGATCTAAAAAAAATATTGGCTTTGACCCCCCCTGAAAAAATCCTGTGGACGCCCTTGTGTGGTGACCATAACTGGCTGCAGTAGTCCAGAATGGGTTGGACTAGCATCTTCCATAGTGTCAGCATACAGTTGGTGTCTCTGGATTTGAAGGGGCGTAGGATCCATCCAGCCATTCTTCTTGCCTTACTTGTGACCTCTTCTATGTGTTTTCTAAATGTGGCATCATCACTCAGGTGAACCCCTAGACTTTTCACATTTGAACTTGCAGTGATGACTTGGGCTTCACTGGTGAGTAGCTGAGTCGAGTTCTTGATATCGTTGTTGTTGTTGTTGTTTTTCCCTAAGCTGCCTGGCCGAACAGCCCCGAGTCCCTGAGAAAGGCCATGGCCACGATCGGGCTCTCCCACAGAGCTCTCATTGAGTGTAGATTGTGTTGTTGGCGTAAGTGGTTGTGTGAAATGCAGTCTTCTATGATGTGTTTAATGGTATGGGGTGCTGTGTTACATCCCGGGCAGGCGTCGACAACGGAGTCATCCAGTCTCTTCTGATAGCTCAGGAGAGCTGGATGGTGTCCGCATCTCAGCCTGGCCAGGTGGACTCTGTCCTCGCGAGGAAGGGAGGATTCGGAAGGATGGATTTCGGGAGGTCGTGCATGCAGCTGCGTGTTGTCTGTGAGTGAGTGGATGGATCGGTGAGAGATATGAGTATGGATGTGCTTCTGGAAGTTGGTTCGGGGTGGGCAGGGAGGGAGAGAGGACAATAATTGTGTGTGATACCGTGTGCTGGGTGTTGTTTTGATATTTCTTGGTGTCTGTAGGTGTGTTGCCATGTAGTTTAGTGGGTGGTCTTGGTTCGTGGAGGCTGCTGCCAGGAATTGAGTGCCTCTCATGTCCAGATGGTCTTTGACTTTGAGAATTTTGGTTTCTTGATGTAGGTGATCTGTGGGTGAAGTAGCTGTGCAGCCTGTAATGATCTTCAGGGCTTTGTTTTGAATAGTCTGTAAGGTCTTATGATGAGTTTCAGCTAGGTTAGAAGCCCAGGCTGGGCTTGCGTATTCCATCACTGATCTTATGTATTGTTTATATACTGTGGTGGTAGTTTCTTTGTTGTGTCCAAATTTTGTGTGAGCAAGTGACCTGAGGGCGTTAAGTCTGGGTGTCAGTTTCTTTTTAATGTTTGTGGTGTGCTGTTTGAATGTCATATGAGTATCATATGTTACTCCTAGGATTTTGTGTGTGTGTGTATGTGTTAGGGGTGTGTTGTTTATGGTGAGTTGAGGGATGTATTCGTGTTCTCCTGTCCAACTTGTGAGCAGGGTTGCGGTGGATTTGGCTGGGGCTAGATTAAGTCTGTTTGTAGTGCACCAACCATGTAGTGTGTTGAGATAGGGTTGAAGGAGATCTGTTGATCTTTTTGGGTCATGGTGTGTGCATGTGAGTGTTATGTCATCTGCATAGGAGGCTAAGTTTATTTGGGGCGTATTGGGTGTAGTTATATCGTGCATGTACAGATTGAAGAGTGCGGGCGATAGGACGGATCCTTGTGGGACTCCGTTTGGAAAGTTTCTGATTTTAGATGACTGACCGGCAAAAGATACGTGTGCACATCTGCCTGCTAGGAAGTTGGCCAGCCACCTTTTTGTGTTGTTGTGCATGTTTGTGTTGTAGATTTTGTTTGTTAGGTTGTGGCGGGGGATGGCATCGAAGGCTTTACTAATGTCGAGTGTGGCTAATAGTGATCTGTGTGGTGGTCTAGCTGAGTTGATGCCGTCGAAAGCTCTTTGTGTAAGGTCTGTGAGAAGAGTGTTTGTGGAGTGCAGTGGCCTAAAGCCATGTTGTGTTGGAGCTAGGGGTAGGTCAGGTGTAATTAGTTGTAATACTAGGCGTTCCATGACTTTGGAGGGGGAGCAAAGAAGTGTGATGGGGCGGTGCGAGGAGGGTAGCGTGGGGTCTTTGTTGGGTTTGGGGAATGTGATGATGATACCATGCTTCCAAATGTATTGTGTTGTGTGAATAGCTGTAGTTTGATATGTTAGTGAGTGCTTGTATGCCTTGTGGTCCCAGGTGTCTGAGGTGTATGTTGCTTATGTTGTCTAGGCCACAGGCGGGTGAGTGCTTGAGATTGTTGATGATATGCTTTGTCTGGTGATTGGTGAAGGGTGTATAGTCAGGGTCTGTGGGGAATTGTCTCTTACGTCGGATGACACGTCGGTCGTCTTTGTGAGGTTTTAGGTGGCTGACATGTGAAAAGTGATTGATGAGAGTGTTTGCTTGTTGTTTACATGAAGGAGTAGAGTCTGTTGTTGTGATTGCAGCATGTGATTGTGTTGTGTTGCTGTTGGAAAGTGTGATGCTGTTTAGTGTTTTGTAGAGTTTTTGGGGGTTTGTTTTGTGATCAAGTGTTTGTAGGAAGTTATTCCAATTTAGTTTTTGTAGTTTTTGTATTTTGTTGTTAGTTTGGGTGTTGAGTGCTTGAATTTGTTGTGTGGTGTCTTGTGTGTTGGGTGCTGGGGAGTGTTTCAGTATGTCGCGTTGTCTGATGAGGTTTTGAATTTCTGGTGTGAAGTTGGGGTTGTGTCTTTTCCTGTTACCTCTTGGAATGTGTTTCTTGTCAGCGTTTTGGATAGTTTTATTGAGTATGTGTACAGCATTGTTGATGTTAGTGATGGGTGTACTGTTTAGAGTTGTGAAGTGTTGTTCTGTCTCATTTGTGAATGCTTCCCAGTTAGCTCTTTTATAATTGGTGTATGTGTGTTTGTGGCTAGCTGGGGTGAGTCTGGTTTTGGTGGTGATAATGATCGGGAGGTGGTCAGAGCCTAAGGTTCTGACCACCCTCCAGGATGTTGTGGGGGCAAGTTCTGGGGAGCAAAAGGTGATGTCAGGAGATGATGGGTTATAGAGGGCTTGGTGAGGAATATGTTGATGGATGTCGTTAAGGATGATGAGGTTATCGGTTTGGTTTTGTAGTACCAGCCCTCTGTCTGTGTCGGGGTTGTCGACAAACCAGGCCGACGTCTTGGCGTTGAAGTCACCACCCAGGATGATGTGTGGGGTGTTTGTGATGTGTTGTAAGTGTGGTCTGTATTCATTTGGTACTGTAGGGGATGTTTGGGGAGGGATGTATGTGTTTATGATGGTTATGTTGGAGTTGTTGCCAGTGCGTATTTTAATTGATTGTATTTCTGTTGTGTTATCATTTGGGGAGAGGAGGGATTTGGTTTGTACACTGGTTACTATGTATGATATTTCTTTGTGTACCAGAGTGATGAGTCCACCGCCCCCGCCGACAGCCCGGTCTTGTCTGATGGTGGTGAAATTATGAAATGTGGGTGTTTTTTGTGTTGTGCGGAGTTTTGTTTCTTGTAAGATGGCAATGTGTATGTTGTGTTGTTTGATGAAGTGTGAGAGTTCGTGTTTCTTTGTGTTGATGCCATCTATGTTCAGTTGAAGAATGTTAATGTTATGTGCACGATGTATGTTGGGTGCTGCTGCACGAGGATGGGGTGGGGGTGGGGGTGGGGGTGAGGGAGGAGCTGGGGGTTGGGAAGGGTGAGGTGGGGGTGGGGATTGGGGAGCAGGAGATGGGGGTTGGAATGGATTAGGATGGGGTGTGGTGTGTTGAGTTGAGGATGTGGATGGTATGGGAAGGTTAGGTGGGTTAGGGAGGAGAGGTGGACGGGTTTTAGGGGGGGGAGTGGATGATATGGGAAGGTTAGGTGGGCTGGCGAGGAGAGGTGGACGGGTTTTAGGTGAGGGATTTGACTGGGAGAGGGAGGGGCATGAGGAACAGGTCCAGGTGTTTGTGTAGTGTTTCTTGGAGGCAAGTGTTGTGCAGGTGAAGTGGGTCCAGTTCCCGCATGAATTGCAGAGAACTGAACCCTTAGTATGGCGACTCGAAGTGATGGGTTTTGAGCAAGTTGGACATATGTATGTGTACGTTGGTTCGGGGTTGCTCTCAATGTCTCCGGCTAGAAGAAGTCTTCGAGAAATGACAGCCGGAGAGTCATTTCTCGGTGTAGGAAAAACTGTGTGGTGTGAGAGGTGTGGAAATTCCCGGCGCGACCGAAGCCGCTCCAAGGACCCGTGCCCCCAGGGAGGGGGCAGGGGATGGTTGTAACGGTTTGGCTCCCGAAACTGCTCCCCGCGGCCGGCATCCGGTTTTCCTCCACTGGTCGTTGATTTTGTCTTCGGCCGTGGAGGGTCGGCAGCCATCCGCGGTTGGCAGCCTCGGGAGGTGGCCCCACGGCGTAGACGCCGCCACATCAGGACCTTGATATCGTTATATTTATTAGTGGCCCCGAAATCATTGACGATATGCCTATTAGTATAATAGTCCTCTTTCAAGTACCCGCGGTCAGTGTATTTGAAAACCCCACCGCAGGGAGAAAGAGTTCCTCATCATAAGTGCAACTCGAATTCTCTTGTGGAATCGTCTTTATGACGAAAAGACTTCGTAAAAAACAAAAAGTAAATATTAAGATTAAATTTGTTATATTACAGCTTTCCATCCTGTGGATGTCTTTGTTGTGGATTCTATCCCAGACGGTGAAACCAACGTTGCCATTCCTTCTTCTTCTCCCTGCGAACACCGGGTCCAGACGTGTCTGGCCGTGCTCGGCTTTATTCTTCGTTCTCACAACACTAGTGAGTCTTTTGCTCATTTGTATCTATCCGAGTTGTACTAGAATAGGTTTAGATTAGCTAGAACAGGCAGCCCCATTGGTGTGTCCGCAGGAGAATGTTAAAATAGGGTAAGTTTGTACAGGCGCTTTGTTTGCCCCCATTGGGCCCCATGCGCCATGTTGTGTTTTTGTTTTGTTTTGCGCCTTAGTTATCTCTACTTAGCTTTTAGTTAGGAGGCTAACTTTAGGCAGGAAATGCTTCAGGGCCGTCGATATGAGGCAGTTGAATTTTTATATGATATTTAGCAGACGCTCTGGTCTAAGAGTTGTCACACGTGGTGTGGAACTTTCCCGAGTCCGTATCTGCTATTTCCCCTAGGCCGTGGGGTTTGCTCCGCTCGTCGCTGCTTCTTCAGAGGCAAGACTAAGTGATTCATTATATTAATGACTATGAGCCTCGTGGCCAGCCTCGTTAGGGGTGATTCTTAGTTGGCTAGGGGTACGATTATTGCTTTAATATTACTATTGTAGCCCTAAGTTGTATTGTGTGTTGCCATGGGGGATATTTACATGATAACATAACGGCAGGAGACGTCCTGTCCATTTGGTGGGGTTTTGCGGGGTTCTGACTTTCCCAGATAAGTCAGTCTCCTTCAAAAGTTTGTTTTTTTCCTCCGGTGATCTTTGTGTGTATTGATGCCGGGGACTCGCCTCGCAGACGAGAAAGAAACTTGCCAAATTAACCGGAGTGGTGTGCTATACCACTATTCCCGGCGGAAATGCTGATTCTCAAGGGAATCTCGGCCCGGCCTGACCAGACTTAGAAGCGCCCGGCGACACAGTCCAGTGAGATTATTATTCTATCCTTCAGGTCTTTTAGACGACGAGATAGATAGCTTGACAGGTTATTAAGGGCCATTGACACTTTGTCACAGGTAAGCAGTTAAAAAAAGAAGACGAAATCTTTAGCGGTTTTGTCACAGACTAATTTTCCGGCGTATTTGTGAGAGTAATGATGTGTGTACCTCTCAGTTTATCCTTATGAGCATTGATTCCTGGAAATCTTATTTTCCAGATCTCAGCACATCTGTAGCGACCCAGGTCAGCAGGGAAAGGAGCCGATCCCGGCGGGGGGGGGTGTTTAGCTCCATCATGCCTTACGTAGTCCTATGCGCTACTCCAACTTGCCTCATATACCCATTTTCGCACACAAACTTTGTATAAAGTGCGTAAAATGCCTCGATAGATCACGAGGCATTTGGGTATCTAAAAGGTGCGCCGTTTGTTCAGACTTCGTTAAAATTGATTTGTGAAGAAAGATCAATCATGTCTTGTAGCACTCAAAGAAATAAAATACACTTTTAATGCCTATACGAAAGACATTGCCCATAAGGCCCTGCACTGTGACGATGAGGCGCTTTGGGATCACTTAGTAATAAAGTCACCAGTGCTTAAAATTACGCCAGCTAAATCCACAAAATCTAAAGCTAAAACTAAGACTCTTTCAAAGGAGCTAGTGAGTAGTGATGAGAGCAGCGATTCTAGCGAGGCAACCCTCCCTGGCCGCCGCAAGAGGGGTCGTTCACCATCACCGAGTGATCGCTCAAGGTCCCAGTCAAGGACCCCCCTCAGGCAATCTAGACACAATCTTCAGTAGATTCTTCTTCTAGATCTCAGAAGCGGCGTAAAGATGACGAGACAACATCTAGCCATAGAACAGCAGAAAAGGGACATAAAAGTTCCCGCAAGGAGGAGGCGCAGTCGCGGCACCGGCCTACGCCGGAGCTGCGACCACTTCCCTCCCCCTCCACCTCCATATGTCCTAATGTCCAATCTGGCAGCTCGGAGGCGGGGACGGGGGGGACTGAGTCGACTCCTAGGGAGGAATCTAGAGAATCATTAAGTGTTAATCAGGATGTACCCTTTGCTATACCGAAATTGAACCTACCTAGCAATGGGCCCCCAATAGTGTCACAACGAGTATTAGCGGAACAGTATAGGGGTTATACATCAACCAGACATCAGGACCTTATTAGTTCGCAAGATAATCAAGTGATACCTGATTCTCAACCTCCTATTCAAGGTAGAAGTGTGTGGAGGCACTCAGAACCCTCACTAAGGGAGAACGAGGGTAGGTTCCAAGACAGTACAGTACCAGGAACAGGGCGGATATTGAAATTATACCTTCCTTAGTACCTGACTTGACGTGGCCACCTTTTACACCACTGTCAGTTCCACAGCAACAACCGCCGGAACCGTTAGAGGTACAGGAAGAGCCGGAAGTGATAGAACTAACTTTAGCTCAACCACAACAGACAGAGGAGGGGTCAGAAGTGGGATCAGAGTCTTCTAAAGAATCACAGAGTAAATATGTAACTACTGATGATTTAGAGTATATCTTGCATAATGTCATGCGCGAATACAATATTCCAAAGGCTCAGGATACCCCCATAGCTCCGCCGGGTGCTCCCCCGATAGGGTCGACTGTGCAGCCACTAGAGCCCCCCAGACTTGTCCATGTTGTTGTTGTTGTTCCCCAAGCTGCCTGGCTTGTCAGACTTGCCAGACTTGTCCATAATAATAGATCACTCCCTCCAAGTAACGTAGTCCCACCGAACACCATTTCAAGTAGCACTGCAGTGCCCGCCTCCTTGTCTACCTCCAATGTTTGTGTTATTACGGATGTTACTCCTCCCCCTCTAGACAAAACCCCACATTGAAAAGGCCCTATGCCACTTTTATATGGGCCGGACTGCTCGTGGATTCCAGCTATTGCACGGAACCCGGGCGTAGCACAGCCTACAGTATCGGGGGAGATGCCAGTGCCTAGTGACTGGGTGATAGTGTGGGGATCGGTTTTTACACCATACCCGAAAGAGGATTAATGGAGCTTCGATCTTACTCTCAACCATCTGAACAATTTTACCAACACACCTAAACTTCGTTAAATGCGGAAATAGCCTCACGAAAATATCATGCCCTGGTGGGGGCACGAACTCTCGACCCTTGGGTGTGAGGCAGACACCTTACCAGTTAGACCAGTAGAGATATCCCACTTGGCCTGTTCGGCTCAGGGTATTTCCGCATCCGAGGTCTGTTTAGGCTAGCCTATTTTCACTGACTTTACAATAGAAGTTAGCAAGAGTAAGAAGCTAAGGGCGAAAAATTCACAAGGGCGGGTATTAGATGTCACAATCAAAGCTATTCCAACTATGTATTCTCCTGATTTTTTCGTATACTCTTCTACGCCGGCATTACCTCCCGCCTCATCTGCACGACTTTTTGCAGATTGGACTAAGTCGAACTGCATGAACGATGTTAAATCGCTTCAGGCTATTACGCCGGAGTTGGATACAACTCCAGCCCTAGACCAGTCTCATAACCCAGTTCTGCAGGTGGGACAGGTAGGTGTTGGCCCGTGGGTGGACTGGGAGGCAGAAGCTCAACTGTTTGCAACAACTATAACTTCAAAATCCTCCCACCAAATTCCCCAGGATACTCATTTATGGTTTTCCATGCCCATTAATAAAGCCGGAGGTGTGTCCCCAGCCCTATTTGATTTCTTGTCGGCTCCCAAATTGTCTCTCTATGACAGGAACCCTTCTCAACTCTCTCCTGCACACTTAGACAGAGATTTTAAATTGATACGCCTACAGAATATTTTCCCAATTCTTGTTGAGCCCAAAATAGCCAGTCCCGGGGGACAATAGCCGCTATTTCTGACCAAACTGTACGGAAGGCCACTGAACTATCTAGAAGGCTTCTGTTACAGAATTCTATTCAATCTATGGGCAACATCCGGATAGCCTTGTTGGAGGCTGTCAGGGCACGCCAAGACTTTTTTTTTTTTTTTTTTTTTTTTTTTTTTCTATGTGATTGAGGGAGGCAAAAGGCATAACTGCCTATAGCGAGTGCCTCCCCCATAGTTGAAAGAGTGACAGGGCCAAAATCAAGGGACGTTCGAGCCAAAATGCCTGGACACACGGAGCTTGAAGCAATTTAAGTCATAGGAAGAGGGAAAGACTGATTCTGGGAGAGAGTTCCAGAGCTCAGATGTTGAGTAGAAGAAAGTTTGAGAGTAACATTTCACTCTTGGGTTGGAGAGTTGCACAGAGTAGGGGTGGGATTGAGTTGCAAGACGGGTACCACGTGCCCTACGTAAAGGAGGTGGTATGCACTGGGATAGCTCTGAGGAACACTGATTATTATAGTAGCGATAGAATAGCGAGAGAGATGCAACATTGCGGCGGAGAGAGAGAGAGATTGCAGAGAGTTGGTGAGTGGACGGGAGTTAATGATACGAAAGGCCTTCCTTTCAACTTTGTCTAGGAGAGCGGTGTGAGAGGAACCTCCCCACACATGTGAACAATACTCAATACAAGGGCGCACTATGCCCCTGTACAGAGCAAGAAGCTGTGCAGGGGAAAAGAACCCCCTAAGGCGGTTGAGCACACCCAGCTTCTGGGAGGCTGCCTTAGCAAGACTGGTAATATGGTCCTTCCAAATGAGAGCAGAAGAAAAAGATACACCAAGAATATTGAGAGAAGATGAAGGGTTGATTTTTGTATTGTTGAAGAATAAGGGATAGTCCGCTGGGAGATCCTGACGGGTAGATAGATGGAGAAATTGGGTTTTGGAAGCATTAAAGTTAACAAGGTTTTCTCTGCCCCAATTGGAAATAGTATTTAGATCAGAATTTAAGAGTTCTATGGCTTCATTACGTTTGTCGTTGAGGGACTGCTGGCTGGGGCGTTCTGAAAAACTAATGGAGTAGTGTAAGGTTGAGTCGTCTGCGTATGAATGGATGGGAATTAAGGTACAGTTAAGGAGATAATTTATAAAAATTAGAAAGAGAATAGGAGATAGGACAGAGCCCTGAGGAACACCGGAGTTTATAGGGTGAGGAAGTGAACAATGGCCGTCCACAACCGCAGCTATGGAACGGCCGGAAAGGAAATTAGAGACAAAGGCACAGATGGAGGGATAGAAACCGAAGGAGGGTAGTTTAGAAATTAAAGATTTATGCCAGACTCTATCGAAGGCTTTCGATATGTCTAGTGCAATAGAAAAAGTCTCACCGAAGTCCCGAAAGGAGGATGACCAAGAGTTAGTAAGATATGAAAGAAGATCACCAGTAGAGCGACCCTTAAGGAAGCCATACTGGCGATCTGAGAGCAGATTATGAGAAGAGAAATGCTTAAGAAATTTGGAAGCAAGAATAGTTTCAAAAACTTTAGAAAGACAAGAGATAAGAGCGATTGGACGATAGTTGGAGGGTTGAGAGCGGTCACCCTTCTTTGGGACAGGTTGAATGTGAGCAAACTTCCAGCATGAAGGGAAGATGTTAGAGGATAGACAGAGACGAAAGAGTTTGCCTAGGCAGGGAGTCAGCACGGAAGCACAGTTTTTGAGAACAACAGGAGGAACACCATCCGGACCGTACGCCTTATTAGTGTTAAGCCCAGAGAGGGTAGAAAGTACCTCTTTAGAAGAGATTAGGATATTAGGCATAAGTAAGAGAGGGGAGGGCGGAGAGGGAGGAATAGCACCGGAATCACTTAATTACTTAAGAAGTTAAGAGTGTGTAAGGGGTCTAAATTGACTAGGCTTGATTTTGGCAATATTTAGGCTACACCTGTAGGAATTGGTTTTTACACCATACCCGAAAGAGGATTTATGGAGCTCCGATCTTACTCTCAACCATCTGAACAATTTTACCAGCACACCTAAACTTCGTTAGATGCGGGAATAGCCTCCCGAAAATATCAAGCCCTGGTGGGGGCTTGAACCCTCGACCCTTGGGTTGTGAGGCAGACACCTTACCAGTTAGACCAATAGAGATATCCCACTTGGCCTGGTCGGCTCAGGGTATTTCCGCATCCGATCTGTTTAGGCTAGCCTATTTTCACTGACTTTACGCTACTTCACCTTCCGGGAAGCGAAGGCTCCGAGCAGAGAGGAACGAACAGAGAGGAACAAGCCTGAGCCGAATCGACCACAAGAGTCCGTCAGAGAGATGAACGGGAATGGTGAGTCAACTTCACTGAGCGGTGCACAACACGCACCGTGTGCTACACAGACACACTAACGGCCCAGTTGGCAACTCGCTTGAGCGGCCGGCAACTCCACAACCCAACCCAAGCGAGTTGTCACTACACCCCCTGTACTCTCCTATCCCCTTCCTTGCCCTGTAGGAATTGGTTTTTACACCATACCCGAAAGAGGATTTATGGAGCTCCGATCTTACTCTTAACCATCTGAACAATTTTACCAGCACACCTAAACTTCGTTAGATGCAGGAATAGCCTCCCGAAAATATCAAGCCCTGGTGGGGGTTTGAACCCTTGACCCTTGGGTTGTGAGGCAGACACCTTACCAGTTAGACTAATAGAGATATCCCACTTGGCCTGGTTGGCTCAGGGTATTTCCGCATCCGATCTGTTTAGGCTAGCCTATTTTCACTGACTTTACACACCAAGACTTTTACTGTTCACTCACTTTAAGCCCAATAATGACCCAGTCAGTGTTGAGATTAGTTGAGATGTTCGGTATTATGTTATTATCGTGATTAATATATCAGTTAACATATATTTAATTGTAATGGTTAAAATGAAATAAGTAAATAGGCCTAATGGTGTCTCATAGGTACGAGGGTCATTATTCTAGCTTTATATATTAAAACTTACGGTTTAGTATTACAGTATTATATTAAGTTCAGAAAAGGGGGTCACAATCGGGGCAATGTTGTTTTGGAATTACAGTAGAATGAAATTGATTTGTTTTTGGCCATTTAATCACTTCCAGGTGTACAAAGTTAATTGCCGAGCATAACTTTAACTTTGTGGTTCTAGTATAAGCTGAGATTTGGCCTAATAATTGCTTGTACCTAATCTCTAGTGTAATACCCTGATTCTGAGGCCTTAGCGACAAGCGCCCACCTCGAGAGGGCTAGACAGGTCGAAATTTATGAAGTCTAGATCCACCTTAAAAACTATAATAATAATAATAATAATAATACTTTATTTCAGACTCACACAGTACAGAGGGGACCATACTGGGGTCCATATATACCTTACAGTAACATAAATATATATAAGCTACTGTACATACAGTAGGCTACATAAAATAAAAAGAAATTAAATAATACCCAGCTTGCTATCATGTAGTTCACAGCACTGCCTCAACCAAAAACAGTGGTCATCAAACTACTGTGTTACCAAAACCACTGTCCTAATTGTGTACAGTACCATGCCTCACATCATTTAGCTTCCGGTACAGTATGTTGCTACAGTACAGTATAGGAATATCGGTACTGTACTGCACTATGAGGTTCAGTACCGGTATGCTAATTCTGTAGAGTAGCAGACCTGAAATCATTTACTTAAGGTTAAATATAGAGCAACTTCCTCCAGTGTGCCTGGACCCTAGAGGTGTACACTATGCTTGGAGTTTGTAGCATTTTAATGATACTGTTCTCAGAAGTGTTAAGGCGCTGAATGAATTTATATGTTAGCTTTCTAATGAGTGATTGGTAACAGTGTAAGTTCATATAGGCACATAACGTACTTGTACTCTCATATTTTGAGAGCCCCAGAAACATTTTCATGATATTGTGATATGAGATACTTAGTCTATTCACTGCCATTTTCTTATAGTTCCACCATAGTTGTGCTGTATACATTGGTGAGCAGTAAGAGTTGAACAATGTTATTTTTGTATCCCATGTGCACATATGAAATTTTCTTAATATTGAATTTCCCTGCATGTAAAGTTGCCTTCGCTGACGACCCATATCCTCATCATCTGAGCGATCACTTGAAATATAGTGTCCTAGATACTTTACTTTACTTACTTCTTCTATAATTTCTTCATACAAATGGAATTTAGGTAGCTTTGATTTCAATAGAAGGTTAGATTTAAATATTATGATATTGCTCTTTATAGGATTAAATTTGACTGAATGTTCGATTCCAAATTTTTCACATACTCTTAATAATTTATCCAGTCCTGCTCCAGAGGGTGCGATTAAGGCTAGGTCATCAGCATACATGAGATGATTTACAATGGTGCTGCCAATACAGCACCCAGTGCGAGTCTTGTTCAGCTCCAGACTAAGATCATCCATGTAGACGTTGAAAAGATATGGAGACAATATCCCCCCCTGCCTAACACCATTGGTTACGGCGAAAGAGCCTGACAGGATGTTGCCCCATCTTACACACATTTTTTGATTAGTATACCAGAAAATAAGTATCCTAACAATATAGCTAGGCACTCCCCTGTTAACTAATTTTTCAAATAAGGTTTTGTGACACACCCTATCAAAAGCCTTACTTACATCAAGAAACCAAGAGAAAATTGAGCTATTTAGTTTGTTGTATGTATCAATCACTTCTTTCAGCACATACAGTACAGTAAACCCTCGCTATCTCGGACCTCTAGAAGTCGGAAACCCGGACTACTCGGACTGGCATCGGCCTCTCGGAAAGTTCGCCGTATATCTCGGAAAATTCCGAGATGTAAGGGGAAAACTCCGAGGGCCCACATGGTCTGTCGGACAGGTGTCATATATCTCGGAAAATTCCGAGATCTAAGGCTACAGTGAGGTGGAGAAGGACAGTAAAATGGAGAAGGAAAGTGATATTTATAATATATGTCTGCTGGATACTGTACAGGTACTGTAATTTATCTTGAATCAACATTGTTAGTGATAGGGAAGTCTCCGTTTTCTCTGGTGGCTCGGACTCCCTCTTCCAATTCGGACATTTTCCTCTCTTAAGTCGGACATAAGTCGGACTTCGGACATCTCGGATTTTCGGTCATCTCGGACTGGGTCTCCCCCCAATTAGTCCGAGATAGCGAGGGTTTACTGTATATGCATTGGTCTGTGCTGTGATTTTTCTTAAAGCCAAACTGATTGCTGCTGGTGACAATATATGCAGACATTCTTTCTAGCATTATCATTTCAACTACCTTACTCACCACACTAGCAAGTGCTACTGGGCAGTAGTTGTCTTTAGCTGTAATTTTACCTGATTTATCTTTAATGACAGGAACAAGTATTACGGATATCATAGACTCCGGCAGGACACCATGCGTAAATAGACTGGTGATGCAAGAACTAAGTTTATCTATTAACAACTTATCTGCATATTTAAGATGTTCTGCATATATACCATCCAGCTCACAAGCTTTGTTTAGGTTAAGTTTTCTTATGGCATTCTCAAGATCACTTTCAGTCACTTTAATGTCTTCATAATTACTATCTTTCACATATTGAATTGCACCATTAGTAGATCTTTGGTTTACACTGTTAAGTAGTTCCTTAAAATTAGTTTTCCATAAGTCAGCAATGTTCTCTTCACCCGTAACCCCTTCAACACTGACAGGTAATGGTGTGTTACAATTTTGCATGGATCTGATGTCCTTCCAAAAACAGTTAGTATCCTTTTCTGCCAGACTTTGCAAGGGCTTCCTTCCTTAATTGGTTTTCATTTTGCTTAATAAATCTAATGGCATATTTGGTCCTAGCCTTTGCTCTTTTGTGAAGTTCAAATATAGGCCCCTGTCTGGGCTGACCTACTTCAAGCCAATGAGACCTAGCATCTCTGGAGGCCTGATACAGGTCAGCCACATAGTCTTGCCAACCTGGCTTATTGAATGAGGACTTATATTTATGGCTATTAAAAATACTTTCCCCCGCTTTTGATAAAGAATCTATTATACTATTGTAAAATTTAATAATGTCCTTTCTGTGTTGTGCATCACTACATTTTGGATCCCTGCATTGTGCTACACCATTACCATCATATTGCACCCTATTTAATAAGTCTTTGGTTTTATCACAGTACATTTGGCACTCTTCATTTGAGATTACATTCCATGGAACTTTTGCCTTGATGCTATTGCTAGTTTCTGTTATTTCCAGTGCCTTATTAATTTGGATTGTTAATTCTATAGGTATGTGGTCGTCATCCGTAATGTCGTATCTTATGGCCATTTCTGAGATAGAGTCATGAAAGTCAGAGCTAGAGATGGCATGATCAAGCCACGACCTGGTGTCCCATGCTTCACTAACATATGTATAGCTATTTTCTGGAAGCAGGTTTTTGGAGGACAAAATTAAACCTTGCTCCTCACAAAACCTTAACATATGTTTAGCAAACATGGAACCACCCAACTCGTGAGGGGTAGCATTCCAATCACCTACCACTGAGTAACACGTTATCTCTAATTCAGAAATTAGGCCACCAAGCTCCCCTAACTTTTCCAAATAAAGTTCTTCATTTTCTGAACACTGATACGGTAAGTAAACACAAAATATTGCAAATTTTCTGTGTCCCACTTCCAGCTGTATTCCCGCACACCAGCTTAAATTTGTCTCAATGGTTTTAATTTCACTATCTAGGCACGATCTCCACATTATTGCAACTCCCCCTGGGGGGTGACCTGCCACAATACCATCACGTGTGTCCGTAGTGGAGACCCCGTACCCATGGAAATCTTTATCTAATATGTTCAAATTACCTAAGTCCTGTTTTGTGTACCAGATTTCCTGAAGGCAGACTATGTCACTGGTCCTTAATGTAGATACGATGTCAGGTCGCAACAGGAGATTCCTCTTTGTTTTGGGGAGTCCTCTGCAATTGTATGAACTTACTTTTATACTTGCTGCTGTTGTTGGTATCTCCTCCATTACTGCGAGTTGGATAGTGGTGTGCGATGCCTCCAAGTCCCAGAAGCCTCTGCACTGTTCTCATTGGGATATTGTCTTGGTTCTCTGTACCAGTTGACATATGCATCTTCTAGCCACAGGTCAGGATTCATGAAAACATCTGGATCTGGACATTCGCTAGTTATACAAAAGGAGGCACAGGTAGTGGACCTGGAGAGGGTGGTCAGCTGTCTTACCTCTATATTTATATGTAGATTATCAGCCAAGTATATCTTGAGATTCTCAGCAGTAACACTAGGGTTGAATCCTGTGGCAAACACCCTAGCTAGTCGGGGCCTTTTGATGGTATTGAGGCCAGTATCCTTGCCCCTACCTTTAATTCCTGGCTGGTTTCTCGGTCTAGGGTGAACCTGCTCGCCTTCCCTAGAGTAGCGAGGCTTGCCATTCACCCATTTGACCATAGTCCATGGGTTTTCCCTTGCATTGGCTCCTTCATTTGGTTCAGTTTGTGTAGGTAAATTTGAGGATGGTGTAGCTGGCACTGTATTATCTTCTCTCGTTGCCGACGATAAAGATTGCTGTTGTGTTCGGTGTTGTTGCTGTTGTGGTCGCTGCTGCTGCCACACCTGGTGTTGCCTTTGATATGAATGCTGCTGCTGGGTTCGTTTGGATTGTTGTAGTTGTCGCTGGTGTTGTTGCTTTTGTTGATGCTGTTGCTGCACCTGCTGTTGTTGCTGCTGCACCTGCTGTTGTTGCTGCTGCATCTGCTGTTGTTGCTGCTGCACCTGCTGTTGTTGTTGTTGTTGTTGTTGTTGTTGTTCTTGTTCCCCAAGCTGCCTGAGCAATTCCAAGGCCATAACCGAGTGCCCCCACAGAACCCTCCCCGCCGACCACAATAAAGCCTGGGTGACCGAAGCCACTCCATGGCGGGGAGCTGAGGAGGGTGCGGAAACGCCCGGGAAACCAAAGACCCACCCAGGGCCCTGTGCCCCTTAGCAATTATGAAGAGAAAGTTGATGGGCAAGGGAAAAATGTGACGCTTTGGCTTCCAATCTTGGTAGATTGGGAGGTCAATCCACGGAAGAGACGCCGTCACTTGAGATCTAGAAAATATATAAGTTAAAGGAACAGTCAGAGTAAGCTATGGGTATGGCAGAGATTGCTCAGCTCTCACTCTGATAGACCAGCCCATCACCACATGACTAGAACCCAATCCTCTCAGCATCAGCTAGGAAAGGCCCTAGAAAGATAGCTCCCCTATTTCAACCCCTTTCGGGGTTGGGCACCCGCCCTGCACCTGCTGTTGTTGCTGCTGTTGTGGTTGTTGCTGCTGCTGTTGTTGCTGCTGTTGTTGCTGTTGATGCTGTTGTTGTATGGGTTGCTGTTGTTCCTGGGGCTGTTGTGTTTGGAGTTGTTGCAGCTGTTGCTGTCGTAATTCAGCCTGCTGTTGCTGGGGGTGGTGTTGTAGGCCTATGGGTGGTTGTTGTTGTTGATGCTGTTGTTCTAGATGCTGCTGCTGTTGTTGTGTCATTTGTGCCTGTGGTTGAGGTGGAGCGTTAGTAGAGTTATTTTCTAACTTATTCACTCTGTCAGCTACATTTGAAACCACACTGCTTATGTCCACTATGGTTTCTTTTTGACCTGTGGTACACTCTCTCAGTAATTTAACTTCCATTAACTTACCTTGGATATCGTAAGTAATAGTTAACATGTTTGTGCCTGAAATTCGTTAACATCATATAAAAGTAATTCAATTATCCTTTGAAAGTCTTATTAGACTCCTAAGTAAGTTGAGCTCATTTAATCAAGGTAAGGTTATTGTTGTGACAAAGTACGTTGACCCCAGAGTTCTATAGAGCCGAGAGTGCCAGTGTCACTCCCTCCTAGACGCTTGCCTCGGGCGGCAGAGAGGGGAGATATTCAGTTTAAACTTTCCTTTTGTATTGTGTTTAGATAAACCCTTCAGTTGAAGGTCCCAGGTCAGGAGCAAAGTCCCGGGAGAAGTACCAGGTGCAGAGAGTCCTGTGTCCACCCCAGTGGGCATGACCTAGTGGCTGTACTAAGACAGGTTGCTGTTGGTGTTATTGAGCCTTGAGCTAACCTTCACCCCATTGTGAGCTTTTGTACGTCTTATGAACCTAGTGACTGAGTGTGTGTTTACTAGCGTAGTGGCCTTGGGGTCACCTGTTGAAGGGTTTTAGTTAACTTTGATGTGGTGATAAGAAGTAGTTCATTGTGCCAATAATACCGATACATTTTGTGGTTTACTAAAGTAATAATCCTATTGATTAGTGTATCACAGTGAAAAGTGTATTTTTCTTTACAGTGTTTTAATATAGTCAAGTAATACCAAACGGTATATTGTGTTTTTATTTATCCCGTGTCATTTAGACAATTTGCATTCATTCACCTGTATTTCTTTGCATGCAACGGTCATTAAGCTACCAGAGTAATAAATTGGACCAATCATCATTTAGTAAGGAAAACACACTAACCGAATGAACATTAAATAATAAATAAGGAGGGGGTAACAGCAAAGTCCAGGAAAAGAAAAGAAAAGCAAAGACTATGAAATCCCCCCCCCCCCCTCTTTTAAGTGTATTTGGTGAAGAAGTTACCGGAAGACATTGGTCGCCGGGTAACTCTTTCCCCAGTGTTGACTCCTTCTCTACTCAGCTTTGACACATGGTTTACAATATGGTTGAAGTCATGCAGTCGGGTCCCTCCCAAGCTAAGAAGGAGAACTTTAAGAAACCATATCCTAAGCCTAAAGGCGGAGGTAAGTCACATCCTTCTGGTGCTAAGCAGCCCTTTCAGGGCCCCACTTCTCCCCCAGCACAAGGAGAGACCCAACACAGACCTAAACAGAGTAAGCACTCAGGTAAGTAGCATAATAAGAATAGGCCACAACATAAGTCAGGACAAGGAACAGCTCCAACCAAAGCCATCCAACCGTCCACAGCTACCCCACCACCAGCAAAAAACTAGACAGTCACACTCTTCTCTCTCCCAGGGCCTATCGCAGGCGAGTCGGATCCGAGGGTAGTGCCGCCGGACAGACCCAGTCAAATCACTGGGTCCTTCCGAGCGTGCCACAGGGCATGGCCGAAGGGAATGTGGGCAAGGACAGTGGTATGCAAAGGGATCACCTGGCGGTGGCTCCTGCGACCTCGTTTACGTCAAACTCAGGAAGTCAATCATGTTTCTTTAGAGGTGGAGTCACTAGTCCCGGAAATGATCACCAAGCATGTCATTATCCCGGTCGACCCAAATTGCCCGGTATTCACTTCCAGACTCTTTCTAGTGCCAAAAAGGGACAGTGTTCAAATGCGACCAGTAGTATCTCTCGCGTTTGAACGAATTTATTCACAATGTACCCTTCCGGATGCTCACTGTGAATCACATCAGGCTAACCCTTCCACCACTAGGGTGGATGTGCTCATTAGACCTGACAGACGCCTACTGGCATGTCCCCATCAACAAACGGTTCCGAAAATTCCTCGCCTTGAAGATCAGACGAGACTTTTGTCTTTCAAAGAATGCCATTCGGGCTGAACCTGGCACCAAGAATTTTCACAAAGTTAGTCCGGCAGGCCCTCATGCCAATGTTAAATCAGGGGATCAAGGTGTTGTGGTACCTGGACAATTGGCTGGTAGTGGCGGAGTCAGAGAGTTTATGCAAATCCCATATCAACCTTGTTATCAATCATGTACAACCCTAGGGTTCAAGGTCAACTTGGCAAAGTCGCACCTTGTTCCAACACGGGCGATTCAGTGGACAGGGCTGGTCTGGGACACAGCCAATCTTACTCTCAGTCAGAGTGTGGACAACCGCAACAGATTTCGGAAGAAATTATTTGCATTTCTCCACAGTCTGAACACGACGAGAAGAATATAGGAGTCTCTGGTCGGTTCACTTGTAAAGTCAGTGAAAAACTAGGCTAGCCTAAACAGACCTCGGATGCGGAAATACCCTGAGCCGAACAGGCCAAGTGGGATATCTCTATTGGTCTAACTGGTAAGGTGTCCGCCTCACACCCAAGGGTCGAGAGTTCGTGCCCCCACCAGGGCATGATATTTTTGTGAGGCTATTTCCGCATTTAACGAAGTTTAGGTGTGTTGGTAAAATTGTTCAGATGGTTGAGAGTAAGATCGGAGCTCCATAAATCCTCTTTCGGGTATGGTGTAAAAACCGATCCCCACACACTCAACTGGATCCAACTAACGGTGAAGTTGGGCCGGTTGAAAGTAAAGAGATTAACCTATAAAGCACGAGCAGGGTGAAGTGAACACCACTGTTCCGAGCGGCAATATTAGGCCTCTTTCTCGCCTAAAATCGTAATTTTACGATAAATATCGTTATTATCTATTCATATGCGCCTGTTTTACGTTTAATATAAAGATAGTAACCTGTAACAACAATAAAACAAGTAGGAATATAATTTTTCTGGTCAAAATCGTGAATGGTAAGCGAGCGGTTCATTCATGAAGTGTGAGAGAGCTGGCAACACACCCTCTTCTCTCGAGGGTTGAGGCAGTACTGAGCTACTGAGTCACACTCTCACTGTCTCTACCTTACGTAACAGATACATGAACACACACTAAGATCGGGTTGGAGATGTTTACACAAAAATATACCAACGAATTAGGGAATAACAGGGAAAAGAGGTGATAATTGAAGGGGGGGGCGGGAGTGATATGAGGAATGGGGGAAAACAAAAACAATGTTTTAAGTGCTACTGGGGCCTTTTAAAATGTTTTTTTTAGGCCTTCCCTCTTAAGAGCTTTGCCGCCGTCGCCCAGTAAAATCTCTTAAAAACCCGGGAACTGCGGGGAGACTCTTAAAGAGTTCCCCCGGCGGACTGCGGGGAGACTCTTAAGAGGCAGAGAAAAAAAAAATCAACTTTTGACATCGAAAAAAAAAAAAAAATAAAAAAAAAAATTTTTTTTGGCCCCTGGACCATGCAAAATCTCAGTCCTCTACCTCTCCTCCTTCCCCACTTTACTCCTCTCCTTCAGTTATCACCTATTTTCCCTGTTATTCCCTTATTCTGAGGTATATTTTCGTGCTAACATTAGAAATCCGGTTGCAGGGTGTGGTCATCACTGATAGCAAGCGAATGCAAGAGAGAGAGTATCGATCGACTGTGTCTCAGTGGCCTTGGGGGAAATTGGCGGGAAAGCAGCTTGCCTCACCCATACATTATACAACTCGCGGGCTATATCTCCGATTTTGACCATCCAAACGCTGTTTTCACTCATTTTATTGTTGTTTCAGGTTAATACCTTTATAATCAACCCATAATAGGCGCATATGGATAAGTATTAATGCTATTAACCCTCTCCGACATATGACGCGATTTTGAGCCTATTAGGGATACTTTAAAACCTTTGTTACCATCGGGGGTATTTATAAACCTTTAGTTTAGTTACTTCAACCTCTGCAGTTGTCTTTGAGTTAGCTGTGGGCAGAAAACTAATTTTGGAGAGGTAATTATAAGAGTGAGAGAACTCCATTTCTTATTGCTAATCTGGCAACCTCTGCGTCCTATGAGTCTGAAGGGGTTAATGGTACAATGAATATTTTAGTGACGGAAACACCTCAAATACATGCGCACAGGGAGAGGTGTCTAATTACCCCCATGCGCACTTCAGAGGTTAAGAGCTATCTCGCCGTTCCCGGGTTAATCTTGGAAGGCAACAAATTTTTCCCACTTTTGCTGGCAGGAAATTTGTGGAAAATTCCTCCCTTAACCCTCTCACCACGGAAGGGCTCTTGAACGCCCATAAAAAAGCATATAACAGGTACCCGGAAGGCCTCTTGAACGCCCAGTGGTTGAAAGCCTGTGAGCTTCGTGTGCGAGGCGTCGGTCCGACGCATGTAAACAACAGCCGGCTGGACCGACGCCCCGCATCTCCGGCCACAAGAAGGAGAGCGTCGCTTGTTCGTGTGTGCCTGTATGTTGTTGTTAAGTATCGAAAAGTGGTGTAAAGTGGCTGTTTTGGCCATAAAGTTATCTCCAATGAAATCATCATCACAGCTCAACCAGTTGACTTAGAGAGCTCTACTTAATGCCATTATACAGGTAAATAACACAGCTACGCTTGGGGATGCGGGAAGCAGTCTGATTAACGAATATACGGTAGCCTAGCCTAGATGTTTTTCGGCCAAAACACCCGGGTTTCGAGGAATATATATACTGTATAATACATAGCCGGGGCTGGAGGGTTAATTCACAACTTGCTGTCGGTCTGGGCAAAAAGAGAAATACTACACTCAACAATGACGTGGGTCTCTCCCCCACCTACGGTATGGGTAGACACAGATGCTTCAGGGACAATAGGCTGGGGTTATCAGTCTAGCCTAGGCCACCAGGGGCAAGGGCTTTGGTCCCAATCCGAGAATTATCATATCAATGCGCAAGAACTATTAGTCCCTTTGTTTTTCCTTCAAACCCACGGCTCCTCATTGCGGGGAAATCAGTGGCTTTTTGGATGGATAATGTTAATGCGGTACACTGCATTCTAAAGCAAGGGTCAACGAGGTCTCGGAAGTTGCTAGAATTGTCAGAGAAGATCTTTGCTCTGGCAGAAAAGCTGAGCATTCATCTCCACGCTTCTTATCTCCCAGGCGTGGCGAACATCTGGGCAGACGCATTGTCCTGGAGACAGAGCAACAAAGTAGAATGGGCGATCAAGCAAAACTTCTTCAACAAGATGATTGCAGATCCCTACCGTCCACAAGTGGATCTATTTGTGTCCGAAGGGAACCACAGACTCCCTCTCTACCTAACCCCCGCCCGGCGGGGTCCAGACGCACTGACGGAGGACTGGAACAAGTGGAGTTCCATCTATCTTTTTCCGCCTCCCGACGCTTAATTCACTCATGTGTAAGGTAGTTCACAAACTACGGGGTTACCGAGGCCTAGTCTCGATGATCGCGCCGCTATGGCCGGCGCAGACATAGTTTTCTCTTCTCCCCACCGGGGATCAAACCTATATTTCCTGTATCTGAGGATTTGAAAATTTTCCTCATTGAAGGTCATGTTGCTTAGTTTGACCCAGGTGTAGATTTTATTTAGATCTTCTTGTAGGAGATCCACATCGTTTTCTGTTTTGCTTTGGTGGCTGATGTCTTTGTCATCAGCAAATGATGAGAGGTGGGATAGAGCAAGATTATTGTCTATATCACTCATTGCCAGAAAGAGGAGTGGTCCTAACACTGATCCCTGTGGTACTCCACTAGACACTATGGACTCCATTGACTTGTATCGATTAACAGCTACCTGTTATGTCCGTGCTGTCAGAAAGCTATGGAGCGAGACTCCTAATCTTCCTGTTATCCCAATGCCCTTGAGTTTGTGGAGAAGGATTCCATGGTCCACCTTGTCAAAAGCTTTAGTAGACAAGTTGAGTTGAGCACACCACCAACCTAAAAGGCCACTCACTCCTGTTAGCCAAACCCAGACACTGGAGGACCGCACTGAAGGGCAACGCGTTCTCCATCATGATCATCAACGAATGGAATGCCCTACTTGACCAAGTGGTCACAGCACCATCAATAATGCTTTCAAGTTTATAGGTACGATAAGCAGATGGGTACTAGCACACAATCAGTAAGCGTAAGGCTGGCACAGTTGATAGAGATGGGGACAAGGCAAGAAGATCTTCTTATTCCCCCACTAAACATAACTAGGTAAGCCTGTGCTTAGTTCCTGACCCATTCTGCTCATGGTGCCGGACAGTGGTAGAGATGGTAGAGCACTTCCTTCTACACTGCCCTCGGTTCTACTCCCATATGACCCTCCTCTGCTGCAGCCTCCGCTCCTTAACCCGGGAGCTGCGGGGAGACTCTTAAGAGTTCCCCCGGCGCACTGCGGGAAGACTCTTAAGAGTCAGAGAAAATAAAAATCAACTTTTGACATCGAAAAAAAAATATTTTTTTATATTTTTTTTTTTTTATTTTTTATTTTTTTTTTGGCCCCTGGGCCATGCAAAATCTCAGTCCTCTACCTCCCCTCCTTCCCCACTTTCCTCCTCTCCTTCAGTTATCACCTATTTTCCCTGTTATTCCCTTATTCTGAGGTATATTTTCGTGCTAACATTAGAAATCCGATTGGAGGGTGTGGTCATCACTGATAGCAAGCGAGTGCAAGAGAGAGAGAGAGAGTATCGATCGACTGCGTCTCAGTGGCCTTGGGGGAAATTGGCGGGAAAGCAGATTGCCTCACCCATACATTATACAACTCGCGGGCTATATCTCCGATTTTGACCATCCAAACGCTGTTTTCACTCGTTTTATTGTTGTTTCAGGTTAATACCTTTATAATCAACCCATAATAGGCGCATATGGATAAATATTAATGCTATTAATGGCACAATGAATATTTTAGTGACGGAAACACCTCAAATACGTCAGCACAGGGGGACGTTTCCAATTACCCCCATGCGCACTTCAGAGGTTAAGGGGTCTATGTCTTCACCCTCCCCATCCTGCTGGGGAGCTGTGGACTGGACCCGGCCCTCCGTGACCGGGTCCTCCACACCAAGATATTCCTGCGGTGTTCGGGACTTCTCGGCCGCCTGTGATGGACTGTGACAGGGTTAATTGGGCCTGCCCACACAGCCCTAGAACTCAACAATAATCAAAGATTATAGCAACCAAAGGAAGATGAAGAAGAAAGAAGAGGTAGAATAACCAAGAAGAAAGAAGAACAACCAAGATGAAAGAAGAGAAAAGAAGAAAAGCACAAAACATCCGAACATAAAACAAAAGTAAAACGAGCACGACAAAAGGAAGGCGCCGTTGTTAAGGCCAAGCTTCCCGCCCATCCACTGTAACTACAAGTCTGCAACTGAATGCCCCCCTGATAGTCTGATACTATTCTCCTTGACGCGGTTGGGGGGCTTCAGTGACTAATTTTGAGTAGTTTTTCATTCCTCATTCTATGATTGTCCCCTTCTATTCTTATTCTGTCCCATCTAAACGCCTGTGCAGTAATCTGGAGACAACCCTCCAAGCAAACTGCACAGTTAAACAATAAGAAGAAGAAGAAGAAGTCGGCACATGGCAATGGATGATTGGATGTAGCTTAATTCGGTAAATAGGCCTATTACTTTTGAACCGATAGTGGTTTCAGAAACTTTTTTTCTGTGCTCAGTGCTGGGTCAAACTCCATCATGGCCAAATCCTGGGTAGGCTACCTTAAGATCGAGTCCTCAAGAGGATGTGTGGAAGCAGCGGATCCCTAGATCGACCTTGGTGATTTCACCTAAACATCATCTAGCCTAGGCTACACCTAGTAAAGTAACAAAGTAAGTAGCTAGCCTAAACCTTAAAGCCTGAACCCAGTTAAAACTGTACTTGCAGAGGAGGAGGGAGCGCTTATAGGCCTAGGCTAGGCCAGTGACCAGCTACTGTTACTGATTCTGAATAGTTATTAATTTTAATTTTTTAAATAATGACAGTAGCCTAGGCTAATGACAGTTCAGGGTGCCAAAATAGCTGGAATCTCATTTCTAAGGGTAGTTTTGGGTTCCTATCATTCTATGCTTCATTGCTATATACTTTTTATCCACCGGAAAATAGCCTAGGCTATATATATATATATATATATATTTTTTTTTTTTTTTTTTTTTTTTTTTTTTAAGCATTAGGCTAACCTAAAAACCTAACCTAACCTAAATGTATTTGGGGGCTATTAGGTTAGGTTAGGTTAGGTTTTTTGGTTAGGTTAGGCTAATGCTAGCCTAAAAAAAAAAAAAAAACCCAAGAAAAAAAATATTTTCCGGTGGATAAAAAGTATAGCTATAGCAATGAAGCATAGAATGATAGGAACCCAAAACTACCCTTAGAAATGAGATTCCAGCTGTGGTGTGATTCGTAAATATTGACCTAGGATTTTCCCAGTTAGGTATGAATTATCGAAATTGGGCGAGGTATGAAATAAAGGGTAAATTGATACGGTGTGACCGTGTGACAGTCACGAGTTTTAGCATGTTATGTTGTTTTTTTTTTGCATTTTTTCTTTGATAGGCCTAGGCTATACAGTGTTGTTTTACCTAGCCTAACTAAGAAACCTAACCTAAAAGTAATACGTGGATAGAAACTAACCTAAAATGTACCGGTACGCAATTACCAAAGCAGCACTGGATCGCGCAACTGTAAGGTCCCCCGAGTAAGGTAGGAGGGAAAAAAAAAATCTTTAGCCTAGGCCTAAAGCAGAAATCCCGTAAAACAGGACTTGTCATTATGCAGACAAGACTCTGTTTTTCCCTAGGCTATAGCCTATCTCCCTTATAATACATTTGCAAATGGAAGGACATATAGGACTGAAGACTATTATATAAGTCAATATATAATATTGAACAGAAATATTGAGAGTGTAAATGAGAGGTTAAATGGAACAATTTTAGCGTCAGGCGAAAGCGATAAGGATATTCAGTCTCATGCTAAAAATGATGACTATAATGCAAATGATAGTAGTGATGGTGCAACGGAAGATGGAAATGTCGCTAAAAACAAAGGTAAATTAGGTATAAAGAAAAGAAGTAAATTGAGAGTATATTACACAAACTGTAGGAGTCTATGTAACAAAATGAACGAACTTAGAGCCCTTGTTAGCAAAGAAAATATAGACATAATAGCGCTAACTGAAACTTGGATTAATACAGAAACCAGGCATTTTTTAGCAGAATTTGATATACCAGGATATAGTTTGTTTAAATATGACCGAACAAGTAAGAGGGGTGGCGGTATAGCAGTGTTTGTCAGGAGTACATTAAAAAGCTGTATTAAATCAGGTATTAGATTAAATAACGATAATGAAAGTGTTTGGGTAGAGGTTAACGAAGGTAGTGAGACCATAGTTATTGGAGTTATGTATAGACCGCCAAATATGAGTAGAAATGACGGAACGTCATTATGGGAGGAAATTAAAATGGCATCAAGGTTTAGCAATGTGTGCATTATGGGGGATTTTAATTTTCCGAATATAGATTGGCAGCATCAAATAGGAGACTCTGATTCTGAGGAGTTTATAGAGGTAGTACAAGATAGTTTTTTATTTCAATTCATAGATACGCCGACTAGAGGTAATAATATTCTCGATTTAGTTTTCAGTAACAATGAACATATGGTAAATAATGTAGAGATAGGGGACCACCTAGGAAATAGTGACAACAATTCTGTGTATTTTAATATACAATGGAAAGGTAATACCAGAGAGAATACAACATTAATACCTGACTTTAGAAAAGCCAATTATGGTGGGTTAAGAAGAGCCCTATTAGCGGACCCTATGGTCAAAAAATTAAGTCGATCCAGGTGTCCAAATGAGTGTACCCCTTCTCAGGCACCTGTCATCTTAAGTCAGGAAGAGACGTCAACCTTGGTAGATACATACGATAATTTTATCAAGTCAGTATTCAATGCACAAAATAAATACATACCCAAAAGAAAATTTAGATCAACACAGAACCAACCCAAATGGATGAATAATAGACTATTAGATCTTCTAGGACAAAAGAGAGGAATATATAGAAAAATTAGAAAAGGCGAAATTCACCTACTTGCTTACTATCAGAATCTATCAAGACAGGTAAAAAAGGATATTAGGAAAGAAATTATGAAATTAAGGTTGCCAATGACTCAAAAAATAATCCTAAAGTTTTTTACCAACTATATAAATCCAAGGTTAGAGATGTAATTGGTCCCCTTAAAACTTCGATAGGAGAAATGACAGAAAATGATTTAGAAATGTGCAGTACATTAAATAGTCAATTTCTTTCCGTTTTCACTAATGAAAATTTGGCACAGTTTCCAGAAGTCCGTAAGGTATATAGCGATAGTATAGAAAATAGGTTAAGTACGGTTACTATAAGTAGAAATGATGTGCTTAAGGAAATTGACAGACTGAAACCTCATAAATCGCCTGGTCCTGATGAGGTATATGCTAGAGTATTAAAAGAATGTAGGGATGAGTTAAGTTACCCATTAACATTTTTATTTAACAAGTCATTGGAGACAGGTATAGTTCCAGAAGCTTGGAAGCTTGCAAACGTAGTTCCGATCTTCAAAAAAGGTGACAAATCAATAGCATCCAATTACCGTCCCATTAGTCTTACATCAATCATAGGAAAGCTACTAGAGTCAATTATTGCTCGTAAAATTAGAAACCACTTAGATACATTTAATTTAATAAATTCTTCTCAGCATGGATTCACTCAGGGACGTTCTTGCCTTACTAATTTGCTTAGTTTTTTCTCAGAGGTATATGAAGCAGTAGATAATGACAAGTCATATGATATAATATATTTAGATTTCAGTAAAGCTTTCGACAGAGTCCCCCATGAGAGACATGAGAAAGGTTGAGGCGCATGGAATAGGTGGGGCGTTGTTGGGATGGATTAGGTCATGGCTAATTGGTAGGAAGCAGAGAGTCAGCATAAATGGTACGAAGTCAGAATGGGGAGCAGTCAAAAGTGGTGTCCCCCAGGGATCTGTATTAGGTCCTCTGTTGTTTGTTATATACATAAATGACCTTGATTTAGGTATAACTAGTAGGATAAGTAAATTTGCAGACGATACCAAAATGGGGAGAACAATTGATTCAGATAGAGATATAGAGTGCCTCCAAAGGGATCTAGATACCTTACACGAATGGTCAGTAAATTGGCAGATGAAGTTTAACATTGACAAATGCAAGGTATTAAAGATAGGGAAGATGCATACAAATGTTAAATATAAACTAGCTAATGTGGAATTAGAAAACTCAAATTGTGAGAAAGATCTAGGTGTGTTTGTTAGCAATGATTTGAAGCCTAGACAACAGTGTATAAGCGTTCGAAACAAGGCAAACAGGATTCTCGGGTTCATCTCAAGGAGTGTGAGTAACAGAACTACTGATGTTATCTTAAAACTTTACTTGTCATTAGTGAGACCCCATATGGATTATGCTGTTCAATTTTGGTGTCCTTATTACAGAATGGACATAGATTCATTGGAGAGAGTACAACGTAGAATGACAAAAATTATCCATAATATTAGAAATCTTCCGTATAAAGAAAGGTTGAAGAAATTAGGCTTACATTCGTTAGAGAGACGCAGAGTTAGAGGGGATATGATAGAGGTGTTCAAGTGGGTTAGTGGGATTAACAAAGGGGACATGACAAATGTACTAAAGCTCAGTGATAGCGAAAGAACTCGTACCAATGGTTTCAAATTAGATAAATTTCGTTTCAGAAAAGATATAGGCAAATATTGGTTTGGTAACAGAGTTGTAGATGGGTGGAATGGACTACCAAGTGCTATAGTGGGATTAAAAACGATAGGGAGCTTTAAGATAAAATTGGATAAGCATATGGACGAGAAGGGTTGGGTGTGAAGGGGGATCAGCAGGGTTGGGCCAATCAGTGCTCTGCAGACCCCCCGTAATCCTGCGTTAATCTCTAACCGTTTTGGTGGGATGATCCTCAGGGTATTGGAGTGTTGAGCCTATAATTGGGCTTTGTAATTGGGGTTGTGTGGGACAGGGATCTGCCTTGCTTAGGCCAATCGGCTTTCTGCAGACTCCCATTTTCTTATGTTCTTAAGTCTTAAGTCAGGAAGAGACGTCAACCTTGGTAGATACATACGATAATTTTATCAAGTCAGTATTCAATGCACAAAATAAATACATCCCCAAAAGAAAATTTAGATCAACACAGAACCAACCCAAATGGATGAATAATAGACTATTAGATCTTCTAGGACAAAAGAGAGGAATATATAGAAAAATTAGAAAAGGCGAAATTCACCTACTTGCTTACTATCAGAATCTATCAAGACAGGTAAAAAAGGATATTAGGAAAGAAAAAAGAAATTATGAAATTAAGGTTGCCAATGACTCAAAAAATAATCCTAAAGCTTTTTACCAACTATATAAATCCAAGGTTAGAGATGTAATTGGTCCCCTTAAAACTTTGATAGGAGAAATGACAAAATGATTTAGAAATGTGCAGTACATCATAATAATAATAATAGTTCTTAAAGCTAGCGCATGCTAAGCTAGCTAAGGATAGCTCAATAAGCCGATTAGGCGTATTTCCATTGGGGTCCTGTACTACTACCCCATCCCTTTGCTCAAAAGTGTACCAGTAAGGGAATATAAGGATAAAACAAAATTGAGGAAAAGAACTAACCCAGAATTGCCAATGAAAAGAAAGCTTTGGATATTGATTAGAAGAAAGAAACGATTGTGGGAAAGATTAAAATTGTTAAAAAAGAACAGGGGGTCTAGTATAGAGGCTAAGGAAGTGGATCTGGAACGCAGACAAATAAACAATAAAATAAGGTGGGAAACAAGGAGGGGGGTGAAGGAGAGGGAGAGAGAGATAGCTAGAAATGTGAAGGATAATCCAAAAATATTCTGGAAGTACATTCAGGAAAAATTAACAAGAAGAGTAGGGATCCCAGAGCTGGTGGGGGGGTTGAATGATGGGAGTAGAGCGGAGACTGATAAGGAGAAAGCAGAGGTGCTGGGGAAATACTTTGGGGGGGTACTAACAGTGGAGTCGGAGGATGCAGTGCCTACTATTCCCATCAAACAGGCACCGGCACTAGAACTAGTAGAGTTTTCCCATGCTAGAATAAGAAGGGCTATAGAAAAAATGAATAGAAGTAAGTCACCGGGACCGGATGGGATACACCCAAGAATCATAAAGGAAGGAGGGGAGATGTTAGTAGAGCCATTGAAAATGTTATTTGAGGTATCGTTTAATACAGGACAAATCCCGATGGACTGGAGAGAGGCGAACATAACAGCTATATTTAAGAAGGGAAAGAGAAATGACCCAGGGAATTATAGACCAGTCAGTTTGACAAGTGTTGTGTGTAAACTAATGGAAACGGTAATTAGAGAAGGAATAATGGATCATATGAAGTCAAACCAACTTTTCAGTGGGAGACAGTTTGGATTCTTGCCGGGGAGGTCGACGGTACTACAGCTAATTAAGGTGGTAGATGATTGGATGCAAATTTTAGAAGATGGTGATGTAATAGACGTGGTATATTGCGATTTTATGAAGGCCTTCGATAAGGTCCCACATAAAAGGTTAATAGAGAAAGTTAGAAGCTATAATATAGGGGAGAAATGTGTGAAATGGATAGAAGCCTTCCTGAAAGATCGGAGACAGAGGGTATTGGTGAATGGAATAGGCTCGGGGTGGAGGGAAATTACAAGTGGGGTACCTCAGGGATCTGTGTTGGGACCATTGCTGTTCGTTATATTTATCAACGACTTGCCTGAAGTTATAACTAATGGAAGTGAGGTATACCTGTATGCGGATGACACTAAACTGTATAGAAGAGTGAGGAGTAAGGAAGATATGGGTTTGCTTCAAGGAGATGTGGAGGGCATGAAGGGATGGTCTGAGCATTGGTTAATGCCTTTTCATCCAAAAAAATGCAAGTACATGCGGATTGGGACCAGCAAGATAGACAAGGTAGGATACAGTATGTATGAAGCGATGGAGGAAGTGAGTGCAGAAAAGGATATAGGAGTAGTGATAGATAATAAGTTAAATTTCTCAGAACATTTAGCGGAAAAGATAAACAAAGCCAATAGAATTGTAGGGCTGATAAGGAGGACATTTGTGTCACTTGACGAAGAAATCTTCAGGAATCTATATACAGCGCTGGTTAGGCCACACCTGGAATATGCAAACCAGGTGTGGGCTCCATATATGGTAAAGGATATAGAAGCAGTGGAGAAAGTGCAGAGAAGAGCTAGCAAGCTGGTACCAACGTTGAAGAACGCGGGTTATGAGCAGAGGTTGAGGACACTGGGACTTCCGACACTGGCATATAGGAGAAAGAGAGGGGATATGATAGAGACTTTTAAGATAGTGTCAGGAAAGTACGATGAGGATGTGTGTGAAGGTATCTTCTTGATGCGGGAGGGAACAAGAACGAGAGGACACTCTAAGAAAATTTACAAAGAAAGAAATAGGCTTGAGAAGGCGAAGAACTCATTTTGTGATAGAGTGGTAAATGAGTGGAACGCACTGCCCCAGTATGTAGTCGATTCCGAATCAATAAGGGAGTTTGAAAGTAATCTTGATAAAGCATGGGGAAGACAAGATTTGAAGTTTGATTATAAAACAAAAATACAGAATAGTAAAAATGTTGCGTCTGCTACCGCCGCCGCCAACACCGTGAAAGACCGCAGCAGTGCAAGCACTGGTACTGAGCTGGATACACAGGCATAGTTTGCCTTTTTCCAGAGGATCTACTGTAAGAAACTGTAAGAAATGAGGGATGGTAACGACTCAGTGCTTGTGAAAAATCTTTAATGCGCCGAGCGTGGGCGCGAACCCGGGCCTTCTGGGTGGAAGTCCGAGGCGCTAGTCACTACACCAAGCGTTCTTTCCATTTTCACTAATGAAAATTTGGCACAGTTTCCAGAAGTCCGTAAGGTATATAGCGATAGTATAGAAAATAGGTTAAGTACGGTTACTATAAGTAGAAATGATATGCTTAAGGAAATTGACAGACTGAAACCTCATAAATCGCCTGGTCCTGATGAGGTATATGCTAGAGTATTAAAAGAATGTAGGGATGAGTTAAGTTACCCATTAACATTTTTATTTAACAAGTCATTGGAGACAGGTATAGTTCCAGAAGCTTGGAAGCTTGCAAACGTAGTTCCGATCTTCAAAAAAGGTGACAAATCAATAGCATCCAATTACTGTCCCATTAGTCTTACATCAATCATAGGAAAGCTACTAGAGTCAATTATTGCTAGTAAAATTAGAAACCACTTACTGTAGATAGGGTACATTTAATTTAATAAATTCTTCTCAGCATGGATTCACTCAGGGACGTTCTTGCCTTACTAATTTGCTTAGTTTTTTCTCAGAGGTATATGAAGCAGTAGATAATGACAAGTCATATGATATAATATATTTAGATTTCAGTAAAGCTTTCGACAGAGTCTCCCATGAGAGATTGATGAGAAAGGTTGAGGCGCATGGAATAGGTGGGGCGTTGTTGGGATGGATTAGGTCATGGCTAATTGGTAGGAAGCAGAGAGTCAGCATAAATGGTACGAAGTCAGAATGGGGAGCAGTCAAAAGTGGTGTCCCCCAGGGATCTGTATTAGGTCCTCTGTTGTTTGTTATATACATAAATGACCTTGATTTAGGTATAACTAGTAGGATAAGTAAATTTGCAGACGATACCAAAATGGGGAGAACAATTGATTCAGATAGAGATATAGAGTGCCTCCAAAGGGATCTAGATACCTTACACGAATGGTCAGTAAATTGGCAGATGAAGTTTAACATTGACAAATGCAAGGTATTAAAGATAGGGAAGATGCATACAAATGTTAAATATAAACTAGCTAATGTGGAATTAGAAAACTCGAATTGTGAGAAAGATCTAGGTGTGTTTGTTAGCAATGATTTGAAGCCTAGACAACAGTGTATAAGCGTTCGAAACAAGGCAAACAGGATTCTCAGGTTCATCTCAAGGAGTGTGAGTAACAGAACTGCTGATGTTATCTTAAAACTTTACTTGTCATTAGTGAGACCCCATATGGATTATGCTGTTCAATTTTGGTGTCCTTATTACAGAATGGACATAGATTCATTGGAGAGAGTTCAACGTAGAATGACAAAAATGATCCATAATATTAGAAATCTTCCTTATAAAGAAAGGTTGAAGAAATTAGGCTTACATTCGTTAGAGAGACGCAGAGTTAGAGGGGATATGATAGAGGTGTTCAAGTGGGTTAGTGGGATTAACAAAGGGGACATGACAAATGTACTAAAGCTCAGTGATAGCGAAAGAACTCGTACCAATGGTTTCAAATTAGATAAATTTCGTTTCAGAAAAGATATAGGCAAATATTGGTTTGGTAACAGAGTTGTAGATGGGTGGAATGGACTACCAAGTGCTATAGTGGGATTAAAAACGATAGGGAGCTTTAAGATAAAATTGGATAAGCATATGGACGAGAAGGGTTGGGTGTGAAGGGGGATCAGCAGGGTTGGGCCAATCAGCGCTCTGCAGACCCCCGTAATCCTGCGTTAATCTCTAACCGTTTTGGTAAGATGATCCTCAGGGTATTAGAGTGTTGAGCCTATAATTGGGCTTTGTAATTGGGGTTGTGTGGGACAGGGATCTGCCTTGCTTAGGCCAATCGGCTTTCTGCAGACCCCCATTTTCTTATGTTCTTATAACATACCTAGGCTATAGGCTACACAAACATCGATGGGGCTTTGCTTACCTTAGTGATTGCAATTTGCTTACCTTAGTGATAGTAAAGAGGCAAGAGAGTCGGAGCTCATAAGGGGTCTATCTATCTATCTATTGCCTGACGCCGTGATCCCCGAAGGGGTGGCCACGAACGAACCGCCCCCATGCACCTCTGTCCCCAGTCAGTCGACGCCCCTCCCCCCAACCAGCACCGCCTTCGTTCATGTAGTTCCTCACTCCATCCTTCCACCTCATATTCGGTCTACCTCTCCCCCTCTGTCCCTCCACCTCGCTCTCGTACACCCTCTTAGTCATTCTCTCGCTTTCCATACGTTCCATATGGCCGAACCATCTCAAGTTGTTCCTTTTCACACTTTCCAGCACATCTACCTCCACACCACACCTCCTTCTTACTTCCTCATTAGTCTGTCTATCCCTCCATGTAACTCCGCACGCACTCCTTAAGTAATTCATTTCCACTGCTCTCACTCTTGGTCTGAGTCTCTCAACCAACGTCCATGCTTCGCTTCCGTAAGTCAGTGTCGGGATTACCACACTGTCATGCAAGGACTTCTTCACTTCCATACTGACCACCCTATTTCTTGTTACTGCTTTTAGCGTTCCTACAACCCTCTTCCCCTGTTGTACCCTCTCCCGCACCTCTTCATCCATAGTCCCATCTTTACTCAACACACTGCCCAGATACTTAAAAGAGTTGACAATCTCCATAGCCTGACCGTTCAGCTTCACCTCACACTCTGTGACTTCACCCCTTTCGAAGACCATAACCTTGCTCTTCCCCGTATTTACCTTCAAATTCCGTTTTTCGCACACTGTTCCAAACTCATTTACCAGGGGGTGCCTCTTCTCAGTTTTCTTTCAGTCTCAAACTGGTCGTATCTATTTTTAAACATATTAATGCTCGTACTACTTATTACACTTTCGTTGAGGCTGTTCCATTTATTTATAATCCTTGAGTTGAAGAAGTTGTTCCTCTTGGAGGTCCTGTGACGTGGCTTCATCAGCTTCAAACTGTGTCCTCTGGTCTCCATGTGTTGTCCAATGGGGGCTAACTGCAGGAAATCTTCACTAACCTTGTCAAAGCCCCTCAGGATTTTAAAGGTCTCGATCATATCACCCCTGACCCTGCGTTCTTCAAGTGTGGTGAGACCCAGCCTTGCTAGCCTCTGTTCATATGGAAGCCCTGCCAGTTCCGGGATTAGTCTTGTGGCTCTCCGCTGAACTTGTTCCAGTCTTTTTATGTCACCTCTGGTATATGGAGACCATGCCTGGATACAGTTCCGTAAAGTGGGGTAACTTCGGACTTGGGTCATAACTTCGGACATCGGCGATAATATGTAATTAGACATTGTCATTATATAGTGGACAATCTTTTTATTTATTTTTTTGTGGGGTCTGTTTAGAGAAATGGCAAAGGAAGAGCATGTAAAAGTCCTAGGGAACTGACATGAGTATATGTACACGAAAAAAATATTATATATGTGACGAAAATATGTACATTTTTCGCTACCCTGCCAAACTTCTATCACTCTGAAGAAATTTGTTTGTATGAATGATGTTGTGACTGATATAATTTTGTAGTAACATTACCAGAGACAACATCCACCAAAGGAAATTTGTTACACTTGTATAACGCTCTAGCTAGACCAGTATCATTTAACCGATTGTGTTTAAAAAAAAAACACATGGTAACTTCGGACATGGAACAAAACAATCGTTTGTTATTATTTGCCCTATGAAAATCATTCATAATACTTGTACATCATTAACATGGTGGTAAAAGATCAAATCATCATTCTCCGAGTCCAAAAACCCATAAAAATATGATACTATGCTAACCGATTTATGTATTTCGGATAATTCTGGATATATAATATATATAAATTAGGAGAGGCATATATCTTGTCCAAAAAAAATTTATCTGCCGAAAGAAACACCAACAAATACGTTATACCTATAAAAATGCTCAAATTCATAAAAGTGTATATGCAGTGATATATTATACATACCTATATATTTTCACTAGGCCTAGTTAATTTTCGAGTTATTGATTTGACAGCATTGGTTATTTTTCCTGCTCAATATTTTCTAGGAGTGAGCTCGATGCCTAACGAGAACAGATCCAAACAGAATATATGTTAAACATCGTATATATCCCCCTCCTATACTGATTATACAGGCCTAAAAGTATTGACTGTGCATTTTCCACTATTACATCGGACAAGAATAAGCAGCAATAATAAAATATTCATATAAAATAGTAGGAGCCGAAAAATTAATGAAATAAGGCCACGAACGTAGGTCCGAAGTTCTCAGCGGCTCGCTTGGTGTAGTGACTAGCGTCTCGGACTTCCACCCAGAAGGCCCGGGTTCGCGCCCACGCTCGGCGCATTAAAGATTTTTCACAAGCACTCAGTCGTTACCATCCCTCATGAGCAAAGGGATGGGGTAGTAGTACAGGACCCCAATGGAAATACGCCTAATCGGCCTTATTGAGCTATCCTTAGCTAGCTTAGCATGCGCTAGCTTTAAGAACTATTATTATTATTCCTCCGTTCGTCCGAAGTTATCTCAGCTTTCTTGGCAACCATTTTCCGTAAGAAATCACCTATGTCCGAAGTTATCAACTTTTCAAGCAAACTTCGGACATCATTTAGGATAAGGATAGCTCTCTTCTTATGGGGGATAATTTTAGGAGGCTTCCTGGATTACGGCGCACTATCACCATACATCACTTGACCTAGTTAAATCTCTATAATGTGTTTACACTCAGGAGAAATTGTTAAAAAACATCGAAAAATGTCCGAAGTTACAGCATTTTACGGTACTCCATACGTGGCCTAACTAGGGCTTTGTACAAAGTAAGCACCATTTCTGGATCTAAGCAGGTCATGGTTTTCTTGACGAGTCCCAGCATTGAGTTGGCATTTGCTGCTTCTTTGGTGACCTGTCTCGAAGGCTTTAAGTCGTTAGTGATGAAAACTCCAAGATCCTATTCCTCTACCGATTCCTGAAGTGCAGTTGGTCCTAAATAGTACTCGTAACCTGGGTTGTTCCTGCCGATATGCATGATCTTGCATTTTTCTTCGTTGAATTGGAGTAGCCATTTCTGGCTCCATTCTTCCAGCTTGTTCAGATCCAGTTGCAGGGTCATGCCGTCGTCTGCACTCCTAATTCTTCGGTAGACTTTGGCATCGTCGGCAAAGAGTTTCCCACTTGACACTGTGTTTTCAAGCAGATCATTGACATAGATGAGGAAAAGAACTGGACCCAGTACGCTTCCTTGCGGGACACCACTCCACACCTCCAGCCACTCAGAAAAAATACCTCTGATGCTGACCCTTTGTTTCCTGTATGACAAGAAACTTAGTACCCACCTGGAGATTTCGCCCACAATGCCAAGAGCTTCCAGTTTTGCTATCAGACGACGGTGGGGAACAGTGTCAAAGGCCTTCCGACAGTCTAGGTATACAACGTCTATACCGGTACTATCTCCTTCGTCCACTGCATTTTCTAGTTCCTCTAGGTATTCCAGTAATTGGGTTAGGCATGACTTCCCAGACCTAAACCCATGTTGCCAGCTCTTGAGTAGGTGGTTACTTTCCAGGTGTTCTACTATGTTTTTCTTGAGTATTTTCTCCATGAGTTTACAGGGGACTGAGGTCAGGCTGACTGGTCGGTAGTTCAGGGGGCTAGTCCTGTCTCCTTTCTTAAAGATGGGGCAGACATTGGCTCTGGTCCAGTCTTTTGGCAATTCGCCTGTATCTAGTGAAGAGCGGAAGATCATCCATAGAGGGTACACTAACTCAGCTACACATTCCTTAAGTACAGTAGGATGAACTCCATCTGGTCCAGGAGCTGATTCTGCCTTAAGGTTTCCAATTGCAGTCTTGACAACCTCGATGCTGAAATTGCAATTCTGCAGTTTTTCTCCTTGAAAGGGGTTAGTGATTTCTGGGGTGCTGTTCCCACTTTCCCTTGTGAACACTTTTTGAAACTCCTTGTTGAGAGTAGAACTCGCCTCAAGTGGGCTGGAGGTTAACGAACCATCAGGACATTTGAGTTGCAGTACTTCCTCCTTGATCCTCGATTTACTACGGGCGTATGCAAAGAATGCTCGAGGGTTTGACTTTGACTCACTGGAAAGATTCTTCTCAAATCTATATTTGGCTTCTCTCACTGCTTTGGTGGTGTCATTTCTTTTCTTGCAATAATTCCTGTATCTGGCTCTTGTCCATCTCTGTCTGTAGCTAATCCAGGCTTCCTCCTTTGCATTAATTTTGTTAATAACTTTCAGTCATCCATTTTGGCCTTGGTTTAGCTCCAAGTGTAGAGGTTGCTTGAAATGGTACGCAGGTTTCTATTACCGTGTTGTAGTGGTGAAGAAAGATCTGCCACTTGTCCTCCACATTCTTGTCCTGGAACTCTTCCTCCCATTTCACACTACGTAACATGGTGCTTGCTCTCACATAAGTCTCCTTTGTAGTAACTTCTTCTAGGATTCTGTTGACTAGTAGTCGCAGCTGGTACTCCTTCCAGCAGGTGGTTGACAGTTAATACACTATGATCTCTTTTTCCAATTGGGGCTTTGTACTGCAGATTTTCTATTTCTAATTCTCCTTTGGTGAAAATGAGATCTAGTAGAGATGGGACATCACTTCCTCTTGCACGAGTGAACTCCCTGACGTGTTGGTGGAGAAAAGCATCTTGACTAGCACCGTGGAACTTGGTTTGCTCACTCTCTTCTCCACCTTCCACATAGTGATCGTCCCAATTGATTTCCTTAAAATTATAGTCACCACAGACTAGCACTTGGTTAACATGAAAATTTCCTATTGCTAAAAGTGACTGACGGATGCTTTCATTGTATTCACGTGATGCGTTTGGTGGTCTGTAGCTACAACCCATGAGTATTTTTATCTGTTCTATTTCCACAAAACATGCAATAGGTTCATTGTTTTTCCAGGATTCACTTTGACATTCTGAAGAGGGAATGTCTTTCCTTACAAGTATGGCCACTCCACCACCATGCCCAGTTTCTCTCTCTTTTCTATACACCGTATATGCACCACACTCAAAGCACTGCAGACAGATCATTTGGACTTAACTTAGTTTCTGTAATAAATATAATGTGTGGCTTTTCCTTATTTATAACTATTGCTAATTGGTCGCTTTTGCGGGCAGTATTAATACCGTCCGCATTTGTGTATATACATTTGAGTGCTTCTAGTGGTTTGCCTGGGCTCCTGCCTGGTTTATTTGGTTTGGGGGAGCTGGGCTTTCCCTTGGAATTGGAGTGTGGTTTGCTTGGTCTTCTGTCTGCTTCACTTGGTTTGGGTGCACCGGGGGTTCTCTTTGGTGGTTCACCTGTGGGTTGGAAGGGGATCTTGTTACTGGTACACCTCCATGTTGTGATGACTGGTTGCTGTTGTGTCCAGTTCTTTCCACTTGCCTCAGTTTCCCTCTTGTTATCACCCACTTTTTCCCCCTTGCATTATTCTCTTCAGTGTTCTTGTTTTTCTCGTCTCGTTCTTTGGCTAGCTTAGCATGGTTCTGTCTCTCTTTGAAGGTGCGATCTGGCATTATTTGTATACCACCGTAACCACCATTTGGCCTATTAGTGGTCCTATCCCTGTGCTCTTTCAGGATCTTCCATTTTATGTCCTCACTCCCCAAGACTAATTTAAGAAGTCTTGGTCGCCTACCCCGTTCTGCCTGAGCACCTGAGAACCCCCTTGACTTTGGGGGGTTCAGTCGAGTTATAGACCTGATCTCTACATGCTCATTGATTCCCAAGTCTCTAACAATTTTGTTTACACTTTGCACGTCTTCATTTTTCTTTTGAATGGAATCTTCTGCCTTTGCCTCTTCCACACCCTGTAGTATGAGGTTGTTTTTCTGTAGGCTTTTTCCTCCTCATCTGCTTTGAAATCATTTATTTGTTCCCACACTGCCTCTCTGAACTCTGTGCTTGTTTTATAGTCTGTTTTATCTTCTAACAGCTCAACTTTGGTGTTGGTGTTTATGGTAGCCATCTGCTTCTCCATTTCGGCAATTTTTTTACCCAGGTCCTTCAAGAAATCCTTTGCTTTGAATAGACTCCGCACATCCCCTGAGCAATGACCACAGATATATGGTTTCCCTTCTGCTTCAAAATATGTAAGCACTTCCCTAGACATATTTACACATATACAGTGGAACCATGTGGAACAGCCATCACAATTAATCCAGTCACATGTCCCTGAATTTTCCCTTGGCTGATACACACACCCTCTGGGCCCACCTTTACATTTATGATCCTCCTCACTAATGCTGATATTGCTGTCCCTGTTCCTGGCTGAGCCTCCTCTTGTTGTTGGTGTGACAGTTGAAGAGCTGGTGGTCCTGCCAAGGCTGCCATGTCTTTGTTGTTGTGATGATGGGGTAGACAGTCTCCCACTCTGTCCATGTGCTCCACCTCTTGTGCTTCTTGTAATTACACTTTTCCGATGCATTGTTGCTAGACACTGCACAGATACGACCAGCACACCCTTATTGAAATGATTTACTAACTCTCTGCCTCAAATACTTCACCGGTAAGGAGAACAACTGAAGTACAGTATTGATGAGCTTCACTGGACTGCCTCTTCTTCTCATTCTACTCAATCTTGTAACTGTCACACCGTAAAATCTTTCCAAATAAAGTTTGTACGATGGGGGATCCGGGGGGCAAAGCCCCCCGGACGCCGGCGAAATGTGATAATAACAAAATTAAGGAAATAGCCTAGGCCTAGATGTTAGGCTACAAAGGAAATTTGGTATTAGGCCTAATTGAAGAGACCCCGGACAGCCTTTTTACTAGTTAGCCTAGGCCTAATTCTAGTTTTTTGTTTATTTGTCTTTGATAGGCCTAGGCTATACAGTGTTGTTTAATACCGAGGACTGTTGCATTTTAGTATTTTCAACATTAGCCTAGCCTAACCGGTAAATTTTTATCACCAACCAGTGACGAGTTTTTCAGGTTATTTTTTGTTGTTTTTTATTTTTTATTTGATATAGCCTAGGCCTACAGTGTTGTTTAGGCTAATACCAAGGACTGTCGCATTTTACTATTTTCCCATTATCCATCAATCTTAAGACACGGCCCCCGATAGTGGGGAGGGCTATGAAGATCAGGGAAATTGCAGGGTAAAAGGCGTAAATAAAGGGGTAATATTGGAAGAACTCTGAAAATACAATATTTAAAAGTAACAAAACCTGAAAATGGAAAAACCCGAGCCAAGTTTTGACCAATCTTGGCTCGGGTTTTTCAATTTTTCAGAGTCCAAAATCACAGTAACCTCATTTCGAAAGTTGGCTCGGGTTTTTTTGTTTTTCAACGTGGATAAAGCCAGTAACAATGTGGTTAAAATTAGCCTAACCTAACCTAGTATAATGGGTGGGGGCTGCCGCCCCCACACCCCCGCTAAATCCATGAGATCCGAGCCAAGTTTTGTCATTAACCTAACCAAATAAGCTAACCTAACCTAGTATTATGGGGTTAACATTAGCCTAACCTAACCTAGTATTATGGGGTTAACATTAACCTAACCTAGTATTATGGGTGGGGGCTGCCGCCCCCACACCCCCGCTAAATCCCTTAAATCCGAGCCAACTTTTGCCAAAAAAAAACGATCCATCCTTTCGAAATGAGGTTACTGTGATTTTTTACTCTGAAAAATTGAAAAACCCGAGCGAAGTTTGGTCAAAACTTGGCTCTGGTTTTTCCATTTTCAGGTTTTGTTACTTTTAAATATTGTATTTTCAGAGTTCTTCCAATATTACCCCTTTATTTACGGCTTTTACCCAGCAATTTCCCTGATCTTCACTATCGGGCAGAGTTGATATTGATTAAATCAATTTGATTTAATCACTTGATTAAATCAATGATTTTTTTACAAAAAAAAAATAATGATTTTTTTTTTATTTATCTGAATCAAAATAAAAAAAAATCTTAATATTTATCATGCTTCCATAAGTTTGTGTAGGCATTGGTTCATTTTAAGATACTGGTACATTATGTAGTAACACAAATAACTGATAGCTTTTAAATTTACAAACAAATATATGTATACATATATTTAAAAAAAAATCAAATAAATCAATTATTTTTTTATTTTTTTTATTTAAAAAAAAAAAAAAATCAACAACCCTGCTATCGGGGGGCCGTGTCTTAAGATTGATGGATAATGGGAAAATAGTAAAATGCGACAGTCCTTGGTATTAAACAACACTGTATATCAAACAAAAAACCATCTTCAGACTGATCTGGTAAATAAAAAAATACCAAAGTACAACAAATTGCCTGAAAAACTCGTAGCACATAACACCACGACCTCCATGTTAGGGCTCCATCTTCAAACTGAGCCCGCCCGGGCCGGCGAGGGGCGTGGCGCGTGACGTGACGACTGAAAGACTGTGTAACTGGTTGATAATTTGATGGAAGGCTGTGATTGGTTCCAGGAGTGACGGGAAGCATTGTGATTGGTTCATGCTATGGTTCATGATTCCTAAAATGACCGCTAGGTGTAGTGACGTTCGACTGAAAGATTGAGGGTAAGAGCTCCCGAACGACAGCCATTGTGTACTATTGCGCCGCGGCCATCGACAGGGAGGTATTTTTTACAGTTTCTCGTATTTAACTTATAACGAAATGCGACGGTAAGTACATAGCCTATACACCAACAAAGGTCCTGATGTGGCGGCGTCTACGCCGTGGGACCACCTCCCGGAGCTGCCAACCGCGGATGGCTGCCGACCCTCCACGGCCGGAGACAAAATCAACGACCAGTGGAGGACAACCGGATGCCGGCCGCGAGGAGCAGTTTCGGGAGCCAAACCGTCACAACCATCCCCTGCCCCCTCCCTGGGGGCACGGGTCCTTGGAGCGGCTTCGGTCGCGCCGGGAATTTCCACACCTCTCACACCACACACACACATCACACAGTTTTTCCTACACCGAGAAATGACTCTCCGGCTGTCATATCTCGAAGACTTCTTCTAGCCGGAGACATTGAGAGCAACCCAGGACCCACGTACACATACATATGTCCAACTTGCTCAAAACCCATCACTACGAGTCGCCACACTAAGGGTTCAGTTCTTTGCAATTCATGCAGGAATTGGACCCACTTCACCTGTACAACACTTGCCTCCAAGAAACACTACACGAACACCTGGACCTGTTTCTCATGCCCCTCCCTCTCCCAGTCAAATCCCTCGCCTAAAACCCGTCCACCTCTCCTCCCCAACCCACCTAGCCTTCCCATATCATCCACTCCCCCCCCTAAAACCCATCCACCTCTCCTCCCTAACCCACCTAACCTTCCCATACCATCCACATCCTCAACTCAACACACCACACCCCATCCTAATCCATTCCAAGCCCCATCTCCTGCTCCCCAATCCCCACCCCCACCTCACCCCCCCCCCCCCCCCCCCCCCCCCCCCCTCCCTCACCCCCACCCCATCCTCGTGCAACAGCACCCAACATACATCGTGCACATAACATTAATATTCTCCAATTGAACATAGATGTCATCAACACAAAGAAACACGAACTCTCACACTTCATCAAACAACACAACATACACATTGCCATCTTACAAGAAACAAAACTCTGCACAACACAAAAAACACCCACATTTCATAATTTCACCACCATCAGACAAGACCGGGCTGTCGGCGGGGGCGGTGGACTCATCACCCTGGTACACAAAGAAATATCATACATAGTAACCAGTGTACAAACCAAATCCCTCCTCCCCCCAAATGATAACACAACAGAAATACAATCAATTAAAATACGCACTGGCAACACCTCCAACATAACCATCATAAACACATACATCCCTCCCCAAACATCCCCTACAGTACCAAATGAATACAGACCACACTTACAACACATCACAAACACCCCACACCTCATCCTGGGTGGTGACTTCAACGCCAAGACGTCGGCCTGGTTTGTCGACAACCCCGACACAGACAGAGGGCTGGTACTACAAAACCAAACAGATAACCTCATCATTCTTAACGACATCCATCAACATACCCATATTCCTCACCAAGCCCTCTATAACCCATCATCTCCAGACATCACCTTTTGCTCCCCAGAACTCGCCCCCACAACATCTTGGAGGGTGGTCAGAACCTTAGGCTCGGACCACCTCCCGATCATTATCACCACCAAAACCAGACTCACCCCAGCTAGCCACAAACACACATACACCAATTATAAAAGAGCTAACTGGGAAGCATTCACCAATGAGACAGAACAACACTTCACAACTCTAAACAGTACACCCATCACTAACATCAACAATGCTGTACACATACTCAATAAAACTATCCAAAACGCTGACAAGAAACACATTCCAAGAGGTAACAGAAAAAGACACAACCCCAACTTCACACCAGAAATTCAAAACCTCATCAGACAATGCGACATACTGAAACACTCCCCAGCACCCCACACACAAGACATCACACAACAAATTCAAGCACTCAACACCCAAACTAACAACAAAAACTAAATTGGAATAACTTCCTACAAACACTTGATCACAAAACAAACCCCAAAAACTCTACAAAACACTAAACAGCATCACACTTTCCAACAGCAACACAACACAATCACATGCTGCAATCACAACAACAGACTCTACTCCTTCATGTAAACAACAAGCAAACACTCTCATCAATCACTTCTCACATGTCAGCCACCTAAAACCTCACAAAGACGACCGACGTATCATCCGACGTAAGAGACAATTCCCCACAGACCCTGACTATACACCCTTCACCAATCACCAGACAAAGCATATCATCAACAATCTCAAGCACTCACCCGCCTGTGGCCTAGACAACATAAGCAACATACACCTCAGACACCTGGGACCACAAGGCATACAAGCACTCACTAACATATCAAACTACAGCTATTCACACAACACAATACCAGACATTTGGAAGCATGGTATCATCATCACATTCCCCATACCCAACAAAGACCCCACGCTACCCTCCTCGCACCGCCCCATCACACTCCTTTGCTCCCCCTCCAAAGTCATGGAACGCCTAGTATTACAACTAATTACACCTGACCTACCCCTAGCTCCAACACAACATGGCTTTAGGCCACTGCACTCCACAAACACTCTTCTCACAGACCTTACACAAAGAGCTTTTGACGGTATCAACTCAGCTAGACCACCACACAGATCACTATTAGCCACACTCGACATTAGTAAAGCCTTCGATGCCATCCCCCACCACAACCTAACAAACAAAATCTACAACACAAAAAGGTGGCTGGCCAACTTCCTAGCAGGCAGATGTGCACACGTATCTTTTGCCGGTCAGTCATCTAAAATCAGAAACTTTCCAAACGGAGTCCCACAAGGATCCGTCCTATCGCCCGCACTCTTCAATCTGTACATGCACGATATAACTACACCCATTACGCCCCAAATAAACTTAGCTTCCTATGCAGATGACATAACACTCATATGCACACACCATGACCCAAAAAGAGCAACAGATCTCCTTCAACCCTATCTCAACACACTACAAAATCACTACCTCACTACACTACCTCATCATCCTTAACGACATCCATCAACATACCCATATTCCTCACCAAGCCCTCTATAACCCATCATCTCCAGACATCACCTTTTGCTCCCCAGAACTTGCCCCCACAACATCCTGGAGGGTGGTCAGAACCTTAGGCTCTGACCACCTCCCGATCATTATCACCACCAAAACCAGACTCACCCCAGCTAGCCACAAACACACATACACCAATTATAAAAGAGCTAACTGTGAAGCATTCACAAATGAGACAGAACAACACTTCACAACTCTAAACAGTACACCCATCACTAACATCAACAATGCTGTACACATACTCAATAAAACTATCCAAAACGCTGACAAGAAACACATTCCAAGAGGTAACAGAAAAAGACACAACCCCAACTTCACACCAGAAATTCAAAACCTCATCAGACAACGCGACATACTGAAACACTCCCCAGCACCCCACACACAAGACATCACACAACAAATTCAAGCACTCAACACCCAAACTAACAACAAAATACAAGAACAACAAAAACTAAATTGGAATAACTTCCTACAAACACTTGATCACAAAACAAACCCCAAAAACTCTACAAAACACTAAACAGCATCACACTTTCCAACAGCAACACAAACACAATCACATGCTGCAATCACAACAACAGACTCTACTCCTTCATGTAAACAACAAGCAAACACTCTCATCAATCACTTCTCACATGTCAGCCACCTAAAACCTCACAAAGACGACCGACGTGTCATCCGACGTAAGAGACAATTCCCCACAGACCCTGACTATACACCCTTCACCAATCACCAGACAAAGCATATCATCAACAATCTCAAGCACTCACCCGCCTGTGGCCTAGACAACATAAGCAACATACACCTCAGACACCTGGGACCACAAGGCATACAAGCACTCACTAACATATCAAACTACAGCTATTCACACAACACAATACCAGACATTTGGAAGCATGGTATCATCATCACATTCCCCAAACCCAACAAAGACCCCACGCTACCCTCCTCCCACCGCCCCATCACACTCCTTTGCTCCCCCTCCAAAGTCATGGAACGCCTAGTATTACAACTAATTACACCTGACCTACCCCTAGCTCCAACACAACATGGTTTTAGGCCACTGCACTCCACAAACACTCTTCTCACAGACCTTACACAAAGAGCTTTCGACGGCATCAACTCAGCTAGACCACCACACAGATCACTATTAGCCACACTCGACATTAGTAAAGCCTTCGATGCCATCCCCCGCCACAACCTAACAAACAAAATCTACAACACAAACATGCACAACAACACAAAAAGGTGGCTGGCCAACTTCCTAGCAGGCAGATGTGCACACGTATCTTTTGCCGGTCAGTCATCTAAAATCAGAAACTTTCCAAACGGAGTCCCACAAGGATCCGTCCTATCGCCCGCACTCTTCAATCTGTACATGCACGATATAACTACACCCAATACGCCCCAAATAAACTTAGCCTCCTATGCAGATGACATAACACTCACATGCACACACCATGACCCAAAAAGAGAAACAGATCTCCTTCAACCCTATCTCAACACACTACATGGCTGGTGCACTACAAACAGACTTAATCTAGCCCCAGCCAAATCCACCGCAACCCTGCTCACAAGTTGGACAAGAGAACACGAATACATCCCTCAACTCACCATAAACAACACACCCCTAACACATACACACACACACCCAAAATCCTAGGAGTAACATATGATACTCATATGACATTCAAACAGCACACCACAAACATTAAAAAGAAACTGACACCCAGACTTAACGCCCTCAGGTCACTTGCTCACACAAAATTTGGACACAACAAAGAAACTACCAACTCAGTATATAAACAATACATAAGATCAGTGATGGAATACGCAAGCCCAGCCTGGGCTTCTAACCTAGCTGAAACACATCATAAGACTTTACAGACTATTCAAAACAAAGCCCTGAAGATCATTACAGGCTGCACAGCTACTGCACCCACAGATCACCTACATCAAGAAACCAAAATCCTCAAAGTCAAAGACCATCTGGACATGAGAGGCACTCAATTCCTGGCAGCAGCCTCCACGAACCAAGACCACCCACTAAACTACATGGCAACACACCCACAGACACCAAGAAATATCAAAACAACACCCAGCACACGGTATCACACACAATTATTGTCCTCTCTCCCTCCCTGCCCACCCGAACCAACTTCCAGAAGCACATCCATACTCATATCTCTCGCCGATCCATCCACTCACTCACAGACAACACGCAGCTGCATGCACGACCTCCCGAAATCCATCCTTCCGAATCCTCCCTTCCTCGCGAGGACAGAGTCCACCTGGCCAGGCTGAGATGCGGACACCATCCAGCTCTCCTGAGCTATCAGAAGAGACTGGATGACTCCGTTGTCGACTCCTGCCCGGGATGTAACACAGCACCCCATACCATTAAACACATCATAGAAGACTGCATTTCACACAACCACTTACGCCAACAACACAATCTACACTCAATGAGAGCTCTGTGGGAAAGCCCGATCGTGGCCATGGCCTTCCTCAGGGACTCGGGGCTGTTCGGCCAGGCAGCTTAGGGAACAACAACAACAACAACAACAACACCACCAACAAAGTATCGTTCATGAAAGTGATAACACACTAATAATCATCGATGGGGCCCGTCACTGGTTGGTCGGTAACTTATACCGCCTAACCTAACCTAACCTAACCGAAAACTAACCGACGGTCTAAACCCAGCTCACGTTCCCTGTTTTAACAGTTTATGGGTACGCGACGGTCTAAACCCAGCTCATGTTCCCTGTTTAGTTTTCGGTTAGGTTAGGTTAGGCTAATGTTGAAAATACTATAATGCGACGGTCCTCGGTATTAACCCTTAACTGGCCGCTCACGACATATGTCGAGTTAAAAGAAAATGTGCCCATATGCGGGTCACGACATATGTCGAGTGCAATTTTGAGCACGTAATGTGCTCTGAGAGAGAGTGGAGCGGTGGGAGGAGCATAGGTTACCTCCTGACCGCTCGCCACGGCCGCCGTGGACCTACTGAAATTTATTGCACCCTCCTCCACCCTCTCTCACTCGCTACACACGTAATAATGTAAGAAAATGACCGTATTTTAGCGATTTTGCCCTTCGGTTGCACGATCGTTGCAAGACAACCAGTGATCGTAGAAGGATCTTCGGGTGTCATTGGAAAGCTCAATAAACCCCCTTTCAGGGATACATACTTGTATTACGCTCTGGGTCTTGTTTATGCATGAAAAAGAGCACGGAAACAACCCCATTTATGGTAAAAACCCCTGCTAGGCGCTACATAGTAATTACCCTCCCGCCCGCTAAATAAAGGTTAAACAACACTGTAGCTTATATCAAAGAAAAATAAACAACAAACTAGAATTAACGGCAAGAATGTAGTTACCGGGTGTACCCCATCATGTTCCCGTCTATTTTGATTGCCTTTGGATACAAAAATACATTACCCTAACCAAACAACCTAACCTAACCTAACCTAGTATTATAGATTTATAGGCCTAAGTATTTATTTTATTAGGCTAGAAGTATTTATAGCCTAGATGATTTATGTTGTATGTCGGTAGTGGTACACCCGGTAACTACATCCTTCCCGAATTAACTAGTAAAAAGGCTGTCCGGGGTCTCTTCAATTTTTACCGGAAATTTGAATGAATGAAACTAGGCTAAACTAAATAATTAATTTACTAGCAAAACAAAAATGGGCTTGGGTTACCGGACTCCAGGGGGCTTCGCCCCCCGAACCTCCTACTAATAGATCATTGACCTACTAATACTGATACTGTAGTATGCTAACTAACCTTAAAATCGTGTAAGTGTAAGTTAGCCTAATAGGCCTAGGCTAGTCTATAGCCCGGATAGCCTGCTACATTAAAATAAGGTTAGGCTAGGCTAGACTTGTCAAAATCACTGTTTCTGCTTGCCATGCGAGATGTGACGGGAAGGATGTAGTTACCGGGTGTAGCACTACCGACATACAACATAAATCATCTATAAATACTTATAATAAAATAAATACTTATAAATCTATAATACTAGGTTAGGTTAGGTTAGGTTGTTTGGTTAGGGTAATGTATTTTTGTATCCAAAGGCAGTCAAAATAGACGGAACATGATGGTGAGCGTCCGCCTAGTGTAAACAAGACGGGCGGTACACCCGGTAACTACATTCTTGCCATTGTGAGTGTGACAATGTCAGTGCTATAATTTCATTTAATAGTCTACAGTAGATAGATTCATGCATAGTGTCGACTCATTCATTCATGACCAGGAATTGAGGCCAGAGCTGCCAGATTCCGAATCAATAAGGGAGTTTGAAAGTAATCTTGATGAAGCATGGGGAAGACAAGATTTGAAGTTAGTAAAAATGTTAAGTCTGCTACCGCCGCCGCCAACACCGTGAACGACCGCAGCAGTGCAAGTACTGGTACTGAGCTGGATACACAGGCCTAGTTTGCCTTTTTCCAGAGGATCTACTGTAAGAAACTGTAAGAAACTGTAAGATCCTGAGAGTCTACTCCAGACCCCAGACTGGCAATAGGGTAGGCCTAGCCTAGATATATAAATAACTAGCTTAAAATATGACTAAATCACATATACTTACCTTAGGCCTAGGCCTTGTACTGTAGGCTGTCCATAAAAGCAGTCTGTGTCAATATACCATTTGTAAGTAGGCCTAATTCTAATAATGGGGTATCCTGGTGTTGGGGGCTCGTCTGGTACTGTAGCCAGCTATCGTTCCAGCGGATGCTTGAAGGAGTCTGTCGTGACTCCCGTCAGATCCCGGACGGCCTTTTGTACAGAATTGAAGAGATAAGACCCACTTTTGGTGAAGTTATTGTGGGCGACTATTATTATTATTATTATATGAGATGCCGAAGTCTAAAACCAGGGTGCAGAAACACCTTACCTTACCTTAGGTTGTGTTCGCCACTCTCCTAGCAGCACCGAGGAGCGCATCGCCCCTTGTGGGTTGTGATTTGGTGCAGCAGACTGTTTGAAGAGACAGCCCGCTCCCTTGCTAAGATGGGTTCGTCTGGCACTTTTTGCAGTTCGACATCGAGGGCTCTCTTGAAGTTGTCTAAAGAGACGCCCCTCATGTCTCTTACTCGCCGTGGGAGTTTGTTGAAGAGACGTGGGCCTCTGTGTGATAACCAGCCCTCTCGCAGAGAGCCCATAGCACCCCTGTTATTCATCTGGGGGATATTGCATTCCCAGCCTCTCCTATCACTGAATTTCATGACTATCGGAGTATGTAGGTTTGGTACTAAACCCTCTGCGATTTTCCACGTGTATATTATTAGGTAACGTTCTCTTCTACGTTCCAGCGAGTACAGGTTCAGTGCTCTTAAACGATCCCAATAGTGTAGCTGTTTTACCGAACTTATATGCGAAGTGAAATTTCTTTGTACACTCTCTAAGTCATTTATTTCACCTGCTTTGTATGGGGATGTTAATACGCTACAGTATTCAAGCCGCGGTAGCACTAGAGATTTGAAGAGCGTTATCATAGGTAATTCACCGCGTGTTTTAAGTGTACGCAGAATCCAACCCGTTAAACGTTTCGCAGCCACAACTTTGACCTGGTTATGTTCTTTGAAACACATATTTTCAGACATTAACACCCCAAGGTCTTTCACACTGTCTTTCCGTTCTATTATGTGGTTAGATTCTGTTAGGTAGTTTGTGATCACTTTAACGCCATTATTTTCTCCGTACCTTATTAATTGGAATTTTTCTTCATTGAATTGCATGTTGTTTTCCCTGGTCCACTGGAACACTACATTTATGTCTTCCTGCAGCTGGCCTGTGTCCTCTTGTGTGTTTACTATCTTGCTTAGTTTTGTGTCATCCGCAAAAGACAACACCGTACTGTGTCTTGTGTTGGTATCTATGTCGCAAATTAGAATGAGGAACAGAACACCATCAAGATGAATCCACACAAAACACCCGGAGGCACTGGAGAGAGACTACGGCAACTTAGGAAAAAATAAAAACATATACTGTATACTGTACATATACTGTACACATATTAAACACAGATAACATATTATGCAGTGGAGGATATCAAGTATAAATATAATACAATAAAATAGAATAAAATAAGTTTAAAAATTAGAATTAATGCTGCAAAAAAGCATTAACTCTAGACTTAAAAATGGAGATATGAGCTGAATTGACTAGCTCATTTGGCAACTTATTTCACAAGTCAACCATGGCCGACACAAAACACCGTGAAAACTGTGTAGTAGAAAAATTAACACGGCTCATGGCAAGATCATTAAGATTGCTTGTGAATCTAGTTGCACGAGCCCGGACATAGGGCCCAGGCAGAACCCCATGTAAGGGATGCTGAGGGTTGTTAAAAACTTTAAATAAAAGACTAAGTAGCATTAAGTTTCATGCCCCAAAGTTCACACCATGATGTAATTTTGGCTAAATCAATATTCAGAGCAGTAGCAATTACGTGTCGATCTATTGGTGATGGAATTGACGCATATAAAGTTGTATCATCAGCATAGGAGATTAGTTTATTTTCAAGCTCGGAACACAGGTCAGCAGTAAAAATAATAAAAAGCAAAGGCCCAAGGACACTGCCTTGTGGAACACCAGAAACAACAGTAACAGAAGGGGAATGACGCCCATCAATGACCACAGACAGATCTTCAAAGCTCCTTAAAAAATTGCCACCAATACCGATGAGCTGTAACTTATACAGAAGTGCTTTATGGTTGACTAAATCAAAAGCAGAACTAAAGTCAATAGCCACGACACGAGACTCATGTCCCTGGTCCAATGAAGCTTGCAAGTCATGGGTGAGTGTCAGAAGCGCATCACATGTACCCAGTCCCTTACGAAAACCAAACTGTGAGTTTGGTATCAAATTATGACTATTACAATAAGAGGAAAGGCGTCTGGACAAAAGCCTCTCATAGAGCTTGGATAGGATAGGTGTAATGGAGATAGGGCGATAGTCATTAGGAGATGATGAGGCAGTATTTCCCTTTGGAATAGGAGTGATAATAGCCTTACGCCAGCAAAGAGGAAAACTACCTGATTTCAAAAGTAACCTAAACACCACGGCCAATTTAGGTGCCAAGACCACTGCAACCTTTTTAAAAAAGAGAGGGAAAAACCCATCCGGGTCTGTGCCACCATAGGTATCAAGATCCAGCAAGTACCTTTTCAGTTCAGCTGATTTGAATGCCATTGAATTGAGGTTGGGTCTAGGGAAACATGTCAAAAAGACAATTCCTGGTTACTCTGCTTATTAATAAAAATATTAGATAGAATATTGGCCTTCGATAATGGATCAAAAGAGATGGAGCCATCAGAATCACAAAGAGGAGGCATGGAGGAACATATTCCAAATAAAGAGGATTTCAAAGTGGACCACCATTTATGAGCCTGTGTAGCTCCTGCCAGAACATCCTGAAGATGGGAGTTATAATCCCTCTCAGCACCATCATAAACTCTCTGCACAGCTGCCCTTTTAAAAACATAATTTTCCCAATGCAAGGGGGTTTGATTACGCCTCCATAGACGATATGCAGCCTGTTTGTCATCAAATGCACACTTGCACTCATCATTAAACCATGCTTTATCCCTGATACGAGACTATTTTGATGGAACTCTTTTGCGAAGGATACCAAGAAGGGAATTGTTGAGAGCTGAAACTGGGTCATGAGATCTTAGTATGTGATTCCACTCAATATTACAAACATCATTACAAACGTTGTCCCAGTTAACCCGGGATTTAAGGTAGACTTTACGTGAGAGAGTAATATCAGGAACAGAAAAATCAAGATTAATTTTACACATGATGGCATTGTGGTCGGAAGTGCCACCAGGTACAAGAACGGAGGTTTCTACAACGCCAAGAAATATCTGTTAGTACTAGATCAAGACAATTTCCAGACATATGAGTAGGTCCTTGTATTTGATGTTCACAACCAGATAAGTTTGCAAAATCCAATGCTGCAAGACCATTTCTATTAGTTGGAGAGACCGAGTTCAACCACTCTTGATGATGCGCATTGACATCATCAACAAAAATAAAGGATGATTTGACATCTACAGACTGTATTGAAGCCATGGCTGTTAACCTAAGAAGTGCGCATGGGGGGTATGAGACACCACACTCCTGTGCTGACGTATTTGAGCTGTTCCCATCACTAACATCGTTATTTTACCATAAATAACATTAATACTTATCCATATGCGCCTATTATAGGTTGATTATAAAGGTATTAACCTGTTACATCAATAAAACAAGTGGAAACAGCGTTTGGATGGTCAAAATCGGCGATACAGGCCTGGAGTTACATAATGTATGGCTGAGGCAACCTCCCTGCCCTCCTCCCCTCCCCTTGTCTGGAGAGACACTGTTACGCAATAGTCTCTCTCTCGCTCTTTCCCACGCTTGGTAACAGTGATGACAACGCCCTGCTACCAACTCGCTAATGTTAGCACGAAAATAGACCACAGAATAAGGGAATAACAGGGAAAATAGGTGATAACTGAAGGAGGGGAGGAAAGTGGGGAAGGAGGGGAGGTGGAGGAGTGATATTTGGCATGGCCCAGGGGCAAAAAAAAAAAATAAAATAAATTTTTTTTTTTTTTTTTTTGGAGTGTTTTAACCCTCCAGCCCCGGCTATGTATTCCATACCGAAACCCGGGTGTTTTGGCCGAAAAACGTCTACGCCTAGGCTACCGTATCTTTGTTATTCTGACTGCTTCCGCATTCCCGCGCATCCCCAAGTGTAGATGTGTTTCGTACCTGTAGAATGGCGTTAAGTAGAGCTCTCTAAGTCAACTGGTTCAGTTGTGATGATGATTTCATTGGAGATAACTTTATGGCAAAAACAGCCACTTTACACTACTTTTCGATACTTAACAATAACATACAGGCACACACGAACAAGCGACGCACTCCTTCTTGTGGCCGGAGATGCGGGGCGTCGGTCCAGCCGGCTGTTGTTTACATGCGTCGGACCGACGCCTTGCACACCAAGCTTACAGGCTTTGAGCTCATGGGTCTTTAAGAGCCCTTCCGGGTAGCTCGGGTGTGTTTTTTTGGGGCGTTCAAGAGCCCTTCCGCGTCTAAAGGGTTAAATGGATTTTTTTTTTCCCCTTACTCTTAAGAGTCTTCCCGCAGTCCGCCGTGGGAACTCTTAAGAGTCTCCCCTCAGTTCCTGGGTTAAGAGGCAGTCATATACAGTATGTCATTGTTAACATCAGGATTTCTGTACAGGCTAAATATGTAATGATTATGATACTTGCTGGAAACTTTAACTAACTGCATCTCATGGCATTTACAAATATGCTTAGTTAAGTGCTGAGCATTATACCCAGATCTAATATACAAGCTCATTCCACGAGCACGAGGAATAGAATCACGCCGAATAAGAACTGGTTTACCGAAGTTAGGTATAAGAAGTTCAGAATAATCTCTATAACCAGAGACAAGGGTTTCAGAACAAAAGACAATATCATAATCAACAGATGCCAATATAAGATCCTTGATGTTCTTATAGAGACCACGAATATTGGAATAAAATACACGACAACTTTTAACAGGTTTTCTGTGAGGACCGGGGTTAACTTCTATATCACCGGACAAAAGTAGAAACAAAAACAGAAAAAGTTGAAAGCAATCCATACACAAATACATAAAGATGGATATAAACAGGTCGACCCAGACGGACAAGCCCCAAAGACACCATATCCAGGGGGGAGCAGTAGCGGTGGATTTTATTTGTTTAGAAAAGACGAGAAACAGAAAAAGAATGCCAAATCTCCTGAAAATTCACCAGACTCAAAAATCTTCCTCATTGGCCTGCTAACCACTGTGGGGAAAAAAACAGGAGATTGCAGGAAAAGGAAGGAAAGTTGCTGTATAGCACCAAACAGCAGGGATGGATGAAAACGGACAATGGAAGACCTTGGTGCAGGCTATGGCAGCATCCTAAACATCCATCATGGTAAAATACCAATGCTATTTTCCGAGAGGTAGCCTCAGTCCTCTTAATGTAGCACAGCCACCCTTTTCTTTTCTTAAGTGGTTATTGATCACTAGTCCCACGTCAGGTACCAGCCCTTCTAGGGTCTTCCACACATATATCACTAGGTAATGCTCTCGTCGTTTTTGTAGGGAGTAGAGTCGCAACTCCTTCAGGCGTTCCCAGTAATTCATATGTTGGAGACCCCAGATCCTGCTGGTGAAGGTCCTCTGTAGAGACTCCAGCTTGACGATGTCACCTGTCTTATGGGGAGTCCATAGCTGGCAGCAGTATTCCAGCTTTGGGAGTGTCAGCATACAGGCCCTCTCTCTAGTTTGGAAGGTCCCGAGTATTCACCATATGAGTCTCCTAGCTGTCTCGGTGATTTGAAATATGACGTTTCAGTAAGTTTCCCAACAGAGGCTATGCAAGGACCACTCAAGGATCAACACAAAGAAAGAATTCCTTGATACACCACAGCTTTATATACAGTGGAACAAGACTTATCAACTGCATCCCTGCCAAACTCAAGTGCTACGGTACTGTAAAAGGGGTCACCAGACACCTTCAAAAAGCATTTAGATTTATGGCGGGCCATAATACCTGACCAGGCACCAATAGCAGGATACCCCAGTTCCAATTCCAACTGACGTTTTGATTGGACTTGGAACACAGAAGAAAGGGACCTGCCTGGTTGCAGTGGAGCCCCATCTCATCACTAACAGACGGAGTTCAACGAAGTTTAACTAAGTTAGGTTGTTGTTCCCTAAGCTACCTGGCCGAACAGCCCCGAGTACCTAAGGAAGGGCATGGCCACGGTCGGGCTTTCCCACAGAGCTCTCAAGGAGTGTAAATTGTGTTGTTGGTGTAAGTGGTTGTGTGAAATGCAATCTTCTATGATGTGTTTAATAGTATGGGGTGCTGTGTTACAACCTGGGCAGGAGTCGACGACAGAATCATCCAGTCTCTTCTGATAGCTCAGAAGGGCTGGATGGTGTCCGCATCTCAGCCTGGCCAGGTGGACTCTGTCCTCGCGAGGAAGGGAGGATTCGGAAGGATGGATTTCGGGAGGTCGTGCCTGCAGCTGCGTGTTGTTTATGAGTGGATGGAACGGCGAGAGATATGAGTATGGATGTGCTACTGGAAGCTGGTTTGGGGTGGGCAGGGAGGGAGAGAAGATAGTATTTGTGTGTGATAGCGTGTGCTGGGTGTTGTTTTAACCTTTCTTGGTGTCTGTGGATGTTTTGCCATGTACAGTAGTGTAGTGGGTGGTGCTGGATCGTGGAGGCTGCTGCCAGGAATTGAGTGTCTCTCATGTCCAGATGGTCTTTGACTTTGAGGACTTTGGTTTCTTGATGTAAGTGATCTGTAGGTGAAGTAGCTGTGCAGCCTGTGATATTTTTAGGGCTTTGTTTTGAATAGTCTGTAAGGTCTTATGATGTGTTTCAGCTAGGTTAGAAGCCCAGGCCGGGCTTGCGTATTCCATCACTGATCTTATGTATTGTTTGTTGTTGTTCCCCAAGCTGCCTGGCCGAACAGCCCCAAGGCCCCGAGCAAGGCCAAGGCCATAACCGAGCGCCCCCACAGAACCCTCCCTACCCACCACAATAAAGCCTGGGTGACCGAAGCCACTCCATGGCGGGGAGCTGAGAAGGGTGCGGAAACGCCCGGGAAACCAAAGCCCTACCCAGGGCCTTGTGCCCCTCAACAATTATGAAGAAAAAGCTGAAGGGCAAAGGAAAAATGTGCTTTGGCTTCCAATCTTGGTAGATTAGGAGGTCAATCCACGGAAGAGACGCCGTCACTTGAGATCTAGAAAATATATAAGTAAAAGGAACCGTCAGAGTAAGCTATGGGTATGGCAGAGATCGCTCAGTTCTCACTCTGATAGACCAGCCCATCACCAGTAAACTGGGGTGGTGGATTCTTTGTTGTGTCCAAATTTTGTGTGGGCAAGTGACCTGAGGGCGTTAAGTCTGAGTGTCGGTTTCTTTTTAATGTTTGTGGTGTGCTGTTTGAATGTCATTTGAGTATCCTATGTTACTCCTAGGATTTTGGGTGAGTGTGTGTGTGTTAGGGGTATGTTGTTTATGGTGAGTTGCGGGGAGTATGCGTGATCTCCTGTCCAGCTTGTGAGGAGGGTTGCAGTGGATTTGGCTGGGGCTAAATTAAGTCTGTTTGTAGTGCACCAGTCATGTAATGAGTTGAGATATGGTTGAAGGAGATCTGTTGCTGCGCCTGGGTCTTGGTGTGTGCATGTGAGTGTTATGTCGTCTGCGTAGGAGGCTATGTTTATTTGGGGTGTATTGGGTGTATTTATATCATGCATGTACAGATTAAAGAGTGCGGGCGACAGGACGGATCCTTGCGGGACTCCGTTTGGGAAATTTCTGATGCTAGATGACTGACCGGCAAAAGATCGTGTGCACATCTGCCTACTAGGAAGTTGGCCAGCCACCTTTTTGTGTTGTTGTGCATGTTTGTGTTGTAAATTTTGTTTATTAGGTTGTGGCGGGGGATGGCATCCAAGCTTTACTAATGTCGAGTGTGGCAAGTAGTGATCTGTGTGGTCTGGCTGAGTTGATGCCGTCAAAAGCTCTTTGTGTAAGGTCTGTAAAAAGAGTGTTTGGAGAGTACAGTGGCCTGAAGCCATGCTGTGTTGGAGGTAGGGGTAAGGCGTATGTAATTAGTTGTAGTACAAAGCGTTTTATGACTTTGGAGGGGGTGCAGAGGAGTGTGAGGAGGGTAGCGTGGGGTCTTTGTTGGGTTTAGGGAAAGTGATGATGATACCATGCTTCCAGATGTCTGGTATTGTGTTGCGTGAATAACTGTACAGTACCGGTACTGTAGTTTGATATGTTAGTGAGTGCTTGTATGCCTTGTGGTCCCAGGTGTCTGAGGTGTATGTTGGTTATGTTGTCTAGGCCACAGGCGGGTGAGTGCTTGAGATTGTTGATGATGTGCTCTGTCTGGTAGTTAGTGAAGGGTGCATAGTCAGGGTCTTGTGGGGAATTGTCTTTTACGTTGGATGACACGTTGGTCGTCTTTATCGGGTTGTAGGTGGCTGATATGAGAGAACTGATCAATGAGAGTGTTTGTTTGTTGTTTACATATAGGAGTAGAGTCTGTTGTGATTGCAGCATGTGATTGTGTTATGTTGCTGTTGGAAAGTGTGATGCTGTTTAGTGTTTTGTAGAGTTTTTTGGAGTTTGTTTTGTGATCAAGTGCTTGTAAGAAGTTATTCCAGTTTAGTGTTTGTTGTTCTTGTATTTTGTTGTCGATCTGGGTGTTGAGTGCTTTGATTTGTTGTCATGTCTTGTGTGTGGGGTGCTGGTGAGTGTTTCAGTGTGTCGCGTTGTCTGATGAGGTTTTGAATTTCTGGTGAGAAGTTGGGGTTGTGTCTTTTTCTGTAACCTCTTGGAATGTGTTTCTTGTCAGCGTTTTGGATAGTTGTGTTGAATGTGTGGACAGCATTGTTGATGTTAGTGATGGGTGCGCTGTTTAGGGTTTCAAAGTGTTGTTCTGTCTCATTTGTGAAAGTCTGTGGCTAGCTCGGGTGAGTCTGGTTTTGGTGGTGATAATGATCGGAAGGTGGTCGGAACCTAAGGTTTTAACCCTTGTCTAGCGGGGGGTTTTGGGCTTATTTGGGTATATTCAGGCCCTCCTGAATGATAAATCAAGTATCTGCATGAAAAGAAATGTATTCAGCAAAAACCTAGGCGCTAAAAGCTTCAAAATGAGACCAGAACGAGCTACGTAGCACTCGTGGTTGTCATACAGTGGTACCACCAACATGGGAGTTTAGCGTATAGCGGTATTTTTTTCCCAGCTATGCTCACTACTGGCTACACTGCCGGCCTCTCGAGAACACAGGGAGGGTGAGCTAGTGGGCGGCGGTAAGCCCTGGGTGTCGGCCGTGTGGCCTGCTGCGCTCCCGGCCATTTGCACTCGATTTTAACCATTTAAAAGCCTTAATAATGCTCCTAACTTGCTGCTTTTTGGATACGGACTTAAGTCGGGCCCCGCTCTTTAAGTGTTAACCACCTTCCAGGATGTTGTGGGGGCGAGTTCTGGGGAGCAAAAGGTGATGTCTGGAGATGATGGGTCGTAGAGGGCTTGGTGGGGAGTATGGGTATGTTGATGGATGTCGTTGAGGATGTAAAGGTTATCAGATTGGTGTTGTAGGACCCGCCCTTTGTCTGTGTCGGAGTTGTCGACAAACCAGGCCGACATCTTGGCGTTGAAGTCACCACCCAGGATGATGTGTGGGGTGTTTGTGATATGTTGTAGTTGTGGTCTGTGTTTATGGTGGTTATGTTGGATGTGTTGCCAGTGCATATTTTAATGAATTTTATTTCTGTTGTGTTATCATTTGGGGGGAGGAGGGATTTGGTATGTGCACTGGTGACTATGTATGTCATGTTAACCCTCGGGATCCGGGGGCTCTCATATGAGGCGATCGTCGTGTCCGGGGCTATTCCTGAAAAATTGCTATCTTCATAATTCGATATCTACTGATTGAGATCACCTAGAGCAGTCAACTAAATTGCATAGTTTAGAACCAACCTTCGTCTGTAGAATGGCGTTGAGTTGACATCGCTACGACAAGTGGTTGCCGAGATATGATGATGGGAATGGAGGTAATTTCCCGCATATTTTCGCCTGCGTCCGAACGCTTCGCCGCGACCCTGGCTAGCACGCACTAAGTCACTCGTCGCTTCGGTGGCTTTTGTACCGGTACACGATATTATGTTTTTATGGAGATAATGTGATATTATTATGTCATTTATTACTTATTCAACCATTATTTGAGTTATATGAAACTTTATATAACATATTTCACTGTTATTGTAATATTATTGTTTTCTTACAGTAGATCCTCTGGAAAAAGGCAAACTAGGCCTGTGTATCCAGCTCAGTACCAGTACTTGCACTGCTGCGGTCGTTCACGGTGTTGGCGGCGGCGGTAGCAGACGCAACATTTTTACTATTCTGTATTTTTGTTTTATAATCAAACTTCAAATCTTGTCTTCCCCATGCTTTATCAAGATTACTTTCAAACTCCCTTATTGATTCGGAATCGACTACATACTGGGGCAGTGCGTTCCACTCATTTACCACTCTATCACAAAATGAGTTCTTTGCCTTCTCAAGCCTATTTCTTTCTTTGTAAATTTTCTTAGAGTGTCCTCTCGTTCTTGTTCCCTCCCGCATCAAGAAGATACCTTCACACACATCCTCATCATACTTTCCTGACACTATCTTAAAAGTCTCTATCATATCCCCTCTCTTTCTCCTATATGCCAGTGTCGGAAGCCCCAGGGTCCTCAACCTCTGCTCATAGCCCGCGTTCTTCAACGTTGGTACCAGCTTGCTAGCTCTCCTCTGCACTTTCTCCACTGCTTCTATATCCTTTACCATATATGGAGCCCACACCTGATTCGCATATTCCAGGTGCGGCCTAACCAGCGCTGTATAGAGATTCCTGAAGATTTCTTCGTCAAGTGACACAAATGTCCTCCTTATCAGCCCTACAATTCTATTGGCTTTGTTTATCTTTTCCGCCAAATGTTCTGAGAAATTTAACTTATTGTCTATCACTACTCCTATATCCTTTTCTGCATTCACTTCCTTCATCGCTTCATACATACTGTATCCTACCATGTCTATCTTTCTTGTCCCAATCCGCATGTACTTGCATTTTTTTGGATGAAAGGCATTAACCAATGTTCAGACCATCCCTTCATGCCCTCCACATCTCCTTGAAGCAAACCCACATCTTCCTTACTGCTCACTCTTCTATACAGCTTAGTGTCATCCGCATACAGGTATACCTCACTTCCATTAGTTATAATTTCAGGTAAGTCGTTGATAAATATAACGAACAGTAGTGGTCCCAACACAGATCCCTGAGGTACCCCACTTGTAATTTCCCTCCACCCCGAGCCTATTCCATTCACCAGTACCCTCTGTCTCCGATCTTTCAGGAAGGCTTCTATCCATTTCACACATTTCTCCCCTATATTATACCTTCTAACATTCTCTATTAACCTTTTATGTGGGACCTTATCGAAGTACTTCATAAAATCGCAATATACCACGTCTATTACATCACCATCTTCTAGAATTTGCATCCAATCATCTACCACCTTAATTAGCTGTAGTACCGTCGACCTCCCCGGCAAGAATCCGAACTGTCTCCCACTGAAAAGTTGGTTTCACTTCATATGCTCCATTATTCCTTCTCTAATTACTGTTTCCATTAGTTTACACACAACACTTGTCAAACTGACTGGTCTATAATTCCCTGGGTCATTTATCTTTCCCTTCTTAAATATAGCTGTTATGTTCGCCTCTCTCCAGTCCATCGGGATTTGTCCTGTATTAAACGATACCTCAAATAGCATTTTCAATGGCTCTACTAACGTCTCACCTCCTTCCTTTATGATTCTTGGGTGTATCCCATCCGGTCCCGGGGACTTACTTCTGTTAATTTTTTCTATAGCCCTTCTTATTCTAGCATGGGAAAACTCTATTAGTTCTAGTGCCGGTGCCTGTTTGATGGGAATAGTAGGCACTGCATCATCCGACTCCACTGTTAGTACCCCCCCAAAGTATTTCCCCAGCACCTCTGCTTTCTCCTTATCAATCTCCGCTCTACTCCCATCATCCAACCCCCCTACCAGCTCTGGGATCCCTACTCTTCTTGTTAACTTTTCCTGAATGTACTTCCAGAATATTTTTGGATTATCCTTCACATTTCTAGCAATCTCTCTCTCCCTCTCCTTCACCCCCCTCCTTGTCTCCCACCTTATTTTATTGTTTATTTGTCTGCATTCCAGATCCACTTCTTTAGCTTCTATACTAGACCCCCTGTTCTTTTTTAACAATTTTAGTCTTTCCCACAATCGTTTCTTTCTTCTAATCAATGTCCAAAGCTTTCTTTTCATTGGCAATTCTGGGTTCGTTCTTTTCCTCAATTTTGTTTTATCCTTATATTCCCTTACTGGTACACTTTTGGATACAGCATTCTCCAGTTTGACTCTAGTTTTCCTCCACATTCCTTCAGCGTCTTCACCGTTCAAGTATTCCCTCCAGTCAATGTCCAAACACCGTCTCAGCAGCTCATAATCTGCTCTATCATACATGTTTATTTTTCTATTGCTTCTATTATCCCTCTCTGATTTAATATTGCAACTAAAGCTTATACAGGCATGGTCACTACGACCTATAGGGCTATCCACATTGACATGTTCCATTATATCCTCCTCATTGCTAAAAATCAAATAAAGTACACTCCCCTGCGTCCCATCTCTATATCTTGTCATCTTTGTAATATGTTGCGTTAAAAAAACAATCTCTCACTTTCTCTATAAACTTGTTAAATTCCAGGCTACCCTGTCCCGCTGGAGTAGTACAATTTGCCCAGTTGATCCTTGGCAAATTGAAATCTCCAATCAAAATTTTATATTTGTTTTCTCTATTATCTATTTCCTCCATTGCTTTCAATAGGTTATCATCCTCTCCCCTACTATTATTTGGGCTTCTATATATAGAGGCAATTAGAATTGATCCTCTTGCACATTTTACTTCAATACACAAATACTCACAATACTGCTGTCTCATATCCACCTCATTAACCTTGAGCTCTTTTCTTACATAAATAAACAGTCCTCTTCCGACCTCTGCTCTAATAGCATTCCTCTCATATAACTCAAAACCCTCCAAACTATACTCCACCAGTTCCCTTTCAATTCTAGCATTTTTTGGTCTTACTTCCTGTAAGGCTATGACATCAGGTTTTTCCTCTTCATCCTGCAACCTACATATCAGTTCTCTTTTCTTGTCCTGGGTAAACACATCCACATTACTAAATATAATCCTTAATCCATCTACCATTCCTTCAGCAATTACACCATCCCGCTCCTCCTGTCCGTACCCTACTCCCCCTTAGCACTACTGGGTCTGCCACTTTGTCTCCTGTCTCTCCCTGTGACACCTCCACCCCGTTCTCCTCCTCCGTCACAACTCCTATCACATTCTCTTCCCTCCCTGATCTCCCCCTCCCTTCTACTCTTATAAACCACTTCTTCAATTTTCCATCCCTCACTCTCCAGTAAAAAATTATCTTTTCCTCCTCACCCAACTTTCCATTATTTTCATCAGCCTTTTCTTGTAATTCCTTCATTTTTTTTCTTTGTTCTATGCTCAAATCCTTCTTTAGTCTTATATGTTTCAGTTTTTCATTTGTATTTAGCCTCCAACTAAAATTTGTCACCGTCTCTGCCACTGCCCTGGTTTTAAACTGTACCCTTATGGTGGGGTCACACATTCACGTATATTGCTCCCGTCAGCTCCCGTCTGTTGTAAACGAAGGTATATTGGTAGTTGGGTGGGTCGGGAATGTTGTGGGTGCGGCCAAGGCCGCGCGGTTGCTGATTCGAGTTGAATCAGGAACGTGGCTCGCCCTCACGTATGTCAAAAGACGGGAACACTTACGACCGACCTGGCCACCACAGCCGTCTGACCAGAGCAGCCTCGTCAGACATAGCAGCTACCCCGTCAGACGAGAGCTGCTCTCGTCAAATCGTAGAAAGTTCCAGTCGAACGTGGAAGTATACGTTAGTTAGGCCGCATCTGGCAGAACCGCCGCACTGCGGGTTGGCGGGAAGACGCGGCACCGTTGTACGAGGGGACAACGGGACCAGCGAGGGACCCTCCAGTCACACCTCTCACCACACCGGAGCAGCAACCAACAAGCCAACCCTGCCACCCTCTGCACCCTGCCGAAAACAAATCGTAGCAGCGAAACGACTACACCTATGGCTTTCATATTTTTACCACATGTACCTTACCCTTTAGGCTACCCACCACAAAAATCTCAAATCCCTCCTCCCACCCACTCGCTGACTGTCGGTCCCGTCAGAAGGAAAAAAAAGGAAAATCTGTGGCGGCGAAACGACTGCACCAATCGGTTCCATATTTGTGTGACAAGTCTCTTACCCTTCTGCCTTCCCCCACCACACCCCCAACCTCCTCCCACCACCCACTTCTAGCGTATCCGTACGAAGAAAAGGAAAAAAAAAGGAAAATCTGTGGCGGCGAAACGACTGCACCAATCGGTTCCATATTTGTGTGACAAGTCTCTTACCCTTCTGCCTTCCCCCCACCACACCCCCAACCTCCTCCCACCACCCACTTCTAGCGTATCCGTACGAAGGAAAGGAAAAAAAGGAAAATCCGTGGTGGCGAAACTACCTCACCAATCGGCTTCATATGTGTAACACAAGTCAATTACCCTTCTACCTTCCCCCAAAACCACCCTCCCACCCATACATTCCGATACCATAAAAGTCTCTGTAGTGTCTTTTCAGCTACTTTCGGGACCATCGGGGACCTGATTTCTGGCGAGGGGAGTGTTTTTTTTTACCATTTCTCTCCCAACTTAATAGATTTAGCCAAAAAATCTGGCACTCAGCGGGTTACTCCTCCAGGATGAATTCCTCGATGTTGTTCATGGTGCCGATGAAGGACTGGGAATGGGAATGGTGTGGCCATTCCTGCCCTTTTGTAGTTCCCAGATTCCAACCCAGACCTACGTGGTTGACAAAGACTGTCTTTGTCTGTGTTTGGTCAGACGGGGTGTGCCTACGATTGGCCAGAACCGGTCCAGGTACGACCTAACAAATCCCAAGACGTGCGGCCTCATCTACGCCGGTCTTGAGGGGGCGTGGCATGGGCGTGGCCTGTGTTCCCGCAAATCGTGCAGCCCATGAGGTCGAACGGGGCTATGCTAACGCACGTCGCAAACACGTACGTAGTTCAATACGACTCCATTACGTCTGACGTAACACTGGCCCCGTTACGCTAAGTCTGTCGGGAAGTGCAATAGACATGGAAGAACGGGCGTTCAACGGCAGAAACTACTCGCGTCTTTACATAAATTGGCGATACGCCGGACGGGAGCAATATACGTGAATGTGTGACCCCACCATTATAGGTCTCATCTCTCCCCTATTATATCTACCTATCCTACTGACCTCCTCCACCTGCCCTTCCCGTCCTCATCCACACCTTTCATGACCTTCACTGTCTCCATATCCCTCACTTTTCTCACTCCATTATCATTCATATCATTCTATATCTCCATACAAGATTACACCCCTATCCCTGTCCATGGCCTCCCTCACGACACTCTCCTTGTTCTTCATGACCCCTACAACTGCACTCTCAAAACTTTTTTTGGTCATATTCATTTCTTCCTTTTGCTCTTTCATAATATCCTCCAAATCCTTGAATTTCTGTTTACCTACCACCGTCCATGCCGTTGACTCCTTTACTTCCTTGAATCGTCCTTCGTATTCCTTCAGCTGCTCCTTCAATGCCATATTCTCTGCTCCCAGTTCATCTACCCTTTTCAATACCATCTCTAGGCTATCGTTAACTGCCGAAATAGGCCTGCATTCACTTCCTTCGCTAGGCCTATTCCCTTCCCCACCTGTCACACCACACATTACACACAGTGCCTTAACTTTCTCACCAATATCCCCCTTCCATTTCTCCGTATCACTCATCCACTTTTCCAAATCCTTCACAACAATAATAACCTCTTCTAACTTATTATCTGTGCTCTTAAACCCACGAAAACGTTGTAACTTTTCTTCCACCTCCGTCATACCCGAAATTCCCTCCGCCATGTTTGTTTACAAACTCAACAACTCACAACAACAGCGCTGTCCCGTCACTACACACTCTTATTACACTAGTCTATATATCACCCCTCCACCACACCAATATATCCTCCAAACACTTCACAAATCCTTCCTCTCCTTGCTAGCCCCGTATGCACTCGATATTCCGTGAATTACTTATCCATTCCCATGAACATATGCCGGAGCCTCAAAAACTTGCGTCCGCCTTCCGCCATTGTGTGCCGCCACGGCACATTATGTCACTTTCACTCTTATTGTAATACTATTGTGTCACTTTCACTCTTATTACTCTTCTTGTTATGAATTATTGTCACTCACTGTTATTATTGAGTTATTATTACTTGTTATACATTTTGTGTCACTTTCACTTACTAGGTTAGAGGCTAGGCTACGCAAGCGTACAGTACCGTAAAGTGGGGTAATTTCGGACTTGGGTCATAACTTCGGACATCGGCGATAATAAGTAATTAGACATTGTCATTATATAATGGAAACGCTTTTTATTGTTTTTTTTGTGTGGTCCGTTTAGAGAAATGGCAAAGGAAGAGCATGTAAAAGTCCTAGGGAACTGACATGAGTACAGTATATGTACACAACAAAAATATTATACAGTATATGTGACGAAAATATGTACATTTTTCGCTACCCTGCCAAACTTCTATCACCCTGAAGAAATTTGTTTGTATGAATGATGTTGTGACTGATATACTTTTGTAGTAACATTACCAGAGACAACATCCACCAAAGGAAATTGACTTGTATAACGCTCTAGCTAGAACACTATCATTTAACCGATTGTGTTTAAAAAAAAAACATGGTAACTTCGGACATGGAACAAAACAATCGTTTGTTATTATTTGCCCTATGAAAATCATTCATAATACTTGTACTGTACATCATTAACATGGTGGTAAAAGATCAAATAATCATTCTCTGATTCCAAAAACCCATACAAATATGATACTATGCTAACCGATTTATGTATTTCGGATAATTCTGGATATATAATACTGTACTGTACAGTACTGTATATATAAATTAGGAGACGCATATATCTTGTCCAAATTTGTTTTTATCTGCCGAAAGAAACCCCAACAAATACGTTATACCTATAAAAATGCTCAAATTCATAAAAGTGTATATGGAGTGATATATTATACATACCTATATATTTTCACTAGGCCTAGTTAATTTTCGAGTTATTGATTTGACAGCATTGGTTATTTTTCCTGCTCAATATTTTCTACGAGTGAGCTCAATGCCTAACGAGAACAGATCCAAACAGAATATATGTTAAACATCGTATATATCCCCCTCCTATACTGATTATACAGGCCTAAAAGTATTGACTGTGCATTTTCCACTATAACATCGGACAGGAATAAGCAGCAATAATAAAATATTCATATAAAATAGTAGGAGCCGAAAAATGAATGAAATAAGGCCACAAACGTACGTCCGAAGTTCTCCTCCGTTTGTCCGGAGTTATCCCAGCTTTCTTGGCAACCATTTTCCATACAAATCACCGTATGTCCGAAGTTATCCATACATGTCCGAAGTTATCAACTTTTCAAGCAAACTTCGGACATCATTTAGGATAAGGATAGCTCTCTTATTATGGGGGATAATTTTAGGAGGCTTCCTGGATTACGGTACACTATCACCATACATCACTTGACCTAGTTAAATCTCTATAATGTGTTTACACTCAGGAGAAATTGTTAAAAAAACATCGAAAAATGTCCGAAGTTACCGCATTTTACGGTACCGTACGGTATCGTAATTTACACTTGTAATTATTACATTTGGTTGTTGTTCCCCAAGCTGCCTGGCCGAACAGCCCCAAGGCCCCGAGTAAGGCCAAGGCCACAAACGAGCGCCCCCACAGAACCCTCCCTGCCGACCACAATAAAGCCTGGGTGACCGAAGCCACTCCATGGCGGGGAGCTGAGAGGGTGCGTAAACGCCCGGGAAACCAAAGTCCCACCCAGGGCCCTGTGCCCCTCAGCAATTATGAAGAGAAAGTTGAGGGGCAATGGAATAATGTGACGCTTTAGCTTCCAATCTTGGTAGATTGGGAGGTCAATCCACGGAAGAGACGCCGTCACTTGAGATCTAGAAAATATATAAGTACAGTACTGTTAAAGGAACAGTCAGAGTAAGCTATGGCAGAGATCGCTCAGGTCTCACTCTGATAGACCAGCCCATCACCAATTACATTTGGTTGTTTCTTTCACTTAGACATATTGTTATATTGTTTTTAGTGTCACTTTCACTTATTATTGCAGGTTTCACTTATAAATACTTATTGAATAGTTACCTAATATATAGTTGTTGTTGTCCATACTTAGTGTACTCAAACTAGTATGAACAGTCTCGATGTTACGTAATCTGGGTTGATGTAGCGTTACGTATCGTTCCGTAGTCTTAAGTTGAACGCTTCCATAACCTTGGTCGAACGTTCCATGATTGGGTAGAATATATTTTTCTATAGTTGTATATGGGAAAGTATTGTAGGATTATAATTCCCATATATATATATATATTTGTATTATTTAAGATTGTTCATAAGTATCTCATTGTAAAAAGGATGGGATACATTTTCCATATGTTATGCGCGTGCGCGGTATGTCACGACAGAGACAAACATAACGCGCTCGCTCACTCTCCAACCAACCTCTGTCCCAGCTACACACGCTAAGCCTTCTTTCTCCTAGTTATTTCACCAGGTGTTTTCGCTTCACTTTTCATCTCATACTCCATAGTCACTACATCATCATCTTTGTTACTTAGCACAACTTATTGTAAATATCTAGCCTATCCTAGCCTATTGTAGCCTCTTTTCATACTCTGTTTACTATACTAACCACTTCCAGTCATCTAGCCTATTTTCCGCCATCCTCCAATCACCAGCTGAGTTCATCAAAGGGTAATATATTCTATATGGTTAATGTTCCTTTAATATCAATAATATACAGTCCACTTATCTAAATTAGCCATATAATTGGTCCTTAAACCTTTCACTCGTTAGCCCCCCCCCCCCCATTTTTTTGGGTGTTATTCGGCGGTCGGTAGTTGCCTTGCTTGGAGTGGGGCTGGCCTATCCCTGTTTTTGTCATGTGTCCTACGTCCTCCAGGGCCCGGTCTTTTGGCCCCGTGGGGCTGTCGGATTTTTTTCGTCCGCTCTTTGCTCAGGCCGCCCCAGGTGCCTGACCAGTGGGACAGGATGTGGAAACTAGTGGATAGGTCAGGGCTGCGACGGGAGTTTTACCCAGAATGAAAGTTATAAATCTGATCCAGTACAGTACTCAAAACAATAATTAGCCTACTTTGTTTCGGGCTCATTACATTATATTAAAACTACTTTAGCCCTAGAAAATATTGCACAATTGGCACGGCATTAAGATTAAATTCATCCATACTGTACTGTATGTTAAATTTAATCTAGATTTAATTTAAATCTAGATCAAAATTAGGCCTATACTGAAAAATTACTTCTTTAAAATTTAAAGGTTATTCATTCACATATCTTTCTAAATTCTACTCTCGTCGTGTGCCCTGAAGGCGGGGTAATATGATAGCTGATAGGCTAAGAGTGTGTTAATCCAACTCAAAACTTTTTTCCTTGTGACTTCTTGAGATGAACTTTTCTTGTGTACAATTTTCACATTTATTAAATTTAATAATATAAAATTAGCGGTACCCATTGAGTTTAGCCTGTTTAATCCTTGTCTAGCGGGTCCTCTGTGGCCGTTTTGGGCCTTTTCAGGCCATTCTGACTGCTATATCAACCATCAGCATGAAAGGAACTGTATTGCGCCGAAAACTAGGCGGAAATCGCTACACAATGACGCCACATACAGCTACGTAGCACTCGTGGAGCACTGACAGTGTTACCTCAAAGATGGAAGTTTAGCTGATTTTGCTACATTGCTCACTTTTAGCGAACTATTGGTTACACTGTCATCCTCCCGCGCGGTGGGGGAACTGGAGTTAGTGTGGGCCGGGAGGCCACAGATGTCGGACGTATGGATCATTACTATCCCACCCATTTTCACTCGATTTTTCACCCTTTTTTTGCCAGTTTTTTTAACTCGACATAAGTCGCGCGCCGCTAGTTAACCCGGGAGCTGCGGGTAGACTCTTAAGAGTTCCCCCGGCGCACTGCGGGTAGACTCTTAAGAGCAGAGACTTTCGCGCGTTTATAGCCAGGCGGCTGAAAATTGGTGTGGGTATTGTACTACATGTCAACTCTCGATACCACCCCGCCAAACGCTCGCCCCGCACTCGTGCAAGCACGATGACACAACCAGCCCTCCTTCTGGTGGTGTTAGCCGCCGTGGAAGGCAGAGGGTGGCTGCCAAAGACCCTAGCTACCAGTACGACACGAAAAATTAAAGGCACGGGCGTAGGGAAGAGAACCCGTACGCCAGCCACAGTGCCCCTACCACCACCACCACCACCAGCCGCCCCTGGCCCAGCTGCCCCTGCTGCCCCTGCCGCCCCTGCCGCCCCTGCCGCCCCTGCTGCCCCTGCCGCCCCTGCCGCCCCTGCCCAAGGAACAGGGAAGGGGAAGGGGAAAGGGAGAGGGAAAGCGACTGGGAAAGCGACTGCTGGCCCTGGTGTCCCTGCCGCCCCTGCCGCCCCTGCTGCCCCTGCCGCCCCTGCCGCCCCTGCCCAAGGTACAGGAAAGGGAGAGGGAAAGCGACTCCTGGTGTCCCTGCCGGCCCTGCTGCCCCTGCCGCCCCTGCCGCCCCTGCCGCCCCTGCTGCCCCTGCCGCCCCTGCCGCCCCTGCCCAAGGAACAGAGAGAAGGGCGACAGGCACCACCATCATCTTGCCATCAAGGCCACGCACCACTGCTGCCCCTGCCGCCGCCGCCCCTGCCGCCGCCGCCGCCCCTGCCGCCGCCCCTGCCACCACCTCTGCTGTCCCTGTCCATAAGACTCCCGCACGTGCCAAAGTGACCCGGAAAAATCTTACACCATCTAAGTATGCCGCCCTGCTGTTTGATGGTGATTCGCAGGACATTGGCAGCCCGGGTTTCGACGACGAAGCCCTAGCACGGGACCAAGGGTGGGGGGATTTGGGAGTGGACAGTGGGAGTGAGTCCGACGTCGGTGACGAAAACGAGGAAGGGCATCGTCTGTCGAGTGAAGAGGAGGGTAATGATGATGAAGTGCTGTATCGCGACCATGGAAGCGATATTTCAGACGCAGAAGAAGACGCAGACGACATTCCGATCCCCGAACGAAAGCGACTTCTTCCTCGCTTTTTTCGACATGGAGGTAATGACGTACATCGTTGCCCAAACAAACGCCTACTACAGGTGGGTGTTTGGGCAGATTGGACGTCCTTTCTCCAAAAGCGAGAATACGAGGCTGGGTGGATACGACTGTGGCAGAATTTCTGACGTTCTTTGCCTTGTTGTTCCTCATGCCTCTGATCAAGAAGCATGTGTTGCAACACTACTGGAAGCACGACCCTCTCATCGCCACCCCAACTTTCAATAAGTTCATGACTCGTGACAGATTTTTGTTGCTGCTAAGATTTATGCACTTTGCAGACAACGAAAATCCTAACAGGATTGACAGGATATGGAAAGTTCGGGATGTGTTCACCATGTTGTTGGAGAGGTATAGGAAATACTTTTACCCCTTCCTCAATTTGGTGATTGATGAGTCGCTCGTGCTCTTCAAAGGACGTCTTGTTTTCAAGCAGTATATCCCCTTGAAGAGGCATAGGTTCGGAATCAAGCTCTTCGTGTTGTGCGACTGTGAAACTGGAATAGTGCTTGACATGATCGTGTATACAGGCACTGACATTGACATACCGAAAGCCGCTGCCAATGACCCCATGGGCATGTCAGGTGCCATCGTCAGGAAAATGTTGGCACCTTACCTGGGCAAAGGCCACATCATCTACACTGACAACTGGTATACTTCTCCTGCTCTCTGCCAGTTTCTTTATGACAACCAAACGGGGTCATGTGGGACTGTCAGAAAGACAAGAAAGTTTATGCCAAAGTTCACAGGTGATGTCATTCCTCTCACAGATGCCTCCTCCAGTGACACACCTTCAGAAGACGACCTGGCCAAGGAACACCGCGAGAGGCATGTGCGAAGAAGGCGACGAAAGCAGAAATACTGAGGAAGACTGTGAAGTGGTATCACAAGCTCTTCCTCCACCTAGTTGACATAACGATGCTGAACGCCTACAACTTGTGGTTGGTGAAGAAGGATATGGCCCCAAACCAGAAGCTGAAATTCCCTCCTAGGATCACGTTCCTGACCGCATCCAGCTGGGTGTCGAAAGACACTACACAACCAACACCGAGCTGATTGGCAAGTTGCACTCTGCCTGGGTGACTGCTTCAGGGACTACCACACCTTCAAGAACTACTGAGTGTCGGCCCCTGGTGATATAGCTTACATTATATAATTGTATGATTCATTATTTAGTTTATAAGTTTCAAAGATTTACATGTAATATGCCTTATTTTTTTAGTATATCAAAAAAAAAGAAAAAGAAAACAAGGTCATGTCATTGTATTCTTACAATATGATATATATTTCATATTGTTTGAATACAATGGCATGATCTTGTAAAAAAAAAAATTTATAAAAATTTTTCTAGACAATATAAAACCTTCCCCATAACCCCCTCCTGGATTCGATCCCACTACCCTACGACACTTTGAGTTTTCCAGTCCGCGACCTTACCAACCATGCCACAGGAGCTCATACCAAATATCACTCAACTTCGTGTGTACAATAAAAAAATGAATTATCCCACCTGTAAATTGATGGGATTATCAATTATATCATGCAAGGTTTATAATAGTTTGTCTCTGTCAAGAATTAGTAATTATATAACTTTATTCTGTCAAAAATTGCCCAAACACTCAGCAAAATTGCCCCTCTCAGTGTGACTCCACTCATTTTCACACGGTCAGGCGGTCACGAGGTGACCCTTGCCGCTCCTTGATTCTCCAGCTACAGCAGCTCTGTCTGGGAACAAAATTGGTATAAAAATACTCTTCACAAATACATATTGTATAATATTGTAAATAAAAATGAATAATAACTGTGTGGGTGTCGAAAATTGCTCAACCATCTTATGTCTCGCCTACGCGCGTAGGTCTATAAATATAGTACTTTATTTACAGTCAATGGCCTACATGTTTCTGTGGTACTTCACATGTGTCTAAAATGCAATGTCTGCTTGCATAAAAATGCAATTCTGAAGTCCATTTAGATGTACGACATACGCATGTCTCAGTTTCTCTCTCTCTCTCTCTCTCTCTCTCTCTCTCTCTCTCTCTCCATTCCTGACTCATGTTATTGTAGACCTGTTGATGGCAACGAACACCAGCCATCTGGTAGACATAAGGGTCAAAATACCAAACATCAATACGCCTGGGGCGCCTCCACAATTATCACTAAGCTGGTTATCTATCTAGAGATCTGCCTGACTTCCATCTCTCCACGACTCACTCACTCACTGCACCCCTGCATGCCTTCGAAAAAGGAGATATACGTGATAATACGCGGTAACCCACTGCGCGCGTATTCGGCGGAAATCTCGCCGCTCGATGACAATCTAGCCGCGCGGTGCCATTCGCTCCACATTTTTCAACTACGGACCGTTCCCCTACCCCCCCCAGACATTTTTTGGGGGGTCAAATATATATGGGCCGATGCACGCAAACATTCCCTACACGATGATGTACTTTTTATCGAAATTGGCAATAGCGCACAGTCTTACCCTGTAGAAAACCCCCTGTGCGCCGCGGAGAGGTTAAGGGGAGACCAGTTTTTTTTTTGGCTCTGGTCAAAATTTCAAGTTTTTTGTTCTCTGTAAACTGCTTCTTTCAACATATGAGAATAGCATAGGAAGGAACAAAAACACATATTGCATCCATAACCCCCAGGGGCGGGGGTTCGCCCAGGACCCCCCAAAAACGGAATAAAATTCAGTCAATCACAAAAAAAAATATATTTGTGTCTGTAGTCTAAAGGGCTTCTGTAAGCAATATAAATTATCATATGAGGGCATAAACACCCTTATTACATCCCTAAGGTACCCCTTTGGGGTGCCCAATATCAAGGATTTCGGTCAAATTCGAATAAATATGTACTCTAAAATGTGGGTGAAAAATAAATTTTAAATTAGTTAGCCATCAAAGGTCATTTTCTATAGGTAGTGCTCCCCATAGAAAACATTTATGTAGGAGGGGTAACAAAACTAGACCACCAGAATGGATTTACACTTCACTGAAAGTTACAAATTAAATTGCTAGTAATTACTTTTTGGCCCTAACGAGTCTATTAACCCGGGAACTGCGGGGAGACTCTTAAGAGTGAGTGAAAAAAAAAATCAACTTTTGACTGATTTTTTTTTTTTTTTTTTTATTTTTTTTTTTTGGCCCCTGGGCCATGCAAAATCTCAGTCCTCTACCTCCCCTCCTTCCCCACTTTCCTCCTCTCCTTCAGTTATCACCTATTTTCCCTGTTATTCCCTTATTCTGAGGTATATTTTCGTGCTAACATAAGCGAGTTGCAAGCAGGGTGTTGTCATCACTGATGGCAAGCGAGTGCAAGAGAGAGAGAGAGAGTATCGATCGACTGTGTCTCAGTGGTCTTGGGGGAAATTGGCGGGAAAGCAGCTTGCCTCACCCATACATTATACAACTCGCGGGCTATATCTCCGATTTTGACCATCCAAACGCTGTTTTCACTCGTTTTATTGTTGTTTCAGGTTAATACCTTTATAATCAACCCATAATAGGCGCATATGGATAAGTATTAATGCCATTAATGGTACAATGAATATTTTAGTGACGGAAACACCTCAAATACATGCGCACAGGGAGAGGTGTCTAATTACCCCCATGCGCACTTCAGAGGTTAACTGGATTTGGTATTGCCCAAATGCATTCCCCATCTAACCACAGCAAATTGGCATATAAAAGAACATTCTCTCGTCGTTTTTTCGGCGATTTCCCGCAAATTTAGGAGATATGACCCTTTGAAAGTCACATTTCAACTCTACCCCAAACTAATGGTATAAAAAAAAAAATTTCACCACCTTCTATTATTTATAGGGGAGAAAGCTGACGCTACTTTGTAGGGGATGCTGGTAGGATAAGCCATGCCAAAATTGGGGGAAATTTGGAAAAACTTCAGTGAGTTAATACTTTTTTGTGAAATTCTGCGCTCACGCGCACGTACATAGAGAGCTGATTTTCTCATCGAGTCAACGTTACACCATGACGGTACATGTGGCAAAAGGCCAGCAATGAGTCTCTTATAGAAGCTGAGATAAAAATCATCCTGGAGTCTCCCCTTACCCTATAGGCTCTCTCTCTCTTAAAAATTCTTGAATTTATTATAACTTTAAACGGTACTGTACCTCTCTGTTTTTTTAAATCTAGAGGCTTTTGGCCTATACTGTACAGGTATTGTACTAAATTTCCCTCCCGGCTTTTCTTAACTTATGGTGTAATGATTCTATAATTTCATAACTATTATGTAAGGAGTTAAATTGAAAAGCTCCAGATTGCTAGTCTACATTGCGCACAATTCTTGTTCCGCATTTTGTGAGGGTGTTTTATTTTCGGCTCGCGATTTAATTTGATTTCTCTGAGTACTGTATTGTTGTCCGCAACTTATTCGGTTTGGCATTAATAGTTTGATTTAACGTCAATAGATTTCCTTCCCGTATAATCATGGCTAAAAGTGTACAAAAGCGTCGGGCTGGGCTTAAAGGCCGCGTCATACAGAGGCCGAACGTACTAGGACAAAGTCCCGAATAGGATGACTTGCAAATTTTTACCGAATACAGCCGAGACTCTCCCGAAATTTGAAGATTACGAACATGGCCCGAACGAGTTCAGAATAATATCCGATAGTTAAGAACGACCTACGATAAAATCTCGAACAACTACCGAACATGAATCGAACTTACACTCGTTATGCAAAGAATGATTTTCGACCATACCCGAATCATCAGACACAGATCCGAATGACATTGGAATACTTTAGGATAATTAACCGAACTTAACCGATGAGATATCGACAAACAACCGATAGAGAAGAACATTATGAGAACAACATCAGACTGTTTTACGACTGTAGCACCTCTGTCCCCAGTCAGTCGACGCCCCTCCCCCCAACCAGCACCGCCTTTGTTCATGTACTTCCTCACTCCATCCTTCCACCTCTCATTCGTTTTCAAATACACCTAGACAATATGTAGGCTATAATAACAAAGTATTGCAATCTAGTTTACTGTATTATAATGTACCACCTAACGTAAGACTAACGTATCCTAACCTAATTATTGTCCTTCCTAATCTCAATAAAAGCAACTAATGAAGGCCAGAATAACGATATACAGTCAGGACCCCCAATTCGCGAGAATAGGGGTGACAGGAGGCATCGCGTATTGTGAATTCGGGTATTGTGGAACTAACTTTAAATGGGAATAATTAGATTGGGTGACATCTCTCAATTATGGCCTATTTTCGAAATTTTTGGCCCTATTTTCGACATTTTTGGCTCTACAGTACAGTCTATATCTTATATATAAGAACAACAATGAATAAAAATATGAAACCTTACCTTAAAATTAGTAGTAGATAGGCTAGGACTAGGACTAGGACCGTAGGACTTCACGATTTTCTCCAACTTCTCCCTCCCTAACCAAATCGTACGAACAGTTTACTCTGACAAGCCTATTGCACAGTTTCCTTCTCCTCTTTTCTTGCGAAACAACAATTCCACCTTCATTTTGTGTGTTATCTTCTTATATTGGCGTGGCATGGCGAAAAAAGTGGCAGGCACTACAAACGTTTGGTCACTCCGCACGGCTATGAGCGCTTGAGCGGGAGTGTGGGAGGGAGGGTAAGCGGGAGGGAAGGCAGGCGTATGCCCGTCTTCTTCTTTTTTCAGAGCTACTCCTGGGCCTCGCGAAACGTAGATGTGCTCGCGTATCAAGCGGGAATAGCGGATTTGGCCCCTTCTTAGCTCTCGATTCGTGTATTGTGGTACCACCTCGAGTAATTAATGCTTAATTAATTAATGTTATATTCGAGGGGTAACTCGTGTATTAGGGTTTTCGCGAATTGTGGAATCGTGTATTGGGGGTCCTGACTGTACCCATAAATAATCGTAGTGTTCGAACCCAGAGGCAGAACAGAGGTACGGTACCGGTATCTATAACATGCTCGCTTTTTCTGGACCCCCTTCTCCCACATGTTTAGCATATTCGTTTTGAGGTTTAAGACGTTCGTTCCGTTAGTTTGGCTATTTTGAGACCTTTCGCCTCATTCTGTTATCAATATTAGCCTATAAGACCTTTCGTGCCTTTTAGGTGTCGATTTTTTCTTGGCGAGCAATAGCGAACCTCTAATTTTAGAAGAGGCCCACATGTTTAGCATATTCGTTTTGAGGTTTAAGACGTTCGTTCCGTTAGTTTGGCTATTTTGAGACCTTTCGCCTCATTCTGTTATCAATATTAGCCTATAAGACATTTCGTGCCTTTTAGGTGTCGATTTTTTCCTGGCGAGCAATAGCGAACCTCTAATTTTAGAAGGAGGCTATTCTACTTGTTCGAAATCAATTCGGATTTAATTCCTAATTAAACAAGATACATCGAGCAGATATACATTATTCGTATATTTGTCTGAATTTGATCGTAACTTGTTCTGAAAATTCGTAACTCGTGCGGGTTTTATTCTGGAATACGAGGGAATCATCGTAATTTTATCGAATTTTTGTCGGGAATTGTTCGGAATTTGTTCGGGATTTGTTCGGGTAGTTCCTAACAAATTCGGCAATTGAAAAAAGTAGCGAACAAGTCCCGAAACAGAAGACCGAACTACGAATTAATCAGAACAACTTCCGAACGAGTTACGAATAATTCCCGACCAACATCCGACCATTTTGTAACTTTTTTTTTACCCGAATGTTCGTAGAAATTTAGTGTAGCCACTAAATTTTTCCCGACTCTCCGGAATGTCGGCAACATACATGAACAACATCAGACCAACATCAGACCAACCCACGAATAGTACGGAACGTATGCCGAATTATGCAGAATATACCCGACCCGCCTGAAATTTGATTTTTTTTTGCAAGTCATCCTATTCGGGACTTTGTCCTAGTACGTTCGGCCTCTGTATGACGCGGCCTTAAGGGCTCTTTGACGGTCTTGACCTCTGACATTGATGAATTCCTTGATTCAGCGTCTAGAGTGGAGGTGGAGGCCAGGTTGCTCAGTATTCAAAAGCAACTTGACAAGTATGAGGTCACACAGGAGGATCTGGCCGACACTTACGAGGACGCCGAGTATATCGAGGTGATAAGAAAGGATACCTTATAATTATATGGAGGGCATACAAGTAATTGTTGCCACACTGAAGGGGATCTTGATTACAGAGGTCAAGAAAGAGCCAAAGAAATCCGCAGTCAAATTACCACATCTTACTCTTCCAAAATTTGAAGGTGATGCCACCATGTGGTCGGGATTTTGGGAGATGTTCAAGTGTACCATCCATGACACTCCCGACCTCACAGATATACAACGCTTCACCTATCTAAAGGGTCAGCTTCAGGGTGATGCACATAAGCTAGTCGAAGGATTCATTATCGAAAGTGCAAGCTATGCCCCAGCAATTGAGCTCCTACAAGAGACATATGGGCATCCAGATCGAATCAAGGCAGCTTATGTTACCAAATTCAATCAATTAGTGTCACCCAAACACCAAACAGCTGACCTGAAGGACTTCTATGCCAATACAGAGAGTGTGATGAGGTCAATCATTAGCCATGGTATTTGTCTGGAGGAATTTTGTGTGGTGACTCTTGTCAATAAGTTACCATCACCACTAAAAGAAACCATAAAACGGGAAATGGGAGACTCGAGCCTGGATTATAAGAAATTCACTCATTGCCTCCAGGCTGAAGTGTACAATATGGCGGGTCAAGACAGAGTAGGGGTACACCCATGGCTATGGCAACATTTACCGCCCAGAGTGAGTACAGGAAATTCAACTGTGTTCTGTGTAGTGGCACCAATCATTTATGGTACAAGTGTATGAAGTATAAAGTTAAAAGAGCCCGTCAACTACGTCTCTGCACTGGGTGCTTGTCAAAAGACCATGGCCGTTCGGGTTGTACTAATCCTAATATAAGAAGCTGAAAGTTTTGTAAGGGCAAACACTTTCATTCCCTGTGTACACAAAAACAAGGGAAAGAAAGTAGACCAGCGGAGGATAACACCAAGAGAGAGCATACTGCTGCTACTTCAACTACAATGTCCGTTGCCACAGGTAAAAATATAGTAATCTTGCCCACCGTACAGCTGCCGGTAAAGGGTAAGGATAATAATTGTGTTAAAATCAGATCGCTACTTGACCAATGTTCTCAGAGGACCTTTGTGAAGTCTTCTGTTCTATCCTCCCTTTCCTACATTTCTAAAGGAACTGAGGAGTTATGTCTTCACGGATTTACCGGGAAACAAGCCTCTAGGGAATATAATGTTGTGGCACTGCAATACAAACACAGAGGTAAATTTCATCATCTAGATGCAATAGTGGTTGATGAGTTGCCAGAACATAAAGGTGAACTTAACCTAAAGTCTAAACTGGTTAGTTTACAAAGTAAAGGCATAAAATTAGCCGATCCTCACGCAACGGACACAGATCAGCTGGAGCTGCTTATTGGTGCGGATCACTACTACAATATAGTGCGACCTGGGTATAAAAGGTCAGGTAGCCTAATTCTGCTTCCTACCAAGTACGGGTACGCCATCAGTGGTTCATATGTGGCACAACCTACCAGCTCCAGCACAGAAGTAATTACTATATTGAACGTAGCAGTAAACCCAATGGACGAATACATTTCCACTGGTAATATTCCACCATGCAAAAATGACATAAACGTTTTGTGGGAATTAGATCACATCGGGTTAACACCTAAGGAATACTCACAGGTTGAGCGTCAAGCACTATCGTCGTATGAGGATCCCGTTACCCTCTCATTCGGCGTTCAGTACGTGCAATATTCGCAGATTACAAAACAAATCTGCTTGAGTATGACGGCTAAACTTTTTGAACCCTTGGGGATAGTTCTACCGGTGTCGATCAAATCAAGATTATTCCTTCAGCAATTATGGAGGATAAAATTAGGTTGGGATTAGGTTTTGACTGGCGATTTGGTTCAGGAGTGGGAAGACATTATTGGATCTTCGTCTCTGTAAGGGTTTTAATTTTCCTCGGAGAGTTGTCAAGGACCATCCTGTTTCCATTCATGCCTTCTCAGACGCTAGCAAGGTCACGTACGGCACCGCCATATACTTTGTTGACACAAGTGGCAGCCGTCTTGTCATGGCGAAGGCGAAAGTCGCCCCGATCAAATCCCTTTCCATCCCAAAATTAGAGCTGACTGCAGTTCTGTTGGCTGCTAGACTCTTTCACTTTGTAGAGGAAACTTTCAAAAATTTGCTAAATATCTCGGAGACAGTTATATGGAGTGACAGCCAAATTACGCTCTACTGGTTACATAGCCGTAAGAAGCTACCAGTGTACGTCACCAACCGTGTCGACGAAATTCGTACCCTGCTCCCAACCGCACAGTTCCGGTATGTGTCTACCAAAGAGAATCCAAGTGACTGCATTATTCGTGGTGTCTCTGCTAAATTTCTTAAATCTTCTGCGTTGTGGTGGAATGGCCCATGCTGGCTTAATGATCCCAACGAATGGCCAGAGAATATAGATTTGAGCGAGCAACACACTGCTATTGTGGCACCGGTAATTGACTCGGTGCCTGACGAAGACACACGGTTATGGGACTGGGATAGATTCAGCAGCTATGAAAAGTTACAACGTGTTACAGCATGGGTGTTACGATTTGTAGAAAATGTAAATGCAAAAATTAAAGGCACACCACCCACAGGTAGTGCTTACCTCAATGTGAAGGAGATCAGAATTGCAGATAAATTATTACATAAGCTCTGTCAACAAGAAATATATACGCAGAAATATAAATTACTGGTTAAGGGAACAAAGTCTAGGAATAACCTGATCAACCAGTTGGGCTTACACTTGAAGGGGGACTTGATACATTGCGGAGGCAGATTACGATTGGCAGCCCTCTCTGAGGCAAGTAAGTATCCAATACTACTGCCCCCCAATCATCCCCTCACCCATCTTATCATCGATAGGTGTCACCGACTCTGTTGTCATTATGGGGTTGGTCATATAGTCACCTATGTAAGACAACGATGGTGGGTGCCTAGAATCAGGCAGGTGGTCAAGAAAGTCCTTCGCAAATGCTTAAAGTGTAGAAGAGTACAGGGAACACATTATGATCCTGTCGGAATTCCTCCCTTACCAAACCTGCGAACTACCCCAGGTGACCCTTACAAAGTTACCGGGGTTAACTACAGTGGAGCAATCTCTGTGAAAGATTCACCCAATCTTAAGGTGTATATGATACTTTTCACTTGTGCTGTTACCAGGGCAATTCACCTGGAACTGGTCACCAACCTCACTTGTGATAGCTTCCTACATGCCTTCCGAAGATTCTGCAGTAGACAGGGATATCCGCGTATCATGTTGAGTGACAATGCAAAGACTTTCATAGGGGCATCTACATATCTTAAAGAAGTGAGCAACAATCCTAAGATTCAGACCTGCCTAGCGGATGTAAAATGCGAATGGCGTTTCATTCCCGCCAGAGCGCCTTGGTTTGGCGCCATATTGGAGAGAGCCATAGGCATCGTGAAGGCGGGTCTGAAGAAGGTGTTGGGTAGAGCTCTCATCTCGATTGAGGAACTCAACACCATACTCTTGGAGATTGAAGCCACTGTAAATGATCGCCCTCTATACTATGCTTCTGGTGATTTGGAAGACCTTACCCCAATCACACCCTCAGTACTGGTACGTGGATACAGACTGCGGGACCTTCCTGAAGAGCATGACGAGGATACTATGGAAGATCCAGACTACATAAGTAAGGAAGTGATATTGGCCCGCTACAAATACATTCGTAAATTATCGCGAGATATTTGGCATCGCTGGTCAACAGAATATCTGGTGACTTTAAGGGAAGCGCAAAAGAATAAACTAACACCATTAAAAGGTCATTGGCCTAGGGTAGGGGATGTGGTAACCATCCATGAGGAGGGCCCGCGCGCATTTTGGAAATTGGGTCGGATAGAGGAGTTATTACCAGGTCGTGATGGTGAGGTTCGGGTAGCAAAGGTTCGCACCAGGACTGGAGTAATCACACGGCCAACAGTCCGACTATATCCTCTTGAGGGTGACCTCGATCGCAAGGACACCCCCTCGGATCAGTTATCCATTGAAGTCCCCTCTCTGGCTTCTACTTCGGCGCAGCCTGTTGACGCGTCTGGCGAACGCCCACGTCGACAGGCAGCCCAGATATCCTCCCAAGCTTGGCGGGATAAGATTGCCTCCGGGCAAATCAAATCGTGTAAATTTTGTATATTTTCTGTTGGTGGGAATATGTCCATACTTAGTGTACTCAAACTAGTATGAACAGTCTCGATGTTACGTAATCTGGGTTGATGTAGCGTTACGTATCGTTCCGTAGTCTTAAGTTGAACGCTTCCATAACCTTGGTCGAACGTTCCATGATTGGGTAGAATATATTTTTCTATAGTTGTATATGGGAAAGTATTGTAGGATTATAATTCCCATATATATATATATATATTTGTATTATTTAAGATTGTTCATAAGTATCTCATTGTAAAAAGAATGGGATACATTTTCCATATGTTATGCGCGTGCGCGGTATGTCACGACAGAGACAAACATAACGCGCTCGCTCACTCTCCAACCAACCTCCGTCCCAGCTACACACGCTAAGCCTTCTTTCTCCTAGTTATTTCACCAGGTGTTTTCGCTTCACTTTTCATCTCATACTCCATAGTCACTACATCATCATCTTTGTTACTTAGCACAACTTAATGTAAATATCTAGCCTATCCTAGCCTATTGTAGCCTCTTTTCATACTCTGTTTACTATACTAACCACTTCCAGTCATCTAGCCTATTTTCCGCCATCCTCCAATCACCAGCTGAGTTCATCAAAGGGTAATATATTCTATATGGTTAATGTTCCTTTAATATCAATAATATACAGTCCACTTATCTAAATTAGCCATAGTTGTGTCTCTTTCACTTGCACATATTATATTGTTTTTAGTGTCCGTTTCACTTGCTCATAGTGTTTTATTGTTTTAGTGTCACTTTCACTAGTGTTCTCAGGGTCAGTGCCACTTAGAACTTTAGAAGTTCACTAGGATGTGGAAATCATCGTGGCAAGGCGTGATGCACAGTGCTACCTGACATTCCTGGCACTGATACGAGGTTTTGGTGTTTTTCTGGGGTCTTCGGGTGGTGTGGCTGCAGACATGGCACCGTTTCTGGGTCTTGCAACCAGCAGCTACTGGAAGGGTGATGATCCTGTGCTTCTTGTGGTGTTCGGAAGCGTATGTGCGGTCCATGGTGCCAACTCCTGGCATATGTTGAGCTCGTGGGGAATCCTCAGGCACGGCATATTCCCCAATGAGATCCAGAATGAGCTGTTTCTGTAATCTCCGAAGGTTGGTGTACTTCCTGGGCATTGTGGGGTTAATGAGTTTTTACAGATTGTACGCGTTCAGCACAGACACATCCATCATGTGCAGGAAGAACTTCTTATACCACCTGCAGGAGGTCCGCAGGCAGTCGATGAAGCCGACCTGCATGTCTGACTTGTCAACCAGACGCATGTTTATGTTGTAGTCCATAACTGCGTCTGGCTTCATGATGGGCTCCCTGGTCCTGTGGTTGACTTTGCCAGAGTCAACCAGGTTGCCCTTGTGGATGGTGCTGATCATGTTGACCTTCCTTTGGTCGTGCCAATGGATTGCCAGCATCGGACCATGTTGCTTGAGGAAGATGTCCTTCTTGGTCTTTTTGGGGAATTCCGGCATGTTCTTCCTCGTCCCCCGTACTGTGCCCACAGTCTGGGTTTGCTTGCCTGTTCAGGTACTGGGTGAGGATGGGGGACGTATAATAGTTGTCCGTGTAGAGTATGTGGTTCTTGTTGAAGTAGCGATCCATCATCGCCTTCACCACTGCTCCACCGAACCCTATTTCTTGATCTGCAAGAACCCCACCCTCCTTCCCACTGTAGACAATGAAGTCCAGCACATAACCCGTCTTACAGTCACAGAGGACGAAGAGCTTGATGCCGAATCGATGTCTCTTGGATGGTATGTACTGCCGGAAGTGAAGGTTCCCCAGAACAGCACAAGAGACTCGTCGATCACGACCTTTTGAAAAGGCTTCAAGAATGTGGAAAACTTGGCCTTCATCATGTAGAAACCCCTTATCTTCCACAGGCGGTCTGTTCGGTGTACATTGGTGTTGGTAACGAAGTGCAGGTTACCAAGTATGGCGAAGTAGCGGTCCCGGGCCATAAGTTTGCCAAAAGCAGGTGTGGCAATTATGTCGCCTGTGATCCAGTAGTCTGCCAGCCAATGCTTCTTCACATGTGCCCATGAGCATGGTCAGTGCTATGAACACATACATTTGGGCAATGGTGATAGGCTTCCAGGCCTTCATGTGGGAACTATGGGTCTTGCCGCTGAGGTGGTCAGTGAGGGCCTGCTGCTTATTGGTCTCATCGACAACATATGACATGACATCATTGTCGAAAAAGGCCTTGAATAGCTCGGCAGGTGTTGAGTTGGGTCCCCCTGGGAAAGATGGATCAATTCCTGCGGCATGTTGGGCGTCATCGAATGTGGCATGTTGTGGCTGAAAGGTGGCCCCATCCTCCCACGTCCAGACATCAGCATGCCTGGCACGGGGACGGGGACAGGCAGCAGGGGCGTCGGCAGCAGCAAGGGCGTCGGCATCAGCAGGTGCGTCGGCAGCAGCAGGGGCGGCCACGCCCACGCTGACCAGCAGGGCCCCTGGCACGGCTACGTCCACGTCCAAGGGCACGGCCACCCCGAGCACCGGGACGTCCACGGCCACGCCGGGGTGCTGGGTCGTCCACCCACTCAGCTTTCCACAACAGGGTCGTCTGGCAGGTCATAATTATCATCCCCAGAATCTGCACCGTGGTCGTCCATGTACAGTATCTTGAAGGGCGGCCATATTCGTGGGTGTCTTCAGGGTCATAGGTGGGATCCTGGTCGTCAGTTGGTGGTGATACATCAGGTGGCGACTGCTGGCGTGGGCGGATAGTGGGTGGTGAAGGTGAGCTAGTTGGCTCTGAAGTTTTTAGGCGACGACGAGAGCGTTTTTGGGGCAGTTTAGGGCCTGAGGTGCTGCTTTGTGCCCCCCCTGTGGCCATGAACAAGACCCTTCTGGAGGTGCGTTGACCACTTGTTGATGGCTGTGGGTCATGCTGGGACAATACCACACCACTTGCACCACTTGTTGATGGCTGTGGGTCATGCGGGTACAATACCGCACCACTTGCACCACTTGTTGATGGCCGTGGGTCATGCGGGGACAATTACACACCACTTGCACCACTTGTTGATGGCTGTGGGTCATGGGGGGTCAATGACGCACCAGCCACGGGTGAGGAGGTCCCGGGAGACAAATTAATAGGCCTACCCACGCTCGACTCTTCACTCTCATACTAACTATCAGCATCTTCACCTCTTTCCCTTTCGGCCGCCTCCCGTGCCTGCTTCCTTGCACTATCCAGCACAGCTCTCCTATAAATATAACTGACTATTTTTGCCGAGGAAGGAGTCCCCGCAGCTGACGCCGGGGTCGCAAGCGCGTGCGCCGGGTCACGTTCATGTGATACGGGTAGAACACTTCCCATTTCACTAACACTTTCATCACCTTCATGATGTTCACCGCATCCAACATTGTCATCGTTATCATCATCACCATCGTCATCATCAGTGCTATGAAAGCCCTGGAATTCTTCGCCATCTTCCACTTCATCAACATCTTCACTAACCACATGCTCTTCGTCAAAATCACTCTCAATCTCACTAAGGTCATGATCACTTAACTCTTTTAGCACACGTGCAACCCCACGGGACTTAGCAACGTTCTCTTGGTCGTTTTAGCTTTGCCTTTCTTATGCCCCTTTCCCACTGATGCGACTTCTCACGATTTTCATCGCCGACACCAATAAATTGGCACATTCGTGACATGTCACAACAAAATCTTAAACCCTCGCATGATAATCGTTTGACTCGCAAGGGCCCTCGCGGGTCATCGCAAATGTTCGGATTGTTCAAAATTTTGGACGAGGACTCACAAGGGTTCGTAGTCCTCGCAAGCATCGTCGAACATCGCAGAGGGATCTGCAAGGCCCTCGGAGATCATCGGCGAGACATCGCGGAGGGTTTCACACAAAAAAAAACTTTGCAACGCTGCACGGCGGCTCGCCGATGCTCTCAGATGTTCTGAGAACATTGACGATGCACAAGAGTCATCGGCGATTTCCTCATCGATTAGTCGTCGACGTGCGCACGAGTACTCGCCGAGAGTATACCCGCCAGGGGTATGCTCCGCACGAGGCATGCGAAGGGCCTTGCGACGTCGCGGAATGCTCAAGACACCTCTCCGAGGCCAAAGAGCACCTTCGGGGAGGTGGGTAAAAAAAATTATTAGGCCTATAGTGAACCTGTCAACCCTTTTTTCTATGCACCTCTCGTGGGGAATTCACCTATTTTTTGTTTTTATCTTTCTCTCCTTTTCTCTCTTTCTCTGGCTTGTATTCATTCAGCCCCATTCAGCCAACTGTTTTAAGACGTTTATCCCCATCCAAGTATCGATATCTTCCTGGCAAGCGATAGCAAACCAGCATTATATGGAGAAATCCGGCTTCGCCGGAGAAATGTTTCTATCGAAAAATGTACAAATTTAGCTTGCTCTCAAAAAAAAATAATATATATACGCTACCGCTCACCAGGAAAATATTGAAACCTGGATGGGGGTAAACGTCTTAAAACAGTAGGCTGAACGGGGCCGAACGGATACAAGGCAAAGAGAGAGGGAGAGAAAGAGAAAAAAAAAACGAGGAGAGAGGGAGAGAAAGAGAGAAAAAAACGAGGAGAGAGGGAGAGAAAGAGAAAACAAAAAAAGCGAGGTGGGCTCAATTAAGCCGTAACGTAAACATTGAGCCCACCTCACACTTTTTGTTTTCTCTTTCTCTCCCTCTCTCCTCTCTTTTTTTGTTTTCTCTTTCTCTCCCTCTCTCTTTGCCTTGTATCCGTTCGGCCCCATTCAGCCTACTGTTTTAAGACATTTACCCCCATCCAGGTTTCAATATTTTCCTGGTGAGCGGTAGCGAGCCAACATATATATTTTTTGTTTTGAGAGCAAGCTAAATTTGTACATTATTTGATAGAAAAATGTCTCTGGCGAAGCAGGACATTGCCAATCTCCGAATCAAGGGGAGATGGGTCGTTTTTCTGGTCGCCTTTCTTCCTCATGGTTAACCCCATTAGTTTTCATATTTTATGACGTTCGGCCCATTAGTTTGGCGATTTTAAGACATTTCACCCCATTTCGTTGTCAATATTAAGACTTTTCGTGTCATGTAGGCGTCGAGTTTTTCCTGGCTAGCGATAGCGAGCCTGTACTTTTTGAGGAACCGGCCTTCGGCCAGGATATTTTTCTATCGAAAAATGTACAAATTGATCTTGAAGGAGGGTGTTGGGGGGTGCTTTATATGCTTGATAGAGGTCTAGGGATGAAACTAAATAAATCATAAACAAATATATAAATGAGCAAATATTACACCCATCGCCCCTTAACCCTCCGGGCCCGGGCTAGCTCTCACATGACAGTGCGGGGTACCCGGGCGATCTGGCCGAAAAACATCTAGGCCTAGGCTACCGTATTTTTATTTAGTTTAACTGCTAGAAATTTCCCACGCATCTATAAACGTAGTGCGGTTTCCAATCTGTAGACTGGCGTTGAGTAGAGCTCTCTAAGTCAACTGGTTCAGTTGTGATGACGATTTCCGTGGAGCAAATTTTGCCGCGATGTTGACAATATCGGAGCTTTTCAGACACTAATTTCGTCTGACGTCACAACAATAACATTGATCCGACGTCTCCTTATTGTTTTCGGAGGTGCGGTGATGCAACGATCGGCTTTGTTTACATGCGTCGGACGCACGGCGTTCAGACCAAGCTGAATAGGCTTTCAAGCTTACTATCTCCTGAAAGGACACCCGGGCTGCTGCCCTTATTTCGTGGTGTCCTTTCACACGGACACCCGGGCAGGAAGGGTTAAGGGGAAATGGACTGTTTGTTTGGTCATTCATTCCTTTATTTCTTAGTTTCCTCACTAGACCTCCATCAAACTTAAAACAAAAAACTCTAGACCCCCCTTCAAGATAAATGTGTACATTTTCGACGAGTTGGGTTGGGTATGAGGGGGGATCTGCTTGGTGTGGGCCAATCGGCACTCTGCAGACCCCGTAATCTTGTGTCGATCTCTGACCGTTTTGGTGAGGTCAGTCCTCAAGGCATTAGTGAGTTGGGTCTATAATTAGGCCTTGTAATTGGGGTTGGGTGTGACAGGGATCTGCCTTGTGTGGGCCGATCCGCTTTCTGCAGACTTCCGTTTTCTTATGTTCTTATGTTTGTGCCATGATATACAGTATATGCAAAAAGTTTTTGGATAATCTCGCTGAGGTATTCGCCGAACCATCGCTTAATTCTCCGAAGACGTCGCAGAACATACGCCGAGGATTCGTTCATCCTTCGCATTATTTCGAAATATTTTATTCAAATGTGACAGTTCTCACCGAGGACATCGGCGAGCCATCGCTCAATTTGCCGATGACGTCGCATAATGTCGCCGATTGAGTTTTACCCATCGGCGACATCGTCTCCAAGTGTAAACTTGTCAAAGTTTTTTAACGGTCGAAATCGTTGACGTCGCACAAATTCGTTGTGAATTGACAAGACTACGTCCTCGGCGACGAAAATCGTATGAAATTGCATCAGTGGGAAAGGGACATTAGGCATACGGGTCGTGGCGGCGGGCGTCGATTCAATTTTTTTTCGGGACTCCAGCCATCTTGGGTGCGAGATAAGAACTGATGCTGCCTGGTAGTTTGTGCTTGGTGGCGCTGCGGTCGCCCACGCACAAACAAAAATCCGCCCGCGCAATTTGAACCCTTTAATTTTGATTTTGCCTCACATGAGGCCTCCCGGATTCCAAGGGTGTTACGTTGGTTAGATTCGTAAGCAAGGATGTGGGGGCAGTAGCCTTCACTTGGGACAGTGGGTTAGGTTAGTCATTAGGTACCATTCTACTTAGAACACTAGGTTTGGTAATAAGTTAACCCTTAAAGAGCGGCGCTCGACTTAAGTCGTGCACCAATTTGCAGCAAGTTAGGAGCATTATTAAGGCTTTTAAAGGGTTAAAATCGAGTGCAAATGGCCGGGAGCGCAGCAGGCCACACGTCCGACACCCAGGGCTTACCGCCACCCACTGACTCACGCTCCCTCTGTTCTCGAGAGGACGGCAGTGTTACCATTAGTGAGCGTAGTGGGAAAAAATATGCCGCTATACGCTAAACTCCCATGTTGGTGGCACCACTGCATGAGAACCACGAGTGCTACGTAGCTCGTTCTGGTCTCATTTTGAAGCTTTTAGCGCCTAGTTTTTTGCTGAATACATTTCTTTTCATGCAGATACTTGATTGATCATTCAGGAGGGCCTGAATATGCCCAAAATAGCCCAAAACACCCCGCTAGACAAGGGTTAAGTAAGTTTGATTACCTCCCTTTTTTTACGTAGCATTTTATGCTCAGCTCTTCCTAGTATCTTGTCATTACATCTCGGTAAGTATAAAACTTGACTCGGGATTTCATATTGATCGACTTTTTAAGTAGGCTATGGGAAATTAATAGTTTGGCTACATTCACTTACTGTACTTATACTTGTTCAACCCCACATTTTCCTTGAACTTCAAATCCCTGGGGGGGTTGTTGTTCCCTAAGCTGCCAAGGAGTGTATATTATGTTATTGGCGTACGGTAAGTGATTGTGTAGAATGCAGTCTTCTATGATGTGTTTAATAGTATGGGGTGCCGTGTTGCATCCTGGGTAGGTGTCAACGACAGAGATATCCAGTCTCTTCTGATATCTCAGAAGAGCTGGATGGTGCCCACATCTCAGCCTGGCCAGGTGGACTCTGTCCTCGCGAGGAAGGATGGATCTGTGGGTGTGCTGCCATGTAGTGTAGTGGGTGGTGTTGGTTTGTGAAAGCTGCAGCCAGGAAATGGGTGCCTCTTGGGTAATGGGGCTATATTTAACTACATATCGGCTTTGCAACATACATGTATTCAGGAAAACACCAAAACACCCACTTTTTATCATTGAATGAAAAACTATATACTGTACTGTAATCAAAATGCATTACTGTATAATGTTTCTTGTTTTTCACTATTTCAGGAGTTGCTGATGATGCTGGTCTGGGCTCTTACTCTTGAGTGTACTGCTGAGAAAACTAAATAGATTAGTACAGTACTCATAATGTTCAGAAACTGAAAACTAAGCAGATCTTGTTGACTAGAGAACAACAGTGTATTGTCAATACATCCTTTACATACTTTTAAAATGAAAGTTCCAAAGACTATCGGGAAAATAACAATCACACCTGCAACTTTACTACCTAAAGTTGGAAGGCAGCAGAGCATTACACATTTTTTGCAAGTCAAAACTAAAGGTGCCAATCGTTCTTCCCAAGTGCAAGAGTCTCTAGGGGAAAAGAGGAAAGAGAGTCAAACACAGAGTTCAGATGATTCTCCGATGAAGAAAAGAAAAAAAGAACATGACAAACAGGACAACCATCGTGAGCTAACACCATCTCCCACAGACTCAGGATTTATGAAAAACTCACTGAAGAAGAATAATGCGGAGGTAACGAAAACGGAAAATGATGATGATGAAAATTATGGCAGTGATGAAAGTAATGCCAGAGGTAAGATGAAATGCTTGTGAAATGTTGTTGTTGTTATTCTTGTTCTTGTTCTTGTTCCTGTTCCTGTTCCTGTTCTTGTTCTTGTTCTTGTTCTTGTTCCCGTTCCCGTTCCCCAAGCTGCCTGGCCAAACAGCCCCAAGGCCCCGAGCTAGGCCAAGGCCATAACCGAGCGCCCCCACAGAACCCTCCCTGCCGACCACAATAAAGCCTGGGTGACCGAAGCCACTCCATGGCGGGTAGCTGAGGAGGGTGCAGAAATGCCCGGGAAACCAAAGCCCCACCCAGGGCCCTGTGCCCCTCAGCAATTAAAAGCGAAAGTTGAGGGGCAAAGGAAAAATGTGACGCTTTGGCTTCCAATCTTGGTAGATTGGGAGGTCAATCCACGGAAGAGACGCCGTCACTTGAGATCTAGAAAATATATAAGTAAAAGGAACAGTCAGAGTAAGCTATGGGTATAGAGGTCTGTAAAAGGAAAAGAAGAGAGGATATGTACTGGTAAGAGATTGTGAGGGTGTATGAATTGAATAGAGAGTTCTTCAACAAAGAACTACATCACAGGGTCTGGTTGCCATGATAACCAACAACACTTAACCCCTTAGGTGGGTGCCCAACCCCGAAAGGGGTTGAAATAGGGGAGCTATCCCCCTGCCAAAGGTGGCTTTCTAGGGCCTTTCCTAGCTGATGCTGAGAGGATTGGGTTCTAGTCATGTGGTGATGGGCTGGTCTATCAGTGTGAGAGCTGAGCGATCTCTGCCATACCCATAGCTTACTCTGACTGTTCCTTTTATTTATATATTTTCTAGATCTCAAGTGACGGCGTCTCTTCTGTGGATTGACCTCCCAATCTACCAAGATTGGAAGCCAAAGCGTCACATTTTTCCTTTGCCCCTTAACTTTCTCTTCATAATTGTTGAGGGGCACAAGGCCCTGGGTGGGGCTTTGGTTTCCCGGGCGTTTCCGCACCCTCCTCAGCTCCCCGCCATGGAGTGGCTTCGGTCACCCAGGCTTTATTGTGGTCAGCAGGGAGGGTTCTGTGGGGGCGCTCGGTTATGGCTTTGGCCTTGCTCGGGGCCTTGGGGCTGTTCGGCCAGGCAGCTTGGGGAACAACAACAACACTTAACCAGGTTTTATTTGCGGGACATGTAAGGTGTTTGATTACAGTACATCCATTTAAACCATTTTAGCACTTTCCTAATGTTAGTGTAGTTAATCTATGCCAGTGACTTGTTGGTTGCAATTAAACACATTGAGCATGGTTCACACTATATAATCTCAAATAATCACTCACAATTCCCACTCAACATTATCCATCGATCGGAAGGTCTTGCCAATCAAAGCAATAACAATTTTAAATGGCCAATTTGACAGCAGAGACATCTGGTGTGAAATAGATGAATGAAAGAGAGGGAGAGAAAACTAATGACATAAAATATATACAATCGCTCATATAAACTATCTTTATCATACTCCTATATACTGGTACTGTAGCTACAATATGAATTTGCAAACTAGGACATTTTTAAAAGAATTAGCACTTGGATTGGGTCGTCAGTGTTTTCCAAATCATCCAAATGTAAATGTTAATTGCTTCATACTGTGAATCCCCCAAAACATGCGAATAGTTTTAAGATTCAATGTATTCTGTAAGTAGTATGAGAGACATGCAACAACTTTCAAGCAATGGAAAGACTGCGAGGGGTATGATGTTTATGGTAGAGGTAGGAGTGGGATTGTGCATATTAGTGTGAAATATAGTATTGGTAGGCTACCAGTATGTGTATTGTTAGGCTTAAACACATGGATATTGTTAGGCTTAAACACATGGATTTGATAGATCAGCTTATACCCCAAGCCTGGATGTACTGAGAAGAAAATAGATGTACTGAGGAGAAAAGAAGTATTTTGGTTCTTAAAGAGGAAGACGTGCCTATTAAGGGAATTTGTGAACATGCAGTGAGATTCATTTCATCCTAATATTATCTATGGGCAGCAGCCATGAATAATGCCTATTTTTTGTACCTGTGCACTAGTATGCCAGAATGTCTTGAAAGTGTCAACGTGTGTAAAATACTGTAGAGATTACAAATTGTTTTATATGAATTTCTATTGCAATTTATTTATGTAATTATTGTACAGTATAATAATCCCCCCCCCCCCCCCAGGGGGTTAGGGAAACTTAGGGGGGTCTCTACCCATGTGGTAGAGGAAAAATTAGAATATCTTGTTGCTGCCTTGTTGTGGCACAGTGGGGGCTGGTGTGGTGTGGATTTGCCAGGTGCAGGTGCTTCAGGGGACTGTTGAGTCTTGCTGTGACACTGTTGGCACTATACCAACACCGGCCACTGTGGTGGCATGACGGGACTGTGTAGTGGCAGGTCATTGTTGTACTGTTGTATGTATGCATCTGTAGTGGGTGGAGGGAGAGATGTGGATGGTTTGATGGAAATAGATAGGTAGATAGATCAGTAGAGAGCTAACAGTGTGAATCAAAAGGGATTGTCAGGAAGTGGTAGCAGCTTCTATTGCACTGACTGTATATCCTATGAATATTTCCAGAGCAAGAGGATTCATGGTCGGAGGCAACAACTAGGCTGCTACTGGACCAAGTACACCAACAGGTTCCTGTGGAGTGCAAGGAAAGTTACCGTGCAACACTCAACAAAATTGTCTGGGATAAAGTGACTGTGCCGGGTTTCTCTACAGAACAATGTGCAATCTATTTCAAGTGGATCCTATCTAAATTAGCTGTCTTTAAGTAAGTATCTGGCAGCTAAGTGAATTGCTAAAAAAAGAGATATACTGTACTGTTCAAGACAAAGAAAATTATACAGGACAAGGTCATATACCAAGTGAGTAATGCAGAAAATCCCAATGGGATCTTCAACTTAGCTAGGTGAGTTAAGGTTGATAGAAGAAATGTTACAGGAGAACAGAGTGTCAGAAATTATAATGGGAGAATTGTGTATGCTGACAGCCTTAGGGACAGGGTATTGAGTGAGGAATTAAGAAGGCGTCTGGGCATTAGGAGTATCAGCGAAGTGATGCACACGAGCCGACTTGGTTGGTTTGGACACATGGAGAGAATGGATGATCAGGGCTGGGTGAAGAAATGCCGGACTGTGAACGTGGGGGGAGCTGCCTGCGCGTAGGGTAGACCTAGAAAGACATGGGATCAGGTAGTCCAGTCCGATCTCAAAATAAAGAACTTGACAGGGTCGCCTGGAATGCCACCATTTAGGATGTTAGACTGTAACCACACACTCTGTGGATCAAACGATCTTTAAACTTGTATGTATGACAAAGAAATCAGCGACGCTTGGAAGGTACGCTACGAACGATTATTCAATGTGGAGTTTGAGTGAAATAGAGAGCAGCTTAGTAATGAAATGCCAATACGAGATAAGAATGGTGAGATGGATGTGTGGGGCCAAACTGCAAGATGGGATATCTAGTGAAGAGTTGTGGAGACGGTTAGGCGTCAAGAGTATCAGTTACCTTACCTTGTGTTGAGTTCGCCACACTTCTAGCGGCACCGAGGAGCGCGCAGCCCCTCGTTCTGGGTGGTGATTTGGTGCAGCAGACTGTTCGAAGGGGCAGCACGCTCCCCTGTGAATGATGAGATGCATACTGTACTTGTAGGCTTGGATGGTTCAGGCATGTGGAGAGGATAGATGAACTAAGTTGGGTGAAAAGATGCAAGTCCATGAACGTGGGGGGGAGCTGCACCAAGGGGGAGACCAAGAAAGACGTGGGATCAGACCTTACGATCTAATCTTGAATCAATAAACCTGACAAGTGAGGCAGCTCTGAATAGGGCTGCCTGGAGCGCTGCCATTAGGTCATGAAACCAGAACCGCACTCCGTGTGGAGCAATTGGTCTATACATTTTTATATGTATGCCTTCTGTCTCATTAACTCGCGTCCACTCACCAATTCTCTGCAGTCTCCTCTCTCTTCGCCGCAATATTGCATCTCTCTCACTATTCTACCGGTATTACATATTTATAAATTATTATTTTACTTAAGCGTTGTTTCCACATAGCGATTTTGATTAGTTATTTTGTCTTTTTACTGTGTTTGTATACGTTTTGGTTTGTTTATTTTGCAAGTTTTACATTATAATTAGTGTTCCTCAGAGCTCTTTCAGTGTAGGCTACAGTATACCACCCCCTCTTTATAGAGCACATAGCACCCGTCTTGCAACACAATCCCACCCCTACTCTGTGCAACTCTCCAACCAAAGAGTGAAATGTTATTCTCAATCTTTCTTCTATTCAACAGCTGAGCTCTGGAACTCTCTCCCAGAATCAGTCTTTCCCTCTTCCTATGACTTAAATTGCTTCAAATTCTATGTGTCCAGGCATTTTGGCTTGAACGTCCCATGATTTTTTCCCTGTCACTCTTTCAACTTGGGGAGGCACTCGCCACAGGCAATTCTGCCTTTTGTCTCCCTCACTCGCATAGAAAGGAAAAAAAAATTGTATGAAGAAATAGTGCCTATGATATGTGATAGTAAAGGGGATACTGTATTTAGTTAGTCCATAGGCCAGACCCTGAATTTCATGAATTGGTAACTTTCAAGGGCACACATTTTCAGTAATAACTTAATAAGTGGCTAGTAATTCTTATAGATACTCAATGAAAAATGGTTATCATCTAAAAATTCATATCTAGATCCTCACAGATAATGCTGTGTAGTTTAGAACTATCCGGTATAGTTATTAGTTGTTGTTGTTGTTCCCCAAGCTGCCTGGCCGAACAGCCCCAAGGCCCTGAGCAAGGCTAAGGCCATAACCGAGCGCCCCCACAGAACGTTCTTTTAGTTGGTATTGTATGTATATACTCAGGCACATACCCCTTAGCTGGGGATGTCCGACTCGAGACAGAGCCAGAACAGGGACAACACAAAAAATAAAAAATAAATAAAATAAATTAAAACACATCTATGTGGCCCAGGAGAAGACCTGGAGACCATGGATCACTAGGGGCCTCCAGCACTCCTGGTCCCAGACCTCCCAGAGAGGTTTCGATCTCAGCAGGCAGAAACGCAGCAAAGCCCCACCACCACAATGCCCACCCACCTTAGTTCCAGGCATGACCCTTCACACCATAAACCAGCTCACCAGGCCAGGCGCCTGACGAACTATTATCTAGTCCAACTGGTTCCTGACCCCCTCTTCCTACGACCGCATTATCACTCATCTATTCACAAGCATTCTCCATTAATTCCTATTCATTACCACTACTCTTGCCTGTTCTTCAGTCATCTCTCTACCTTCCAATGCTTGTACTACACCATCTCTCCATCTCGTCCAAGGTCTTTCTCTCCCTTTTCCTCCCCTTGTTTCTGAACTAGAACGTTTGTATGTCACTGATACTTCTAAGGTACTTGTACACTTATGCTGGTCACGAATCTTACCCAGAGGGTTGAAGTGAGGGACCCTCCTTGGGAGAGAGTGGTGTGCTGACTGATTCGCTCCACCCTTGCTTGAGGGAGGGTGCAGCTCAGCAACACCATGATTTTTTTTTTTTTTTTTATTATTTTTTTTTTTTTTTTTTTTTTTTTTTTTTTTTTTTAATATGTGATTGAGGGAGGCAAAAGGCAGAATTGCCTATAGCGAGTGCCTCCCCCATAGTTGAAAGAGTGACAGGGTCAAAATCAAGGGACGATCGAGCCAAAATGCCTGGACAGACGGAGTTTGGAGCAATTTAAGTCATAGGAAGAGGGAAAGTGATTCTGGGAGAGAGTTCCAGAGCTCAGCTGTTGAGTAGAAGAGAGTTGCACAGAGTAGGGGTGGGATTGAGTTGCAAGACGGGTACCACGTGCCCTACGTAAAGGAGGTGGTATGCACTGGGAAAGCTCTGAGGAACACTGATTATTATAGTAGCGATAGAATAGCGAGAGAGATGCAACATTGCGGCGGAGAGAGAGAGATTGCAGAGAGTTGGTGAGTGGACGGGAGTTAATGATACGAAAGGCCTTTCTTTTAACTTTGTCTAGGAGAGCGGTGTGAGAGGAACCTCCCCACACATGTGAACAATACTCAATACAAGGACTCACTACAGTGGAGCCCCCATCCTAGCTGCTAATCGGTTCCGCAGAAATAGAGCTAGGATTGAAACATCCAAGATCGGGGCACTGTTCTTATGGGGAAAATTCAATCGGTTCCGTGCTTATGCCAAAATTTGCGTCTTTTTCTATTTTTTGCCTATGAAAAAATGTTTTATTGTACACAAATTAAATTTTATGCATTATACTGTACAGTATCATATAATACACCATAGAATAAGTTTTTAATAACTAGAAAAAAAAGGCCCAATATCTAAACAATTACCGCACTTTTTCCCAGTGTTAGGCTATGAAAACATGTTTTTTGTCTAGGCTACATCAAGTAGCCTAGGCCTAAATCTTATGCATTGTAAATAATAATGTAGACATGGCTAAATGACAGTCCTAACCATAAATACTGTAGATTGGGGCATTGTTTCTATCATGCGAATTTTTTTAGGCCTAGCCTAGGCCTAGGTTCTAAATTCGTCCAGCCACCCCTCAAGTACCCATTTCGCCCCAAATACATCCAATAAATACATATTATGAGGAAAAGACGTATAAATACGTATTATGAGAAGATTACTTACCACACAGATTTTATTATAAATCATTGTCATACTTAGCCTAGCCTAGGCTAACATCGTCTAGGCTAGGCAATTCAATCGCTTTCGTCCGACATGGACTGGTCTTTGCTGTGTTTTGAGCATGAAATTCCTTCATTGCTACCATCAGGCCAACCATCCCTATCACTAGATGTACTAGAGGTTATAATAAACGCGAGAGATAAGGGGTTCAGGCACAAAAAGGCTTGCAAACGGTTGTTTTGTCAACACAGATACTAGCTAAACTGCAAGCGTCTGCTTAGTGATGACGTCATACAAATATGGCAGCATCTTTCGCATTTGACGATCGGATCTCGGATTCACTCGGATTTAGTTTCTAAACGGCAAGCTACTGGCAGATTCTTTCGTTATGTTAAAACAAAATTATTGTTTTTGTTTGTTTTCTAGTTTTATGTAGAGTTTTTCGTTATTTTTGCTATTTATTCGGGTTTCGGCTGGGATTTTGATGCGAGGAATGAGGTTTTTGGCGCGAGAATTGAAATGGGGAATATTTGGTGTGTGGTGCGAGAATTGAATTAACGAAGACCGGTGTAGCGAGGATGGGGGCTCCACTGTATGCCCCTGTACAGAGCAAGAAGCTGTGTTGGGGAAAAGAACCCCCTAAGGCGGTTGAGCACACCCAGCTTCTGGGAGGCTGCCTTAGCAAGACTGGTAATATGGTCCTTCCAAATGAGAGCAGAAGAAAAAGAGACACCATGAATATTGAGAGAAGATGAAGGGTTGATTTTTGTATTGTTGAAGAATAAGGGATAGTCCGCTGGGAGATCCTGACGGGTAGATAGATGGAGAAATTGGGTTTTGGAAGCATTAAAGGTAACAAGGTTTTCTCTGGCCCAATTGGAGATAGTATTTAGATAAGAATTTAAGAGTTCTATGGCTTCATTACGTTTGTCGTTAAGGGATTGCTGGCTGGGGCGTTCTGAAAAACTAATGGAGTAGTGTAAGGTTGAGTCGTCTGCGTATGAATGGATGGGAATTAAGGTACAGTTAAGGAGATAATTTATAAAATTTAGAAAGAGAATAGGAGATAGGACAGAGCCCTGAGGAACACCAGAGTTTATAGGGTGAGGAAGTGAACAATGGCCATCCACAACCGCGGCTATGGAACGGCCGGAAAGGAAATTAGAGACAAAGGCACAGATGGAGGGATAAAAACCGAAGGAGGGTGGTTTAGAAATTAAAGATTTGTGCCAGACTCTATCGAAAGCTTTCGATATGTCTAGTGCAATAGAAAAAGTCTCACCGAAGTCCCGAAAGGAGGATGACCAAGAGTTAGTAAGATATGAAAGGAGATCACCAGTAGAGCGACCCTTAACCCTCCTGGCCCGGGCAGGCTCTCAAAATGACAGTGTGGGCTACCCGGGCGATCTGGCCGAAAAACGTCTAGGCCTAGGCTACCGTATTTTTGTTTAGTTTAACTGCTAGAAATTTCCCACGCATCTATAAATGTAGTGCGGTTTCCAATCTGTAGACTGGCATTGAGTAGAGCTCTCTATGTCAACTGGTTCAGTTGTGATGACGATTTCAGTGGAGAGCACTTGCAGGCGATGTTAGCAATATGACGATCTTTTCACTACTGAAACAACGACATACAGACATACAATAACAAACGAGTCTTCTCTTTCTTGTTATCGGAGGTGCGGTGACGTAACGATCGGCTTTGTTTACATGCGTCGGACGCACGACGTTCAGACCAAGCTGAATAGGCTTTCAAGCTTACAGATTTTAAAATGACAACCGGGCTCCTGCCCTTCATTCGTGGTGTCATTTTAAAATGACAACTGGGCCAGAAGGGTTAAGGAAGCCATACTGGCGATCTGAGAGCAGATTATGAGAAGAGAAATGTTTAAGAAATTTGGAAGCAAGAATAGTTTCAAAAATTTTAGAAAGACAAGAGATGAGAGCAATTGGACCATAGTTGGAGGGTTGAGAGCGGTCACCCTTCTTTGGGACAGGTTGAATGTGAGCAAACTTCCAGCATGAAGGGAAGACGTTAGAGGATAGACAGAGACGAAAGAGTTTGCCTAGGCAGGGAGTCAGCACGGAAGCACAGTTTTTGAGAACAACAGGAGGAATACCGTCCGGACCGTACGCCTTATTAGTGTTAAGCCCAGAGAGGGTAGAAAGTACATCTTTAGAATAGATTAGGATATTAGGCATAAGTAAGAGAGAGGAGGGTGGAGAGGGAGGAATAGCACCGGAATCATCCAAGGTGGAATTTCTAGCAAAAGTTTGAGCGAAGAGTTTAGCTTTGTCAGAAGAATAAGTGATGGTTGTACCATCAGAGTGGGAAAGACGAGGAAGAGAAATTGTTGGAGAGGTTTTTGGCTAGATGCCAGAAAGCTTGGGAAGAGCTAGAGTTGGATAGTTCATTGCATTTATTATTGATGAAAGAGTGTTTGGCAAGTCGAAGAACAGATTTGGCTTGATTCCGGGCAGAAACATAGGAAGAATGAGAGTCTTGAGTTTTAAGGCGACGGTACCGTTTGAATGCTTCCTCCTTATTGCGGACAGCAGTAGAACAGGCGTGAGTAAACCAAGATTTTTTAGCATTAGTCTGAGAGAAAGAGAATGGAATGTATGCTTCCATGCCCGATAGGATTACCTCGGTAATGCGTTCAGCACTCTCCGAGGGTCCCCGGCCACGGAAGCAGAAATAATTCTATGGGAAATCAAAGAAGTACTGCCGGAAAGCCTCCCAGTCGGCAGCGCCAAAGTGCCACAAGCGCCGCCGGCTAGGAGGATCGGGTGGCCGTACTGGAGAGATAGGACAGGTGACAGAGATAAGTTTATGGTCGGAGGAGCCCAAAGGAGAGAAAAGATCGACAGTATAAGAAGAACATTCGGACATTCTGAGAATGGCTACGTGGAATGTTAGTGGCATGAATGATGGCACAAAAGAGAGAGAGGTTCTGGAAGTGTTAGTGAATGCCAGGCTGGATGTATGTGGAATGACAGAGACCAAATGGAAAGGTTCAGATGTGAGAGAATGGGAGTGTGGAATGGGTGTGTGTGCTGGAGTGAGTGAAGGAACAGCGAGAGAAGGTGCATGTTTGTTTGTAAGTAGCAAATGGAAGGAATGTGTAAGAGAGTATGGGTCTGTGGGTTCAAGGATTGTGTGGGTGAGAATGAAAGTAGGAATACAAACGTGGGTGATTGTATGCGTGTATGCCCCGACAGAGGATATACTTGAAAGAAAGAAAGAGGAGTTCTGGATGAATGTGGAGGCGTGCCTGGAGAAGTTTGACAAGAACGAAAGAATATTTCTGATTGGGGATATGAATGGTAAGGTGGGTGATAGGAAAGTTGAGGGAGTGGTGGGAGGGTGGGGGGTACCATCAGAGGTGAATGGGAATGGTAGTGCACTTGTGGACGTATGTGTGGGGAGGAGGCTGTGGATAGCCAACACCTTCTTCCGACACAGAATGATCCACAGGTACACGTGGAAACGGATGTTGACGATGAAGGATAAGACAGTGGTGGAACGAAAGTCATTGATTGATTATGTATGTGTGGATGAACGAATGAAGAAATCTGTGATGGATGCTAGGGTGTATAGGGGTATTGGAGGGGGTCTGTCTGATCATTATGTAGTGGTAGCTAAGGTTAGGATACAAAAGAAGTGGGTGAGGAGAGCGGGAGGGAGGCGAGAGGAGGGTGGAATGGTGAGGAGGGTGGAGAGGTTGCAGGAGGAGGAAGTCAGGGAAGAGTACAGGAGAGCAGTGGAAAGACGACTAGGTGGGTTCGACCTGGAAGTTATGGAGGAAGTGGAGGAGATGAGCAAGGTGTTTAAGGATGAGATCTGTGCAGCATGTGAGGAGGTGTGTGGAGTGAGGAGAAGAGGGAGGGGAGTGAAAGGTACAGCATGGTGGACAGAAGAGGTAAGAATAGCTGTGGAAGAAAAGAAGAAAGCATATAGAGAGTGGTTGGGTAGTAGAGGGAATGAAGATTCCGAGAGACAGAAACGAGCGAGGTACGTGGAGAGTAAGAGGGTGGTGAAGAGAGTAGTGAAGGAAAGTAAGAGAAGAGTAGATGAGGAATTTGGAAGGAATCTGAGTGTAAAATGGAGGGAGAGTAAGAAACTGTTCTGGAAAGAAGTCAAGAAAGTTAGGGAAGGTAGCAAGGGAAACAGTAAGGGTGTGAAAGATAAGAATGGGAGAATGCTAGCCGAGAAGCAAGAGAGAGTCGAAAGATGGAGGGAGTACTTCAGTGAGTTGCTAAATGAAAGGAATGAAGAGCCAGCAAACATAGCTGGATATGGTATGGGAGGGAGAAGAAGAGAAGTAGTGGAGGAGGAGGTGGGGATCAGGAGGTCAGAAGTGTGGGAAGCCATGAAAAGAGTGAAGTTGGGGAAAGCACCAGGAACAGATGGAGTGTGTGGGGAAATGTTGAGGTATGGTGGTGAGATAGTGATAGAATGGGTATGGAAAATGTGCAAACTAGCATGGGAGAAGGGGAGTGCACCCGATGACTGGAAGACTGGCATAATAGTCCCCCTATATAAGGGCAAAGGGGAAAGAGGAGTGTGTGGTAACCACCGAGGAATATGTCTTCTAAGCGTAGTAGGGAAGGTATACAGTAGGGTAGTGATTGAGAGAGTGAGAGTGAGAACGGAGAAATGGATAGGCGACGAGCAGGGAGGTTTTAGGAAGGGAAGAGGATGTGTAGATCAGATTTTTACCCTGAATTGTGTTGTGGAGAAGTATCTGGAGAAGAAACAAAAGGTGTATGTTGCCTTTATGGACTTGGAGAAGGCCTATGACAGAGTGGATAGAGAAGGTTTGTGGAAAGTACTTAGAATATACGGAGTAGAGGGCAAGTTGCTGAAAGCAGTGAAGAGCATGTATGAGGGTGCAAAGGCGGCAGTACGTGTGGAGAGTGAGCAGAGCGAGTTCTTTGACCTGAATGTTGGTTTGAAACAGGGGTGTGTGATGTCCCCGTGGTTGTTTACTGTATATATGGATGGAGTCATGAAAGAAATACTATCAAGAGCAGTGGATGTTGGTGTATCGCTGAAAAGGGAGGGAATTGAGTGGAAGCTACCTATACTGCTGTTTGCGGATGATACAGTTCTGATGAGTGATAATGAATGGGAGTTGCAGGGTCTGGTAAATGAGTTTGGAACAGTGTGCGAAAAACGGAATTTGAAGGTAAATACGGGGAAGAGCAAGGTTATGGTCTTCGAAAGGGGTGAAGTCACAGAGTGTGAGGTGAAGCTGAACGGTCAGGCTATGGAGATCGTCAACTCTTTTAAGTATCTGGGCAGTGTGTTGAGTAAAGATGGGACTATGGATGAAGAGGTGCGGGAGAGGGTACAACAGGGGAAGAGGGTTGTAGGAACGCTAAAAGCAGTAACAAGAAATAGGGTGGTCAGTATGGAAGTGAAGAAGTCCTTGCATGACAGTGTGGTAATCCCGACACTGACTTACGGAAGCGAAGCATGGACGTTGGTTGAGAGACTCAGACCAAGAGTGAGAGCAGTAGAAATGAATTACTTAAGGAGTGCGTGCGGAGTTACATGGAGGGATAGACAGACTAATGAGGAAGTAAGAAGGAGGTGTGGTGTGGAGGTAGATGTGCTGGAAAGTGTGAAAAGGAACAACTTGAGATGGTTCGGCCATATGGAACGTATGGAAAGCGAGAGAATGACTAAGAGGGTGTACGAGAGCGAGGTGGAGGGGGAGAGGTAGACCGAATATGAGGTGGAAGGATGGAGTGAGGAACTACATGAACGAAGGCGGTGCTGGTTGGGGGGAGGGGCGTCGACTGACTGGGGACAGAGGTGCATGGGGGCGGTTCGTTCGTGGCCACCCCTTCGGGGATCGCGGCGTCAGGCAATAGATAGATAGATAGATATAAGAAGAAGGGTTAGAAGTTAGAAACAAGTCAAGAATGTTGGGCCGATCTCTGATGCGATCCGGGATACGGGTGGGTTGCTGAACTAACTGCTCTAGGTCATTTAGGATAGAAAAGACGTAGGCTTGTTCACCAGGTGGATCAGTAGTGTGAGAGGAGAGCCATTGGCGGTGGTGAACGTTGAAAATCTCCTAAGATGGAGATTTCTGAGAAAGGAGAAATTAATAGAATGTGTTCCACTGTAGAGTTTAGATAGTCAAAGAATTTGGGAAAGTTGGTAGAGTTACCAACTGGGTGTGACAAAGTTGCTAGCAATTACTTCTCGATATGTTTCCAATGGATGTGTGATACCTTTTGGTGATCGTGGGATCCATGCTTGCCTTAGCAGAGAGGAAAGTTACCAGCTTCCATTGTGATGGTGTGAGCTTCTATAGGGAGATCACACCAACACATTTACAGTTCTTTTAAAAGGTTGTTATAATGGTGTGAGTTATATATGTGATTATATGGTTTATCTTAGAAGTGTACAGTCGCTCAAAATGCGCTGTTATACCAGCACAACACCCTTCTGTCCACTTTGGCTGATAAGGGTTCCTGCTGTCCCGCTCTCCTATGTACCTCTTCATTCCGCAATCTGTCTCTATATGTCACTCCACACGTTCTCCTCAAGCAGCTCATCTCCATCACATACAACTTTCTTCTCTTTTGTGCCTTCAAAGCTCATGTCCTTAGCCCCATACATCACTGTTGGTACAACTATCTCTTGATACATTGCACGTTTAGCTTTCATTCCGAGATTTCTCACCTTTCACAGTACTGTACTGTACTACCCATTGCTCCAAAAAACTTTCCTTCCTTCACATCCTCTCTGTCTTACCTCCATTTCCACACCTGCATCCCTGCTTATCACTTCCCCTAGATATTTAAAACACTCCACTTGTTCCAGTATTTCCCCATCCAGCCGTACATTTAAATTTACCCTACGAGCATTTTTATTACACACCATCACTTTACTTTTCTTGACATTCACCCTCAGCTTCCTTCTATATACCACACAAAACTCTTCTCTTACTTGCTGCAGCTTCTCCTCAGAATCTGCCACCAACACACTGTCATCAGCAAACAGCAACTGATTCAACTCTCAAACAAACAAAATCAACGACACAAACATGCACAACAACACAACAATGTGGCTGGCCAACTTCCTAGCAGGCAGATGTGCACATGTATCTTTTGCCGGTCCGTCATCTAGCATCAGAAATTTCCCAAATGGAGTCCCGCAAGGATCCGTCCTGTCGCCTGCACTCTTCAATCTGTACATGCATGATATAAATACACCCAATACACCCCAAATAAACATAGCCTCCTACGCAGACAACATAACACTCACATGCACACACCAAGACCTAGACACAGCAACACGTCTCCTTCAACCCTATCTCAACACATTACATGACTGGTGCACTACAAACAGACTCAATTTAGCCCCAGCCTAATCCACTGCAACCCTCCTCACAAGCTGGACAGCAGAACACAAATACACCCCGCAATTCACCATAAACAACACACCCCTAACACACACACTCACCCAAAATCCGAGGAGTAACATATGATACTCTAATGACATTCAAACAGCACACCACAAACATGAAAAAGAAACTGACACCCAGACTTAACGCCCTCAGGTCATGTCACTTGCCCACACAAAATTTGGACACAACAAAGAAACTACCACCACAGTTTACAAACAATACATAAGATCAGTGATGGAATACGCAAGCCCGGCCTGGGCTTCTAACCTAGCTGAAACACATCATAAGACCTTACAGACTATTTAAAATAAAGCCCTAAAAATCATCACAGGCTGCACAGCTACTACACCTACAGATCACCTACATCAAGATACCAAGGTCCTCAAAGTCAAAGACCATCTGGACATGAGAGGCACTCAATTCCTGGCTGCAGCCTCCACGAACCAACACCACCCACTACACTACATGGCAACACACCCACAGACACCAAGAAATATTTAAAAAAAAAAACAGCACACAGTATCACTCACAAATACTGGAGGGAGGAGTTAAAAGTACTTACAAGGAATAGTTAGTACTGTATTTACCTATTTGTATTTACCTATTTGTAGTTTACAGGAATTGAGCAGCGCTCGTGTTGTCCTGTCTTAGTTACTTTATAATCAATCCATTTTACTTAGACAAGTATCGTAATGGATATTCCCAGTATTTTGGACTAACATATCATAACTTATGTTGCCCTATTTCCATATTTACTTTTATCCAACCTAGATTTGAACATGTTAATGTTCCTCGCTCTCACCACCTCCTCCTCCAAGTTGTTCCAAGTCTCTATACTCCTATATGGGAAGCTGAATTTCTTTGTGTCCTTACGACATCTGCCCTTCCTCAGCTTAAACTCGTGCCCTCTTGTCCTTTCATTATCCCTCACGAATAGATCTTCCCTATCTACTCGTTCCAAACTTTTTACTCCCTTGAACATCGTTATTAAGTCGCCTCGTTCCCTTCTCTCTTTCAAGGTAGGCAGTTGTAGTGTCTTAAGTCTTTCCTCATATGTCAACTCCTTCAATCTTGGGATCATCTTCGTTGCTATCCTTTGGACTTTCTCTAATTTGTTCATATGTTTTTTCAAATGTGGTGACCATATCACTGCTGCATATTCTAATCTTGGTCTTATCATAGTCATTATCAATTTTCTTAACATTTCTTCATCCAAATAGTTAAATGCCACTCTCATATTGGTTATTATTCCATATGCTCCTCCAATGATCATGTTAATATGCTTCTCCGGGGATAGATCATCTTGTATTATCACTCCAAGGTCCTTCTCATGCCGTGTTTTGCCGATTATTTCAATTCCTAATTTGTACTCCCAGCTTGGCCTTATCTCACTTGTTCCCACTTCCAAAACATGACACTTTTCTGCATTGAAACTCATTTTCCAGGTTTGGCTCCATCTGTGCAACTCATCTAGGTCCTTTTGAAGATCCTGACAACTTTCTATACAGGTGACATTCTTCATGATCTTAGCGTCATCCGCAAACATATTCATATGACTATTCAAGTTTTCTGGCATGTCGTTTACATAAAGTAGGAACATTATCGGACCCAACACTGATCCCTGTGGTACTCCGCTCGTCACACTCCTCCACTGTGAATATTCGTCTCGTATCGTGGTCCTCATTTCTCTTCCTATTAAAAAGTTTTCCATCCATTTTAACATCCTACCATGTACACCTCCAACAACCTGCAATTTCCACAATAACCTTTTGTGAGGCACCCTGTCAAAGGCCTTTTTCAGGTCCAGGTAAACACAGTCAACCCATCCCTCTCTCTCCTGTGTAACATCTACAACTCTGCTATTTTTCCTTATAATTTTCTCACAAATTTTACAAACAATGCTGGTGAGGGACACCGGTCTGTAGTTAAGCGGATTTTCTCTGTCTCCTCCTTTGTAAATTGGTACTATGTTAGCTCTCTTCCATTCCACTGGCAGGCCTCCCTCATTCAGTGAAGATTTGATGATTTCATAGATTGGTTCCACTAACTCTTCCGCACATTCTTTGAGGATCCATCCAGCCACTCTATCTGGTCCCATTGATTTCCTCACGTCCAAATCCTGCATCAATTTCAGCACTTCACTTTTTGTCACTTTCATTTCAGGCATCTGTGGTGTTCTCATTTCTCTATCAGGTTCTATAAACTCCTCCTCTTTTACAAACACTGACTGAAGCTTTTCATTCATAACTTCACACAATTCTTTATCTTTCTCATAGCTGTTTGTTCCAACTCTTAGTCTGACAATACCCTCTTTTATTTTTATTTTTCCATTTACAAATCTATAAAATAGTTTTGGCTCATTTTTGCACTTCTCTACAATATTCCTTTCATATTTATATTGTTCCTCGCGTCGTATCTTTACGTATTCATTTCTTTTCTCCTTGTACTTATGCCAGTTATTTTCACTATGTCTCTTCCGTGCTATATTCCAGGCTCGGTTTCTTCTATCCTGTGCCTTACTACATCTTATATTGAACCATTCTTTTTCCTTCTTTACCCCTGATTGGAACCTTGGGACATATTTGTGTATCACTTCTTCATATACTTTCAGGAAAAGTCTATATTTGTCTTGAACCATTTCCAGGCTTTCTAGTTCCTTCCAATTTATACTTTGGAAATAATGTTTCAATGATTTAAAATAAGTTTTAGCATAATTGTATCTATTTATTTTATGTCCTTCATTTCTCTCCTCATTTTTTCCCAAATCCATCTCCATTTCTAATATCTTGTGATCACTTTTTCCCAAGGGACAACGATAATTTATCTTTCTATCATCATGTGGATCACTGGTGAAGACTAGGTCTAGCCTGGATGGTTCATCCATCCCTCTTATTCGTGTGTTTTCTCTAACATGTTGTGTTAACATGTTTTCTGTTACTAGATTCAATAATTTACTGCCCCAAGATTCATTATTATTTCCCGCATCTAACCCTTCCCAATTGACTTCCTTACAATTGAAATCACCTGTTAATAATAATTTATTTCTCCTATTAGAAAGTATTTTTAGTGCATCTAGAGATTCCGTGATTAGTTGATCATATTTATCCCGCTTCCATGCTCTAGTTTGTGGTGGTATATAAGCCACTGCTATATCAGTTGCTTTGTTGTCCTTGTCTTTTATTGTCACTGCTATAATTTCTGATCTATTATTGCCTAGGTTAATCTCACTTGCTTCTATATTTTTGTCAGTCATTATTAGCACTCCACCGCCCACTTTTCCTTCTCTATCTTTTCTCCACACATTGTACCCTTCCCATCCCAACACTCCCAATTCAGTACCACCTCTCAACTTTGGTTCTGCTAAGCACATAATATGTGGTTTATATTTCTCAATATAGTCATTCAATTCTAATTTCTTAGACAGCAAGCCATCTACATTACTATACATCAGCTTCATCTCCCCCCTTCTTACACTCCCCCTTCTTTTTTTCTCTTTCCCTAATATTCCCAGACTCTACTCCCCCCCCCCCGCTTCCACTCCACCTTCTCTCCCTTGCTCCCCCGTGCTCTCCACCTGCCCTGTTCCTCTCACTTGTTCCTGGTTTACACCAGTCTCTCCCTCCTGTCCTTCGGTACTGGTACTCGCTTCCCCTGTCCGACCGTTCATCCCTAAGTTCTCTGTTTGCCCCTCCGTCTTCCTCTGTGGGCTTTTGATGAACCATTTCCTCTTCTTCGTTCCTACCAGTCTCCAATAAAAAAAATCCACTTCTTGTTCTGTTCTTTTGGCATTCAATTCCTTCACCTCATCCCTCAAACTTTTCATTTTGTTTCTTTCATCTAAGTCCAAGTCTTTTTCGATGTAAATATGCTTCAGACAATCCTTATCTTTCAACCTCCATTTATTATTCATGATTTCCTCTACTATTCCTACTGTGCGAAACTGCACTTTCATTGGCCTAGACAGGCTAGACTCTTGTTTATATTTTCCAATTCTATGCATGTCTTCAATTTCATTCTCCCACTCTCTCACACCCTCGTCCACTACCTGTAGAATCTCCCTCACTCGGTCTCTCTCTATCCTACTTCTCTCCTCTCTCTTTACATTGTGTTTTTCCTTATCTCCTCTTATCACAATACATTTCTTTCTTCCAGCAGTCTCCCTCACTAGATTTCCTTCTGTCTAATTACCTTAACTACATCCTTTTCAAAGTTACCTCCCAGCCTATGTATCTGTTGCTCCTTTACTATCTCCGAAAATTTCAAATTCCTTACCTCCTCGTTCTTTTGAAATTCATCCTTCTTTAATTCAACATCCTTCATATCTTTCTTCATCCTGTCCATTTCTTCCTGCATTTCGCTAATACAAACCCTTAACACGTAATTCTCATCCTTCAAAATACCAATTTGGTTTGCCATCCGTTTTTCTCTTCGTTCATAATCTAAGCTTTTTGTCTCCTGTTCCTCTAGCTTCCGCTCCAGTTTATTCAACCTCACCGCAAATGCAGATATTGCTACTCCCTCCTCTGAGAACCCTGAAATATCAAATCCCTCATGATCACGATCATAAGGGTCTCTGGTTACCCTGCTTGGGGGCAGGCTGAGCCGGTTCCTCCCACCGCTGGCCATACTCCAGCTGGCCTTTGTTTACACCTGTTCGGCTCCACAAGTTTCGGTGGGAATATCCATTACTTTTTCTTTCCTACTCAAATCAAACTCAACTCTCACCTGTTTTAACTAGGGAGTATATTCACTAATTGCATTTAAATTATAATTAATAAACAAAAGGACAACACATATGAACGCTACAAAAATACCAAACCACCAAACCGGCGCTGGCTGAATCAGCTGTCTCAAGCACGTCCGCCCTCCACCACGGTGTGTGTGTGTGTGTGTGTAGCCTATTCACCTATTTGTAGTTTACAGGAAATGAGCTGCGCTTGTGTTGTCCTGTATCTCAGAGACCTTGCGTCCATTCCGGGGAGACACTCGAAGTGAAAGGAGAGACTATTTAGTGCACTACACTCATTACAGAGTGTGCAAAATACTATCTACTCTCTTCTTGAATTGATCTACTGAAGAACTACTACAAAGGAAGGATTTAGTTGTAGGACTGGTATTGAATAATCCTTCATTAAATAAATTTCATAAAAATATTTCCGGTAATTCTGTTTATGAAATGCAGGAAAATTTAATTGTTCTATCTATCTATTGCCTGACGCCGTGATCCCCGAAGGGGTGGCCACGAACGAACCGCCCCCATGCACCTCTGTCCCCAGTCAGTCGACGCCCCTCCCCCCAACCAGCACCGCCCTCGTTCATGTACTTCCTCACTCCATCCTTCCACCTCATATTCGGTCTACCTCTCCCTCTCTGTCCCTCCACCTCGCTCTCGTACACCCTCTTAGTCATTCTCTCGCTCTCCATACGTTCCATATGGCCGAACCATCTCAAGTTGTTCCTTTTCACACTTTCCAGCACATCTACCTCCACACCACACCTCCTACTTACTTCCTCATTAGTCTGTCTATCCCTCCATGTAACTCCGCACGCACTCCTTAAGTAATTCATTTCCACTGCTCTCACTCTTGGTCTGAGTCTCTCAACCAACGTCCATGCTTCGCTTCCGTAAGTCAGTGTCGGGATTACCACACTGTCATGCAAGGACTTCTTCACTTCCATACTGACCACCCTATTTCTTGTTACTGCTTTTAGCGTTCCTACAACCCTCTTCCCCTGTTGTACCCTCTCCCGCACTTCTTCATCCATAGTCCCATCTTTACTCAACACACTGCCCAGATACTTAAAAGAGTTGACGATCTCCATAGCCTGACCGTTCAGCTTCACCTCACACTCTGTGACTTCACCCCTTTCGAAGACCATAACCTTGCTCTTCCCCGTATTTACCTTCAAATTCCGTTTTTCACACACTGTTCCAAACTCATTTACCAGACCCTGCAACTCCCATTCATTATCACTCATCAGAACTGTATCATCCGCAAACAGCAGTATTAATTGTTGATAACTTAATTAATGAACATACTAATAAAAATATAACCTTTGATATTAAACTTTCTGATAAGAATAAATGCATTGCTAAATAATACATGTTACCCAAATTTCATAAAAGACCTTATAAATATCGCTTTATTGCCGGAGCAAAATTTGCTACCACTAAAACTTTGTCAAAACCAGTTGTACATTGCTTAACCCTCTGAGTACCAGCGACGACAACGTGTCGTCAATTTTAATTACTGTACTCCGGTCCTATGGCACCTAGAGGGCTCAGATTTGTATGGGAACTGTGTAAGTATCCCACGCAACAATGCCGATGGTTGAAAACTCTCAAAGTCCAACCGCTTGCGTGTGAGCGCGCAAAAACCTGTTTTTGGGTGTTTTTGCCTTCAATTTTCCCCTCTTGTAAATTCTACTTTCGGGCACACCGTAGGACCCCTTTTTGACCTAGGGGATCGTTTTTTTGTGGTTTTTCCTTCATTCCTAACCCATTCCCTATTGTTTCTGGAAAAAAATTACAAATTAAAAACCTGCTGGTCCCTGGTGGTACATTTATTATAAACTAGCTGGGGCTCAGTGGGTTAAAATACTTAAAAAGTACTCATAAACGATATTGTGATACCATCAAGAATAGAACTGGCATTAACTATTATTGGAGTGTTGACAATTTAGAAGTTATTGATAAACTCAATACCATGCGGAAAGTTACCTCAGTACATAGCTTCGACTTTTCAACTTTGTATACCAATTTGCCTTTAGATTTAGTATTTTCAGAACTTTGCTTTATTATAGATTTGCATTTTGGCAGATTTGAAAGTAGTCGTAATCGTTATAATGTAAATGTTAATTCATATTTTAACCCCTTATTGGCGGCGCTCGACTTAAGTCGTGCACCAATTTGCAGCAAGTTAGGAGCATTATTAAGGCTTTTAAAGGGTTAAAATCGAGTGCAAATGGCCGGGAGCACAGCGGGCCAGACAGCCGACTCCCAGGGCTTACCGCCGCCCATTAACTCATGTTCCCTGTGTTCTCGAGAGGCCGGCAGTGTAGCCAGTAGTGAGCATAGCTGGGAAAAATATACCGATATATGCTAAACTCCCATGTTCGTGGCATCACTGCAAGAGAACCACGAGTGCTACGTAGCTCGTTCTGGTCTCATTTTGAAGCTTTTAGTGCCTAGTTTTTTGCTAAATATTTTTTTTGTTCATGCAGATGCTTGATTTATCATGCAGGAAGGCCTGAATATGCCCAAATGAGCCCAAAACACCCCGCTAGACAAGGGTTAATAATGCGTCTCTTAGCTTTGATCCCACTAGTTCAGTATTTTTTGATAGAACTAAACTTAACCCTTGTCTAGCGGGTCCTCTGTGGCCGTTTTGGGCCTTTTCAGGCCATTCTGACTGCCATATCAACCATCAGCATGAAAGGAACTGTATTGCGCCGAAAACTAGGCGGAAATCGCTACACAATGACGCCACATACAGCTACGTAGCACTCGTGGAGCACTGACAGTGTTACCTCGAAGATGGAAGTTTAGCTGATTTTGCTACATTGCTCACTTTTAGCGAACTATTGGTTACACTATCATCCTCCCGCGCGGTGGGGGAACGAGTTAGTGTGGGCCGGGAGGCCACAGATGTCGGACGTATGGATCATTACTATCCCACCCATTTTCACTCGATTTTCACCCTTTTTCACCCGGTTTTTGCCAGTTTTTTTAACTCGACATAAGTCGCGCGCCGCTAGTTAAGGGTTAAAGATGCCCTTAAATTCCTCCTTTTCTATACTTATGTTAGATTCGGGCCCTACATTTTCAAACAAATATTAGGAATTCCTATGGGTGGAAATGCTAGCCCTTTAATTGCAGACTTATTCTTGCTTGCTTTAGAATTTAAATTTATGAAAAACTTAGTTGACAGTAGCAAGAAAAATAACATCCCAGAAAAACTAGCACTTGCTAAATTGTTAAATAATAATAGTAGATATATTGATGATATTCTTGTTTGTAATATGTTAAATTTTAATCAAGTCGCTAAACAAATTTATCCAAATTCCATCCCTCTCACACAAGGTAACGTAAATGATAAAGTTAACAAAATTCTTGATATAAATATACAGATTGTTAATGAACAGTGCACACTTAAAATATACCACAAAGTTGACGATTTTAATTTTAACGTAATAAACTTTCCTTTACCTAATAGTAATATCGATAGTAAAATAACTTATAATTGTTTTTATTCCCAGCTAATAAGATTTTGTAAAATTTGTACCAGAGTAGAAGACTTTTGGGATAGAGCTAGGTTACTATACAGACTCTTAGTAGACAGGTTTTGTTGCAAGTAAATTGTTGCATAAATTTAATATTTGTAAGGTTAATTATTGTGACTGTATTTTAAAATTTGATATCAATAATTTTAATCAAGCATTATTAACTTGTAGTTTCTATTATAACCTCTACTTACTTTTTGTCTGTATGTATTAATATTTAATTTTTTCTATTATTATTATTATTATTTTTTTTTTTTCTTGTTAAAAGAGTACTCTTTTGTTTAAATCTATTGTGCCTTCTTCATATTTTCAAATATTTTTATTTATTATACTGTATCTATTCATTGTCGATAGGATCAATTGCTTGCTTTTGCGATTTCCTTAGTTTATTTGTACAATAAATGTAGGTTATTAGTAGGGTAGTAATTGTTAGGGGTAACTTGAAGCATGCTATACTTACAGGTACCTACCTGATAGTACTATCGTTAGTGAGTGATTATGTTTTTTGTACTTTTGTTGATATCTTGTCAAATTGCAAATTTAGCTTAATATAAAATTTGATATGAATTTTAGTTTCTTTATTCATACAGAATTTAGTAAAATTTACCAGAACTTCCCGGACTTCCCAAATTGACTAATTCCTTGAACATACATACTATATGTACATACATACAGCAAAGCACGTGGAGTTAAATAATGATAAGGCAGAAATAATGGCAGTTGAAGGAAAAAAGCTAGACATAGCAGTAGCTTACATGCCACCAAAGACCAGAGCATGGAGGGAGTTGGAGTTTGAGGAGATGGTAGAGGATATGATTCAGTCGTTGAGAAGATTGCTTTTAAGGAAAGATCGATTGATCTTGGTAGGAGATTTCAACTGTGGTGAGGTTGATTGGGAATCGGGAGATGCAGGGCCAAATCAGAGATCTTGGGGAAGTCGGCTAGTGGAGTTGGTTACGGAAAATGTACTTGCACAACATGTGAAGGAAAATACAAGAATGAGGGGTAATAACGAACCTTCTAAACTCGATCTGATTTTTACAAAAGATCCTCACGAAATTAGTGATATAAACTATCTATGTCCTGTAGGTAAAAGTGATCACCTATTACTAAAATGGAAGTTGACCTCGAGTAATGCCAATAGATTAGACAATAGCTACATAAATGACAGATTAAATTATTGTAAAGCTGATTATGTATCCTTGAAAAGATATTTAGAGGGAGTAGATTGGGATCTTATTTTTAAGGAACAGGACGTACAAGGTAAATATAGTAGATTCCTCGAAATTTATAGAGTAGAAACCAATCTGTTTGTCCCAGAATATAAAACTGGAAATTTTACTAAGCAGAAAGATTGGTTTAATTTGAAATGCAAAAGAGCTTTGGGTAGGCGTGATGCAGTGGGCTAGATTAAGAAGAAGGAACACTGAGAGAGTAATCGGAATAAATATAAACAGGAGAGGCATAGATATGTTAACATAATAAGGCAAGTTAAAATGAACTATGAGAAGAACATAGTAAATAAATGTGAAAGTGACCCTAGATTATTTTATAAATATATAAACAGTAAGTTGAAGGTAAAGAAACAAATTACTAAATTAAGAGTTGATCGTAGGACGTATGAAAATGTATCGGACATGTGTGAGGTAATGAATAACAAATTGGGGTCAGTTTTTACTAGAGAGGAAGGTTTTGACGAACCACAGGCGGGAGTACTGGAGAGTGGTCTTAGTAAGATTGAAATAACTAGAGATGAGCTGTTAACCCGGGAGCTGCGGGGAGACTCTTAAGAGTTCCCCCGGCGCACTGCGGGGAGACTCTTAAGAGTCAGAGAAAATAAAAATCAACTTTTGACATCGAAAAAAAAAAAAAAAATTATATTTTTTTTTTTTTTTATTTTTTTTTTTTTGGCCCCTGGGCCATGCAAAATCTCAGTCCTCTACCTCCCCTCCTTCCCCACTTTCCTCCTCTCCTTCAGTTATCACCTATTTTCCCTGTTATTCCCTTATTCTGAGGTATATTTTCGTGCTAACATTAGAAATCCGATTGGAGGGTGTGGTCATCACTGATAGCAAGCGAGTGCAAGAGAGAGAGAGAGAGTATCGATCGACTGTGTCTCAGTGGCCTTGGGGGAAATTGGCGGGAAAGCAGATTGCCTCACCCATACATTATACAACTCGCGGGCTATATCTCCGATTTTGACCATCCAAACGCTGTTTTCACTCGTTTTATTGTTGTTTCAGGTTAATACCTTTATAATCAACCCATAATAGGCGCATATGGATAAGTATTAATGCTATTAATGGCACAATGAATATTTTAGTGGCGGAAACACCTCAAATACGTCAGCACAGGGGGACGTTTCCAATTACCCCCATGCGCACTTCAGAGGTTAACTGCGATGAGAGGACTTGAAGTAAGGAAAGCTATGGGACCGGATGAAGTGTCTGCCTGGGTTTTAAAGGAGTGTGCAGAGCAATTAGTGGAGCCAGTGAGGGACATAATTCAAGCTTCCTTAGATAAAGGACAGGTTCCTGTTGAATGGAAAAGAGCAAATATCATCCCGATATACAAGAATGGAAACCCTGAGGACCCTCTAAACTATAGACCAGTTTCACTTACTAGTATTGTATGCAAGATTTGTGAAAAGCTAATTAGGAAGAGATGGATGAAAATGTTGGAGAGAAAGAAGATGATAACCCCAAAGCAATTTGGATTCAGAGAAGGGACATCTTGTGTTACCAGTTTGCTATGTTATTACAGTAGGGTGATAGATGTACTCCAAGAAAGGGGCGGATGGGTGGACTGTGTCTACTTAGACCTTTCCAAAGCATTCGATAAGGTACCACATAAGAGATTGTTATCTAAGCTTGAGACGCTAGGATGTGTCAGGGGGAGTTTGCTGAAATGGATGGAGAGCTATCTAACAGATAGGGAAATGAGGACCAACATTAGAGGAACTTACTCATCGTGGCGGAAAGTTGAGAGTGGTGTGCCGCAGGGATCTGTGTTGGCACCTCTCATGTTCCTTATGTACGTGAATGACCTGCCGATAGGCATAAATTCCTACATGTCAATGCTTGCAGACGACGTAAAAATTATGAGACAAATAACAAATAAAAGTAGTTGTGAGGAGCTGCAAGGGGATTTAGATAGAATATATGAATGGAGCACCAAGTGGAAAATGAAATTTAATATAAGTAAATGCCATGTGTTAAATATGGGAAGAAGTGTGAATAGACCAAATTGGGAGTACAGGATGGGAGATAATATAATTAGCAAGGCCGAAAAAGAAAAGGATTTAGGGTTGATTATACAAGATAATTTGTCGCCAGAGAAACATATTAACAAGCTCTTTAGCGGAATGTATGCAATGGCCGGGAATATGAAGTTGCTCTGAACTACAGTGGTGCACCAACTTTCGCGGCCAATAGGGACCGCCGAAAGTGGCGCGAAAGTGCGATTAGCGAAAGTTGGGGCATTGAGGTAATGGGAATTAATTTAATAGGGACCGGGCATGTACGAAAACTCACTCCCAAGTTGAACAAACCTAGGCAACCAATGACAAAGAATTGCTATACACCAACGAAAACTGGAATTGGTACACTTACTTACAGGTACTCAATATTTTAATGAGTCTATAGTGCTGATTAGCAAGGCATAATAATGAATTACAGTTCTTATACTTCTTCTGAACCACCGCCATAGGCCTATGCAATGTTTTGGTAGAGTTCAGTTAGTGAACTTAGCGTTACGGTACGATACTGATGCTCCAACCGTATATGATACTATGAGGTGCATTTTGGCTCGAGCCAAAACTCAAGCAAAAATGCGCCTATAATTTGAACCAAGACATCAGTTTCAGTTAAGGCCACTAGATGGCATCATGGCGCCGCTTGAACCCAAAACAGTGCATTTGCAAATGGCGCCTATGGCGGTGGCACAGGTTAACCTTATAACCTTATGTCTAAGCAGTGTAACCTATTATAATGCTTTGCTAATCAGTATTATAGACTCATTAAAGTATTGAATATCTGTAAGTAAGTGTACCAATTCCAGTTTTAGTTGGTTTAGCAATTCTGGGTCATTGGGTGACTAGGCTAGGTACGTTCAACATGAGTAGGCCTATTTGTAAGTACAAATAATTGTATTGAGTATTTGTAAGTATGTGTATTGATTAGTTATAGTCATTGGGTGACTATATACTGGTATTGGGTCGTGTTTCGACACAAACATTTATTTTTCCTCTACCGAATCCTCTTGCTTGTGGCTGAATAGGCCTTCATTTTCGAAGCTCGGGCGCGAAAATGCGAGTTTTTACCGCCAAACTCAAATCGGCGGGATATTTAGACACTGCCGCGAAAGTGCGATCCGCGAATCGAGATGTAGCGAAAGTTGGTGCACCACTGTACTTGGATGAGACCATGGTAGCGAAAATTATGAAGAGTATGATTAGACCAAGATTGGAGTATGCAGCAGTGGTGTGGTCCCCGCATCTAAAGAAGCATATTCACAAGTTAGAAAGAATCCAGAGAGCAGTTACTAGATTGGTTCCAAGTCTCCGAGAACTGCCATATGAAGGGAGGCTAGACAAATTAAATCTACCAAGTTTAAAAGAGAGGAGAGAGAGGGGAGACATGATAATGATGTACAAATGCACCCGGGGGCTGGAGAGGCTGGATAGGGAGGATATGTTAATTATGGATACAGGAATAACTAGAGGCCACAGCTACAAAGTAAAAAGACCTACCTGCAAGAACGATATCAGGAAGTTTAGCTTCCCCTATAGATGTATTGACAAATGGAATGGGCTGGAGGAGGAGGTGGTAGGGGCAAGGAACATCCATATTTTCAAGAAAAAATTGGATAAAAAGTAGACTGAGAGACGGGACAACACGAGCTTAGCTCAACTCCTGTAAACTACAATTAGGTAAATACATACAATTTTAAGACAGAGTGTTCCACACATAAGTGCAGTTTCAGTCTCTTGTCCTAATGGCGGTGTTCCAGGCAACCCTGTTAAGGGCTGCTTCACTTGTCAAGTTCTTGGATTTGAGATCGGCACGTATAGTCCGATCCCAGGTCTTCCTCGGTCCACCCCTTGGTGCAGCTCCCTCCACAATCACAGACCTGCATTTTTTCACCCAATTTTGTTCATCCATTCTCTCCACATGTCCATACCATCCCAGTCTACTTGTACGCATCACCTCGCTAATACTCTTTATACCTAAACGTCTCCTCAGCTCAACATTTGTTATTCTATCCTGTAGCCTGGCCCCACACATCCATCTCACCATTCTCATCTCATTACACTCCATTCTGTTCACATCCTCTACTTTAACGGCCCATGTTTCTGAGGCATACGTCATTGCACTTCTAACACATGAGGCATACACCTTTTCCTTCAGGGGGAGAGGCATTCTTTTCATGGTCAGGATTAGCATCAGTTCTCTGAACTTCCCCCAGCCACACCTAATTCTAGCAACAGTGGCAGCCTCGGCCCCACCACCGGCAGAGATGGTATCTCCTAGGTAACAAAACTTGTTCACCAGCTCCAAAGACTCATTTCCAAAATTCACAGCCACAGGATCATCACCTAACACAAGCTCGCCTTTGCACACTACGCACTCAAATTTCTCTATTTCTGACTTATCCTTCGGCAGGGGTCCCTTTATTCTACTACAGTTCTTACTCCCATGGTGTACCCAACATCGACAGATGCTACATTGAATTGAGTTAGTGCCCACTCCCTTTCCACACACTGCACATGGGTATGCACCGCTCTTTTCCACATTGCCTCGTCTCAATCTACAATGCATAACCTTGGTTTTGTTAATATTGACTCTTAAACTCTTGCTCGCCATGCCCTCTCTCCACTCTTGTTATATGTGCGATCAGTTTACTTGGGAAACAAATTGACTTGCTCATGTAGTTGTGTACACCCTGTGTGGTGGATTGTGTTTTTTATTTCAAAATTTTATTTTATTAAGCGTTGTTTCCACATAGCGATTTTGATCAATTCTTTTGCATTTATCTTGTATCGTCCCAGTTTTAGTTTGTTTATTTTGCAAGTTTTACATTATAATTTGCCAGCCTGCAACACATCTAATGCTAGTTGGTTTTTACAGGTCCCTGGAACAACTGTTGGAAGAAGCACAAGAATTTGTTAAGTTACCTGGTTACAAGAGGACCCGCGGTATAAGAAATTTCATGAAAGATTATGCCAAGCTAGAACGCCACAGGGATCCAAAAGCAACTGGGGTAAAAACAAATTTTTTTTTTTTTTTTTTAAAGAGACTGAACGGAGGAAGGAAAAACACAGATAAAACAAAAAAGATCCATCTGCCTAAAGGCATCCTCCATTCATAAAATGTTTGTAACAACTGGATTTAAACTGTTGTAGATTGTAAGTTTGTGGAAAGCAACTCGAGGGAAGTGAATTCCAAAGAGTAGTAGTTCTGGGGATAAATTAATTTTGATAGGCAGAAGTTCTGCATTGTGGAGGAGAAAGTGTAAATTCATGCGCGCTTCCAGCTGCCCTAGTTCTACGGGGAAAGATGTGGAGAGGCGGCACAATTGAAGCAAGTTCCTCGGAACAATTGCTGTGAAAATATCTGTAGAATAATGCAAGGGATGCAACGTTTCTTCGTATGGATAATGTAGGAAGGTCCTGTGTGATTGCAGGGTTATTGATTAATCTAATAGCTTTATTTTGAATTTTGTCCAACTGCCTCAATGCAACCACTCCACTTCCACTCCACAGAGGTGAACAGTAATCCATCTGAGAACGCACATGACTTTTATATATTACGGCCAACTGCTCGTCAGTGAAGAATTCTCGAACTCTGTACAGGAGTCCCAGTTTTTTAGAGGCATTCTTAGCAATGCTTCTAACATAATGTGTCCAGCTCAGGTTAGTAGTTAATGTTACACCGAGAATGTCAATACTAGGGGAAGTGGGTATATTTACATCATTAAAAAATGTATGGGAGTCCGTGAGATTCTGTCGATTAGAAAATGAATGTACAGTACTTGGTTTTCTGTGCATTAAAGGAAACTAGATTCTTTTGTCCCCATTCATTAATTCTAGAAAGGTCCTGGTTCAGAGAAATTGCAGTGTTTATTTTTGAATTTATAAGATCGGGTTGGGTGAAAGAATTGGTAAATGTGAAGGATCTGTGGAGTGTTGAGTCATCTGCGTAGGAATGTACTTACACTAGTTGTACAGTATTTACACTAGTTGTATTTGCGGGAGTGAGCATGCTCGTTAATTCCCGCCTCCTAAGATATGTTTGTCATACCGTGCTTTGAAACTATGCACTGATGGTGCAGACACTACTTTGGCTGGCAATTTGTTCCACCCACTAATCGAGTTGGTAGGAAATCTTTTACTTTTCAGATCAGATTTACTATTAGGCACTTTCAGTTTGTACCGGTGACCTCTTGTTCTCTCACCTCCATCCCTCTCTATGAAGTTTTCTTGGTCGATTTTGTCAATACCTCTAACACATTTGTATGGGCGGGTGCCCAACCCCGAAAGGGGTTGAAATAGGGGAGCTATCCCCCCACCAAAGGTGGCTTTGTAGGGCCTTTCCTAGCTGATGCTAAGAGGATTGGGTTCTAGTCATGTGGTGATGGGCTGGTCTATCAGAGTGAGAACTGAGCGATCTCTGCCATACCCATAGCTTACTCTGACTGTTCCTTTTACTTATATATTTTCTAGATCTCGAGTGACGGCGTCTCTTCCGTGGATTGACCTCCCAATCTACCAAGATTGGAAGCCAAAGCGTCAAATTTTTCCTTTGCCCCTCAACTTTCTCTTCATAATTGCTGAGGGGCACAGGGCCCTGGGTTGGGCTTTGGTTTCCCGGGCGTTTCTGCACCCTCCTCAGCTCCCCGCCATGGAGTGGCTTCGGTCACCTAGGCTTTATTGTGGTCGGCAGGGAGGGTTCTGTGGAGGCGCTCGGTTATGGCCTTGCTCGGGGCCTTGGGGCTGTTCGGCCAGGCAGCTTGGGGAACAGCAACAACAACAAGAACACATTTGTATATCTGAATTTGCTGTCCTCGTTTCCTTCTCTGTTCCAGTGTAGGTAGATTCAATCTCTCGAGCCTCTCTTGGTACTCCAAATTTTCCAAACCTGGGATCATCCTCGTAGCTGCTCTCTGTACCCTCTCAATTTTGTGGATATGTTTCTTCATGTGAGGGGACCACACTACAGATGCATATTCCATGCTGGGTCTTATTATTGCCGTTATTATTTGTTTCATGGTGTTTTCATTAAGATAATTGAAAGACATCCTGATATTTGCCAATAGTGCTAGTGATTCTCTCACTATCTTATTTACGTGGCTTTCTGGAGACATGTTATCCTTAAATTCTATCCCCAAGTCTTTTTCTATTTCTGCTTTGGGAATCACTTTGTTTCCTAGTTTATAATCTTTTCTAGGTCTGTACTTGCTTTTACCCATTTCTAGAGTCTTACATTTTCCTGCATTGAACTCCATATTCCATTTGATGCTCCATTCATGGATCTTTTGCAAATCTGATTGGAGTTCAAGGCAATCCTCCTGAGTTCTGATTGTTTTAAGCAGCTTCGCATCATCCGCAAACATGCTCATGTAGCTTGTTAGTCCCTCAGGTAAGTCATTTACAAATATTAAAAACATGATTGGGGCTAGGACAGATCCTTGTGGTACTCCACTCGTAATTTGAGTCCAGTTTGACGATTTCCCCCTTACTGTTGTTCTCATCTGTCTTTCGCTAAGGTAGCTCTCCATCCATTTCAGCAGTTTGTCTCCTACTTTTCCCTCATGTTTTAATTTTCACAGCAATCTCTTGTGTGGAACTTTGTCAAATGCCTTTTTAAAGTCTAGTTAGGCACAGTCTACCCATCCTTCCCTCTGGTCCACTGTGTTTATTACTCTAGAGTAAAAACTCAACAAGTTGCTTACACATGATCTGCCTCCTCTGAATCCAAATTGTCGGTCAGTAATTAATCTTTTGGATTCCAGGTAGTTCACCCATTTGTCCCTTATTAATCCTTCCAGAATCTTCATGAGGATGCTCAATAGTGATACAGGTCTATAATTCAGTGGTTTATCTCTGCTTCCTCCCTTAAATATAGGAATAATGTTTGCTCTTTTCCATTCTGTAGGTACTATCCCTGTGTCCAATGATTTGGTCATTATATCATATATTGGTATACTCAGTTCCTTGGCATTTTCTTTAATAATCCAGCCTGATACTCCGTCCGGTCCGGCGGCTTTGTTTGGATCCACCTTACTCATTTTGTCTATGAGCTCTTCTCTGTTAAATATGACTTCCGACATTTCCTCTATACCTATCTCATTAGTTTCTGGTGCAATGAATTCTCCTTCTTTTGTAAATACTGATGCAAAATTTCTATTTAGATCTTCCGCAATTTCTGTATCATCTTCTATGATTCTGTTTCCACTATTAATTTTTAGGATTGTGGCTTTTATCTTCCTTTTGCCGTTTACAAACTTGAAAAACATTTTTGGATTCTTTTCATAGTTCTCCACTATCCCTTTCTCATGGTTTGCCTCTGACCTCATTTCTGTGTATTTGTTTCTCTCTTTATACTTTTGCCTGTTTTCTTCTGAATTCCAGTTTCTCATCTTTTTCCAGGCTTTGTTTTTTGCTTCCTGTGCTTGCCTACATTCGCGATTAAACCATTCTTTGCAATTTCCTTTTTTTTCTGTTATTAATGTACTTTGGGACAACAGTTTTGATACCAGTATCATAGATCTCATGAATGCCTTGAGTTTTTTGTCTACCTCACTTTCAGATAACTCTTAATCCCAATTTTGTGACTTGAAAAAATCCCGTAGTCCTGCGAAATCGGTTCTGGAAAACATCCAGTGATTTTCCTTATGCTTTTCCCTTTCCTTGGGTAGTTTATGCTTCAATAGTAGGTCTTATGTCGAGAACTGCATGGTCGCTTTTTCCTAGTGGGCATAGGTACTGAATACTTTGAACCTCCTCCTCCCTTCTTGTGAAGAGAAGGTCCAATCTAGCTGGTTGATCACTTCCCCTTATTCTTGTTGTCTCTTTTACATGTTGGTATATAGAATTTTCCATGGCCATACTTAAAAATTCATAGCCCCAACTTTCCTCTCCTGTTCTGGGTTCAAGTTCTTCCCAATTTACTTCCTTGCAGTTAAAGTCCCCACACATGACTATTTCATCCTTTGAAGCTAAGATATTTTCTAGCACACTAATTGTATTGGATTATGAGTGGTAGATATGAGATCATTGATATGAATGAGGAACAGAGTTGGGGCCAAAACTGATCCCTGGTGAACACCAGCATTTATTGAGTGAAATTGAGAATAAAGGCCATCTACCATTACACATATTTTTCTGTTATGAAAATAAGAAGAAATTAGTGGAACTAATGATGCAAGGCCGTAGTGTGACATCTTCGACAATAAGGATTGATGCCAGACTCTATCAAATGCCTTTGATATATCCAGTGCTATTGTATGTGTTTCACCATGTTGGTCTGTAGCTTGGTTGATTTGATGCGTAAGAAGGCAAAGATTGTCTGCAGTTGATCGACATCGTCTAAAACCATATTGCCTATCACTGATTAATGTATTATTCTCAAGATGCTTAATTATGTGATTATTTAATATAATTTCAAAGACTTTACCAAGAGTGGAAGTTATAGCTATTGGTCTGTAGTTTGATGGATCTGAAGAGGCACCTTTTTTAGGAACTGGATGGATGTTTGGTTCTTTCCAGGATACTGGGAAGCATGAGGTATGAGTACACAGACGGAATTTTTTTGCCAATACAGGAGCGAGCACCAAGGAGCAATTCTTAAGTACTATTGGAGGAATTTCATCTGGACCAGGAGCTTTATCTACTGAGAGATTCTGCAAAATAGTTTTGACATGTCTGGTGTGGATCTTAAGTGAGGGAATTTCAGGCGAATTAAAATTAAGTACAGGGGCATCTTGATTTATTTCATCTAAGGTTGAGTTGGTGGAGAAAATATCCGCAAGAAGGTTAGCTTTACCTCGTGGGTCACTTATAAGATTGCCAGTCGGAGATTTTAATGGTGGAATGGATGGAACAGTAGTGAAGTTGGATTTGAATGAGTTAAGAGTAGACCAAAATATATTGTTATCATTTGGATTATTTAGAAGTTTATTTGCCTGCTTGTGGAGAAAGTTTGATTTAGTTAGATTTAACCCTCTCACCACGGAAGGGCTCTTGAACGCCCATAAAAAAGCATATAACAGGTACCCGGAAGGCCTCTTGAACGCCCAGTGGTTGAAAGCCTGTGAGCTTCGTGTGCGAGGCGTCGGTCCGACGCATGTAAACAACAGCCGGCTGGACCGACGCCCCGCATCTCCGGCCACAAGAAGGAGAGCGTCGCTTGTTCGTGTGTGCCTGTATGTTGTTGTTAAGTATCGAAAAGTGGTGTAAAGTGGCTGTTTTGGCCATAAAGTTATCTCCAATGAAATCATCATCACAGCTCAACCAGTTGACTTAGAGAGCTCTACTTAATGCCATTCTACAGGAATGCGGGAAGCAGTCTGATTAACGAATATACGGTAGCCTAGCCTAGACGTTTTTCGGCCAAAACACCCGGGTTTCGAGGAATATATATATAATACATAGGGAGGGTATAATACAATGGTTGGCATGATTTCTGATGTTTCTAAAGTAATTAACCTAACAAGTGCGCATGGGGGTAATTGGAAACGTCCCCCTGTGCTGACGTATTTGAGGTGTTTCCGTCACTAAAATATTAATTGTACCATTAATAGCATTAATACTTATCCATATGCGCCTATTATGGTTGATTATAAAGGTATTAACCTGAAACAACAATAAAACGAGTGAAAACAGCGTTTGGATGGTCAAAATCGGAGATATAGCCCGCGAGTTGTATAATGTATGGGTGAGGCAAGCTGCTTTCCCGCCAATTTCCCCCAAGGCCACTGAGACACAGTCGATCGATACTCTCTCTCTCTCTCTTGCACTCGCTTGCCATCAGTGATGACAACACCCTGCTTGCAACTCGCTAATGTTAGCACGAAAATATACCTCAGAATAAGGGAATAACAGGGAAAATAGGTGATAACTGAAGGAGAGGAGGAAAGTGGGGAAGGAGGGGAGGTAGAGGACTGAGATTTTGCATGGCCCAGGGGCCAAAAAAAAATAAAAAAATAAAAAAATAAAAATAATTTTTGTTTTTTTTCGATGTCAAAAGTTGATTTTTTTTTTTCACTCACTCTTAAGAGTCTCCCAGCAGTCCGCCGGGGGAACTCTTAAGAGTCTCCCCGCAGTTCCCGGGTTAAAGGCTTCATGTGTTTTTGATCTTGTGTATGCATTGTAGGCTATTGGTTTTTGTTCAGTTACTCTCGCACAATTATGGTCAAACCATTTAGGTGAATTAGATCTTTTGATGAGGAATAAAAGTTTCCATTCCAATTTTTATAAAATCTTGTATGTGGCTCAAGGTGGAGTGTGCATCATTAGAAAAAAAAAAAAAGAGGTCCAGGGAATATCAATAAAGAAATTTTGAAGACCCTCCCAGTTAATTTTATACTAGAATATTACGTATTTGATTCATGTTTTTACTTCCTTTTTTTAATACTTACCTTTTTAACTATGAGAAGATTTTTTTAGGGTAATGAATACCGGTGCATGCAATGTTCGCCAGTTACTTTGAGGTAGTTTTAAACACCTCGACTATGAGACTCTTCATAAACTGACTATGATTACTTAATTAATATTATCAAAAATGAAATGAACTGTCTCATTATAATAAGTTCTTTTGTCTTAATATTGTGCATTTCTTGTTTTGGTTTGTTTGTTTTCCAAGTTTTACATTTTCAGTCAAGTTATGCATCCTCTCCACAACCACATGGTCATATTACTGCAGCCTACCAGTTCGCATCATCTTACCGATCCACTCAATTAAATTGTAAAACTTGCAAAATAAACAAACCAAAACTGGGATGACACAAGATAAAGCCAAAAGAACTTATCAAAATCGCTATGTGGAATTAACGCTTAACCTGACAAGCGCGATATAGACCTAGGTGCTAGGGTAGTTATTTGTGCATTTCTAGCCCTGGATTCTGACAGAATTCATTATATTTACAATATAAAGCATTATTTGTTTTCGGTATGCTTTTATTTTACATATATGATGTATATATGAACCTTCAAGAGTGCTAAAATAAGTGGGAAAAGCATTTGGGTGGTGAAAAACGAAGATATTGGCCACCCGGTCATAATCTCAGGCGAGAGAGAGCCACAGGCAGCCCTCCCCTCTCGCTGTCTGGGAGTCAACTGAGACGAGCGGGGCGGTGTGTGCCGGTGTCTGGGTGTTGCATAACGATCTTTTATGCAACCCACTTGTGCTACATTATCGCGGGAGAGAAAAATAACCGATAAATGATGATAATAAGAGGATAAATAGGTGATAATTGAGGAGGGGGGGAGGGGGAATAAGGTGGGGAAGGAGGGGAGGGGGAGGGGTGAGAAACACATGGATGAGTACTAGAGGGGAATTATCTCACCTAGAGACAAAATCCTTTGTTTTGATAGGCCCTTTTTTTTTTTGGAAGGCTTTTTTTATGGTCTTGCTTCCGTGAGGCCTATCGCGTTCCCTATAGGAAGCCTTCCGTGAGGCCTATCGCGCTTGCCGGGTTAATAAAACATAATTTTGAAATTAAAGAACACAATCCACCACACTACATCACTACAAGAGCAAGTTAATCTGTTTCCCAAGCAAACTAGATCGCACATATCTATCTATATGCTCGGGCCCAATCCCCATTTTGGGGGTAGCCGACTCAAGACAGAGCAAGAACAGGGAAAACACAAAAACAACATAAAACAACGAATAAACACAGATAAAAAGCACAAACTCACACACATCCAGGTCACCCAGGAGAAGACCCAGAGACCAGGGTCACCAAGGTTGCTCCAGCACTCCCCCGGCCCCCGACCACCCGGAGAGGTTCCGATCTCGGCAGGCAGACATGCAGCGGAGCCAAAGCCACAAGCCCTCCCACCACACTTCCAGGCGCACCCTTCATATTAATCGTCTCCCCGGGCCAGGCGCCTGATGGACTATTATCTAGTCCAACTTGCACCCGACCCCTTACTCCAAATGACCACGTGTTCACTCAACTATTCACAAGCATTCTCCATTCACTCCTGTCCACCACCACTTCCCCTGCCTGATCTATAGTCATTCCTCTATCATCCAAAGCTTTTCTTACACAGTCTCTCCATCTCAATGGGGGTCTTCTTGCCCTTCTATCTCCCCTTGTACCTGACTCACATATTCTCTTTGTAAGCCTTTCATCTCCCATTCGTTCAACATGACCATACCAGCTCAGCACCCTTCTGTCCACTCGCACATATAACAACTCATTATCGTCACGTTCAAGGAATTAGTCAATTTGGGAAGTCAATACCAAGTCGCTCTCTCTACTCTGCTTTTACTGGTTCCTCTCTCACTATGGGTACTTTAGAACAAATTTTCATAATTTACTATATCTATTTGTGGTGGGCTGGATCTATCAGAGTGAGGGTTGGTGTCCTCTACTACCCATAGCCGTTTCGGACTGTACCTTTATCATCATTCTTATTTCTAACCTTTTTTATTAAGAGTGGTGAAGACAGTGGGGCCATAATGGTGTGCCCCATGGTTCCCTTGTGTCTTACTCTCACAGCCCACTGGCACAAGTTGGCCTTTCTCTCTCTGGCATAGGGATGCGGCGACCCCACCGCCCGCCACTTTGGTGGTGCAATCAGCTTGTGGAGCAGTTGACCACTAGTTCCTATCTTCAGAAAATTCTTGTGCTTGGTAAGCTTCCAGCCAGGGCCCCACCGGGGTAAATAAAATAGCAAAACAGTGGTGGAACTGCCATCCGGGTGAGGGACTGCTCTGGGTCTGCTCTTTCAGTGTTCATGGTCATAATCCATTTAATGGAAATGGCACTGTGGAGCGGGTCAGTTGGGGCATGTCTGGGAGCCTGGAGGCAGTTTCTGCCATGGCCATCCCTTTTGGGGTGCTTCCTCTGGAAGCGGAGTGTCAGATTTGATGATGATGATGACTATATCTATCTGTCATTTTATCTATTGTAGAATTCACTACTTGCAAGTGGCAAGTGGCACTGATGAGCGCTGCCCTTTGATATTTTGCATAAGGTTAATTCCCCTAGATAGGTTGACGACCAAAGCTGACTAGTACCATCTACCCAGATTTTCATAAGGTTGTCTCCCCTAGATAGGTTGCCGAATAAGGCTAACGAGACCCATCTACACGTTGATGAGTCCCATCTACCCGTTAGTTTAGTTTCGTTCTTTAATGAATATGAAGTTGAGTATATTTTGGTGGTACATACACATACATACATACATACAATTTTAAGACTGAGTGTTCCACACATAAGTGCAGTTTCAGTCTCTTGTCCTAATGGCGGCGTTCCAGGCAACCCTGTTAAGGGCTGCTTCACTTGTCAAGTTCTTGGATTTGAGATCGGCGCGTATAGTCCGATCCCAGGTCTTCCTCGGTCCACCCCTTGGTGCAGCTCCCTCTACAATCACAGACCTGCATTTTTTCACCCAATTTTGTTCATCCATTCTCTCCACATGTCCAGACCATCCCAGTCTACTTGTACGCATCTCCTCGCTAATATCTAATATCTAAGGCTAGATATTCCTGAAGCAGTTCACTTCAACATGTTACTTGTACTCCTCTTTGCTTTTTAACATTTACACTATACCCTCATTTTATTCAGCTTCTTCAGGCTCATCATACATGCCTACTTTTGAATTAAAATATACACCATTTGAAGAGAAGCACTTCATTGAGAACATTTTTGCTTAGAGCTTAACCCTTCTGACCCGGGGTCGTCCTCCTAAGGACAGTGTCAGGTACCCGGGCGATTTGGCCGAAAAACGTCTAGGCCTAGGCTACCGTATCTTTCTTATTCTAACTGCTAGAAATTTCCCATGCATCTCTAAACGTAGTGTGGTTACCAATCTGTAGACTGGTGTTACGTAGAGCTCTGTAAGTCAACTGGTTCAGTTGTGATGACGATTTCCGTGGAGCTAATTTTTCCGTGATGTTGACAATATCGGAGCTTTTCAGACACTAATTTCATACAAAACAAACACATTGATCCGACGTCTCCTTGTTTTCGGAGGTGCGGTGATGCAATGACCGGCTTTGTTTACATGCGTCGGACGCACGGCGTTCAGACCAAGCTGAATAGGCTTTCCAGCTTACTGCCTGTTATAAGGACACCCGGGGTCCTGCCCAACTTCCGCGGTGTCCTTATAACAGGACAGCCGGGCTGGAAGGGTTAATCAGGTCAATCATTTGACCTGATTAACTCCATGCCTGCGGGTTGTTATATAAAAAATACGGTCATCACTGCGGCACTTGTCATATGACAATTGACAAATTTCTGCCTTGAACAAGGACTGGGAGGCAGGCGAGCGAGTATAAGCAGCGCGGGACCGTCCCATCCACCGCCCACCGTGTCTGGCAGTGGGAGACATCTCCAGCTCCCTTACAAACTCAGGAATAGCGTAAACCGCTCAAATTTCGCAATTTTTTACCGATTTAGTGTCACCTGTGCAATATCTTTGCACGGGAACCAGTGGTTGTACAGACATAATTCAGGTGTCATTAAAGTCCATTCCTCTGCTTTCAAGGATATATCATTGAAATAAGTTCTAGCTCTTGTTTATACATGAAAATGTGCAGGGAATGAAGGTTACCTTCAGTCCAAAACCCCAGTATGGTACAGTGGTGACCACGCAATTGTTATATGACAAGTGCCGTAACAAAAGGGTTAAGCTCCAAGCGAAACATTAATAAAGTTCTCCTCAAGTGGTATATATTTTAATTTTGTCAACTTTTCTGAGTTTACATACCAATATGCCTACTTTTGCCTTTATAGACAACTGATTTTAATTGCTATATATCCTGTAAGACCTCCATTAACTTTACCCTTTCCACCAATCTCCCATGGTACTGTATAATTATGCCTTTTATATTTTTGATGTGGGTTATATAATTTTCTCATCCTCTTTGTGCCAGACTACTTACATACATATATCTTTGTAGGCTAACATTCTGAAGGAAATTGGAACGGAATGGAGGAATCTCCCCAAATGCCAGCAACAGTTATACAAGGGCTGCTTCAAGAAAGACAACATTGTCAGGTTAGTTATTATGGTATTGGTTTCATATCTCTATCTATATTACTAAAGTCAAAAATACATTTAGCACAAATTAAAATATACTAGTTAAAGTAAAAAGGCCATCCACCAATCAACGCGCCCCCTTTTACCTTCCCTCTAAATCAGCTGAGTTTGACACTTCAGGCTCACAACATAAACATGCCACGCCTTCCCGGCCGACCAATCAGAAGCCTCCATTTTCGGAGCGGACGGCTACGTGTACCGCCACACCTTTAAACTCGCTCTCGCTCTTCACCAGCCATTTCCTCTGGTTGCAATGGGTCTAATACATCAGTGCCAGCCCTATACTCCCGTAAGCCACTAAAAGACAATTGCAACCAGCTTCCAGGAACATATTATGAAGAGAGAAGAGTGTAGGCGAAGAGAGAGAGAATTCAAGACGCGCGGGTGGCCGGGCGGCCGGCTTAGCCAATCACAGCACCGGAGAGTGGGAGGCGTGACTATATTAAGGGGGTCGGGGAGGCTGCAGCGGTCATTCACCTCTCGGAACCCACTGGGCGCGCTTCTTGCAACCCACTTCCTCTCTCTCGCTTGGGCACCAAAGGGAACTCGGAACCACTTAGTCCAGCCACCCAGCCCTCACCAAATGTTCCAGTAAAGACCACCTCAGGCCTAGCATCGCTCTCTCCTACTAGGCGGATACACCTTCAGTATCCGCCCGCCTGTCGTCACATCGCTGGCTTGCATACCTACAGCCGAGCGATTCAAGAGGGACGACAGATAGTAGACGGGAGCGAGAATTTCCAGAAGAGCTATTGGCCAGCTCTGAGGTGGTGAAATTGTTCCAGCACACACCTAGCAGTATACAATATATATACTGTATTTTTAAAGGACCCATATTGGGCCCGAACCAGACTTAAAGAAAGAGAGAAAATGCGTGACTAACCCAGTGGTTCCATAATAATTGATGTGTCCTTATAGGACAAACTAAAGAGAAAAGATACTAGACTTTTGTTTATAAATAAAATTATGATGTGTTAAGAGGGAAATGGTTATTCTTGTTAGAGAAGGCTCCATGCCGATTAGCTATAACTAGTATAGGATCTGATAGGACAGCAAATAGATATTAATAGTAAAGTAAAAGGGAATAATTCTTGAGGATAGACACGCAACTATAAGGCTCAGGGGAATAAATAATAGTTGCCATTAGACTAGCTTTAGTTTGAGAAATAGGTAGGAAGGACACTAGTCCGTATGATCAACGAAATCTTTGGTTATAAAGGAAACATTATCTATTATCATTGTTAAAGGAATATTCGGTCAGTTCTGTGTTAAGCGTTACGGGTGTCAAGTCCAGGAGAATATTGTAATCATAAGAATCTATGTAAAAGGATAAAAGTGGAGAATCTTGTCCATGTAGAGTTATTGAGGTACTGCTTACATTAGGTTAACCCTCCAGCCCCGGCTATTGTATTCTATAATTTCCCCGAAACCCGGGGTTTTTTGGCCGAAAAACATCTACGCCTAGGCTTTGTTATTTTTATTATTTTTGTATCTTTGTTATTTTGACTGATTCCAAATTCCCGCGTATCCCCAAGTGTAGATGTGTTTCTTACCTGTAGAATGGCGTTGAGTAGAGCTCTCTAAGTCAACTGGTTCAGTTGTGATGACGATTTCCGTGGAGAGAACTTTGTGGCGATATCAGCCACTTATCACTACTTTTCACTACTTAACAATAACACACAGCCACACACGAACAAGGACACCTCTCCTTCTTGTGGTCGGAGATGCGCGGCGTCGGTCCAACCGGCTGTTGTTTACATGCGTCGGACGGACGCCTCGCACACAAAGCTTACAGGCTTTCAAGCTGCCGGAGCCTCAGAGCCCTACCGGGTTCCGCGGGGGGTATTTGTTATTTCTTACAGTTTCTTACAGTTTCTTACAGTAGATCCTCTGGAAAAAGGCAAACTATGCCTGTGTATCCAGCTCAGTACCAGTATTTGCACTGCTGCGGTCGTTCACGGTGTTGGCGGCGGCGGTAGCAGACGCAACATTTTTACTATTCTGTATTTTTGTTTTATAATCAAACTTCAAATCTTGTCTTCCCCATGCTTTATCAAGATTACTTTCAAACTCCCTTATTGATTCGGAATCGACTACATACTGGGGCAGTGCATTCCACTCATTTACCACTCTATCACAAAATGAGTTCTTCGCCTTCTCAAGCCTATTTCTTTCTTTGTAAATTTTCTTAGAGTGTCCTCTCGTTCTTGTTCCCTCCCGCATCAAGAAGATACCTTCACACACATCCTCATCGTACTTTCCTGACACTATCTTAAAAGTCTCTATCATATCCCCTCTCTTTCTCCTATATGCCAGTGTCGGAAGTCCCAGTGTCCTCAACCTCTGCTCATAGCCCGCGTTCTTCAACGTTGGTACCAGCTTGCTAGCTCTTCTCTGCACTTTCTCCACTGCTTCTATATCCTTTACCATATATGGAGCCCACACCTGGTTTGCATATTCCAGGTGTGGCCTAACCAGCGCTATATAGATTCCTGAAGATTTCTTCGTCAAGTGACACAAATGTCCTCCTTATCAGCCCTACAATTCTATTGGCTTTGTTTATCTTTTCCGCTAAATGTTCTGAGAAATTTAACTTATTATCTATCACTACTCCTATATCCTTTTCTGCACTCACTTCCTCCATCGCTTCATACATACTGTATCCTACCTTGTCTATCTTGCTGGTCCCAATCCGCATGTACTTGCATTTTTTTGGATGAAAAGGCATTAACCAATGCTCAGACCATCCCTTCATGCCCTCCACATCTCCTTGAAGCAAACCCATATCTTCCTTACTCCTCACTCTTCTATACAGTTTAGTGTCATCCGCATACAGGTATACCTCACTTCCATTAGTTATAACTTCAGGCAAGTCGTTGATAAATATAACGAACAGCAGTGGTCCCAACACAGATCCCTGAGGTACCCCACTTGTAATTTCCCTCCACCCCGAGCCTATTCCATTCACCAATACCCTCTGTCTCCGATCTTTCAGGAAGGCTTCTATCCATTTCACACATTTCTCCCCTATATTATAGCTTCTAACTTTCTCTATTAACCTTTTATGTGGGACCTTATCGAAGGCCTTCATAAAATCGCAATATACCACGTCTATTACATCACCATCTTCTAGAATTTGCATCCAATCATCTACCACCTTAATTAGCTGTAGTACCGTCGACCTCCCCGGCAAGAATCCGAACTGTCTCCCACTGAAAAGTTGGTTTGACTTCATATGATCCATTATTCCTTCTCTAATTACCGTTTCCATTAGTTTACACACAACACTTGTCAAACTGACTGGTCTATAATTCCCTGGGTCATTTCTCTTTCCCTTCTTAAATATAGCTGTTATGTTCGCCTCTCTCCAGTCCATCGGGATTTGTCCTGTATTAAACGATACCTCAAATAACGTTTTCAATGGCTCTACTAACATCTCCCCTCCTTCCTTTATGATTCTTGGGTGTATCCCATCCGGTCCCGGTGACTTACTTCTGTTCATTTTTTCTATAGCCCTTCTTATTCTAGCATGGGAAAACTCTACTAGTTCCAGTGCCGGTGCCTGTTTGATGGGAATAGTAGGCACTGCATCCTCCGACTCCACTGTTAGTACCCCCCCAAAGTATTTCCCCAGCACCTCTGCTTTCTCCTTATCAGTCTCCGCTCTACTCCCATCATTCAACCCCCCCACCAGCTCTGGGATCCCTACTCTTCTTGTTAATTTTTCCTGAATGTACTTCCAGAATATTTTTGGATTATCCTTCACATTTCTAGCTATCTCTCTCTCTCCCTCTCCTTCACCCCCCTCCTTGTTTCCCACCTTATTTTATTGTTTATTTGTCTACGTTCCAGATCCACTTCCTTAGCCTCTATACTAGACCCCCTGTTCTTTTTTAACAATTTTAATCTTTCCCACAATCGTTTCTTTCTTCTAATCAATATCCAAAGCTTTCTTTTCATTGGCAATTCTGGGTTAGTTCTTTTCCTCAATTTTGTTTTATCCTTATATTCCCTTACTGGTACACTTTTGGATACAGCATTCTCCAGTTTGACTCTAATTTTCCTCCACATTCCTTCAGCGTCTTCACCGTTCAAATATTCCCCCCAGTCAATGTCCAAACACCGTCTCAGCAGCTCATAATCTGCTCTATCATACATGTATATTTTTCTATTGCTTTTATTATCCCTCTCCGATTTAATGTTACAACTAAAGCTTATACAGGCATGGTCACTACGACCTATAGGGCTATCCACATTAACATGTTCCACTATATCCTCTTCATTGCTAAAAATCAAATCAAGTACACTCCCCTGCGTCCCATCTCTATATCTTGTCATCTCTACAATATGTTGCGTTAAAAAACAATCTCTCACTTTCTCTATAAACTTATTTTCCATGCTACCCTGTCCCGCTGGAGTAGTACAATTTGCCCAGTTGATCCTTGGCAAATTGAAATCTCCAATCAAAATTTTATATTTGTTCTCTCTATTATCTATATCCTCCATTGCTTTCAGTAGGTTATCATCCTCTCCCCTGCTATTATTTGGGCTTCTATATATAGAGGCAATTAGAATTGATCCTCTTACACATTTTACTTCAATACACAAATACTCACAATACTGCTGTCTCATATCCACCTCATTAACCTTGAGCTCTTTTCTTACATAAATAAACAGTCCTCTTCCAACCTCTGCTCTAATAGCATTTCTCTCATATAACTCAAAACCCTCCAAACTATATTCCACCAGTACCCACTCAATTCTAACATTTTTTGGTCTTACTTCCTGTAGGGCTATGATATCAGGTTTTTCCTCTTCATCCTGCAACCTACATATCAGTTCTCTTTTCTTGTCCTGAGTAAACACATCCACATTACTAAACATAATCCTTAATCCATCTACCATTCCTCCAGCAATTACACCATCCCGCTCCTCCAGTCCGTACCCTACTCCCCTGTTAGCACTACTGGGTCTGCCTCTTTGTCTCCTGTCTCTCCCTGTGACACCTCCACCCCGTTCTCCTCCTCCGTCACAACTCTCATCACATTCTCTCCCTCCCTGATCTCCCCCTCCTTTCTACTCTTATAAACCACTTCCTCACTTTTCCGTCCCTCACTCTCCAGTAAAAATTTCTCTTTTCCTCCTCATCCAACTTTCCATTATTTTCATCAGCCTTTTCTTGTAATTCCTTAATTTTTTTCCTTTGTTCTATACTCAAATCCTTCTTTAGTCTTATGTGTTTCAGTTTATCATTTGTATTTAGCCTCCAACTAAAATTTGTCACAGTCTCCGCCACTACCCTAGTTTTAAACTGTACCCTTATAGGTCTCATCTCTCCCCTTTTATATCTACCTATCCTACTGATCTCCTCCACCTGCCCTTCCCATCCATATTCGTCCTCATCCACACCTTTCAAGACCTCCTTCACTGTCTCCATATCCCTCACTTTTCTCACTCCATTATCATTCATATGAGTCTCTATATCTCCATACAAGATTACACCCCTATCCCTGTCCATGGCCTCCCTCACGACACTCTCCTTGTTCTTCATGACCCCTACAACTGCACTCTCAAAACTTTGTTTGGTCATATTCATTTCTTCCTTTTGCTCTTTCATAATATCCTCCAAATCCTTAACTTTTTGTTTACCTACCACCGTCCATGCAGTCGACTCCTTTACTTCCGTGAAACGTCCTTCGTATTCCTTCAGCTGCTCCTTCAATGCCATATTCTCTGCTCCCAGTTCATCTACCCTTTTCAATAACATCTCTAGGCTCTCATTAACTGCCAAAAAAGGCCTGCATTCACTTCCTTCGCTAGGCCTATTCCCTTCCCCACCTATCACACCACACATTACACACAGTGCCTTAACTTTCTCACCAATATCCCCCTTCCATTTCTCCGTATCACTCATCCACTTTTCCAAATCCTTCACAACAATACTAACCTCTTCTAACTTCTTATCTGTGCTCTTGAATCCCCGAAAACGTTGTAACCTTCCTTCCGACTCCGTCATACCCGAAATTCCCTCTGCCATGTTTGTTTACATACTCAACAACTCATAACCCTACCGCTGTCCCGTCACTACACACTCTTATTACACTATATATCACCCCTCCACCACACCAATATATCCTCCAAACCTTCACTAAATCCTTCCTCTTCTTGTCAGCCCCGTATGTACTCGATATCCTTGAATTAATTGACTATTCCCATAACATATGCCGGAGCCTCAAACTTGCGTCCGCCTTCCGCCATGGTGTGCCGCCATCCCTATGGGTGCCTCAGAGCCCAACCGGGTCTGGTGGGTTAAGAATTATTGTTGATAGGTGGTATATGTGAATATAAATTGTTTGTAATAGGATTACGCGAATATATAATCTGAGAGTGTTCTCGATAGGGCAATCGAGGTAACTTTTAACAACGCCCTGGTCGTTTGAGTAAATGTATTGTATGAAGTAGCGAGAATATTATATAATCAAAGAGTATTTAGATAAGGCAATTGAGGTAAAATTGTATTAACGCCCTTGTCATATGAGTAAATGTATTGTATAGGGTTAAGAGGAAATATTAATTAAAAGTTTATATATAGTAACGCCTTGGTCTCTGGAGTAGACATAGTAGGCCCGGTAAAAGTATATCATTCCGAAGTTTAGTTTAGGAATATAACTCTTGTTTTAGATAAGTGAATAAAGGTATGATTCATTGATGCCCTGGTCTCTGGAGTACACACAGCAGGGCTCGGTGAAAACCATATTATTTTAGAAACTAGTAACGTGCCTTTGGATCGAAGCCGACTTGATTCAATACAGTACCTGAATATCGGGCATCCAAATAGGGAGTAACGGGAGTTCTAGGGTTCCAAAGTACAACCTATGGTGGGTCGATGTAATATTCAATCCGTGTCTTGAACTCATCTCGGCCCGAACAGAGAAACTGTTATTAGTGTTGTAGCAAGTTTGTTAATTTATGGATGGAGTTATGAAAGAAATACTATCAAGAGCAGTGGATGTTGGTGTATCGCTGAAAAGGGAGGGAATTGAGTGGAAGCTACCTATACTGCTGTTTGCGGATGATACAGTTCTGATGAGTGATAATGAATGGGAGTTGCAGGGTCTGGTAAATGAGTTTGGAACAGTGTGCGAAAAACGGAATTTGAAGGTAAATACGGGGAAGAGCAAGGTTATGGTCTTCGAAAGGGGTGAAGTCACAGAGTGTGAGGTGAAGCTGAACGGTCAGGCTATGGAGATCGTCAACTCTTTTAAGTATCTGGGCAGTGTGTTGAGTAAAGATGGGACTATGGATGAAGAGGTGCGGGAGGGGTACAACAGGGGAAGAGGGTTGTAGGAACGCTAAAAGCAGTAACAAGAAATAGGGTGGTCAGTATGGAAGTGAAGAAGTCCTTGCATGACAGTGTGGTAATCCCGACACTGACTTACGGAAGCGAAGCATGGACGTTGGTTGAGAGACTCAGACCAAGAGTGAGAGCAGTGGAAATGTATTACTTAAGGAGTGCGTGCGGAGTTACATGGAGGGATAGACAGACTAATGAGGAAGTAAGAAGGAGGTGTGGTGTGGAGGTAGATGTGCTGGAAAGTGTGAAAAGGAACAACTTGAGATGGTTCGGCCATATGGAACGTATGGAAAGCGAGAGAATGACTAAGAGGGTGTATGAGAGCGAGGTGGAGGGACAGAGGGGGAGAGGTAGACCGAATATGAGGTGGAAGGATGGAGTGAGGAAGTACATGAACGAAGGTGGTGCTGGTTGGGGGGAGGGGCGTCGACTGACTGGGGACAGAGGTGCATGGGGGCGGTTCGTTCGTGGCCACCCCTTCGGGGATCACGGCGTCAGGCAATAGATAGATAGATAGATAGAAGTTTGTTAAATAAAGTATACAAACTTCTAAATGACAGTCGATTTATCCTCCACTGTAGTATATTCAAAATAAGAAAATAAGTACTACACTAGTCAAAATACAGTATACTCAACTTCATATTCATTAACCCATGGGATCCGGGGGGCCTCATATGAATTTTGGTAAAATCAACTTTATAATTCAGTAGCTACTGATTGAGACCACCTAGAGCAGTCAATGTTTTTGCAAATTGTAGAACTTTTTGTTATCTGTAGAATGCCGTAGAGATGAAGTCGCTACAACGCGTGGTTGCCGAGTTCTGATTATTATAGCGGCGATTTTTTTCAGACCATTTTGCCTCATATGAGGCCTCCCGGATTCCGAGGGTTAAAGAACGAAACTAAGCTAAATTAACGGGCAGATGGGACTCGTCAACGTGTAGATGGGTCTCGTTAGCCTTATTCGGCAACCTATCTAGGGGAGACAACCTTATGAAAATCCGGGTGGATGGGACTCAGCGTTGGTAGGCAACCTATCTAGGGGAATTAACAATTCTCCCTACCAAGGTCAATTGAGACCTGGTGGCTGCTTCTAAACTAGCGCCAGAGCTTTGACTGTCAACATCAACAATACTCAACACCTAGAATATGCACAGTATATCATGAGTTCTTATGATTTTACATATTTTGATTACGTGGAGATAGAGAGTATTGGTAACAGAATGGATATCCTTGAGACTAAAGTTGCTGCCCCCGACATTCCCTTGTTTGCCAAGATAGTTCAGCAAACATTTGAAGAGACCAAAAAGGAGCCGACCAAACGCACCACTGAGGTGGTAGATGGTGGAAAGAAAAAAACTGTCTGGGACCATCAGGTCCTGGTAGTGAAGCCAAAAGACCGATCCTCCGAGCCAGTAAGCCCACCAGATACAAAGGCAATCGAGACTGCTTTGGCTTCGGTTCCGGTTAACAAGTTAACTAGAACTGATTCAGGTGTACTGGTGGTACGACTTCCATCCAAGAAAGCCAAAGAAGACGCAGGAAGGGCCATCAATCAGTGTTTGGGGGTGGACAGTGCCTTCAGTGTCTCCGAACCAAAGAAGATGATGCCAAAAATGACTGGTGGGCATTGCTAATGACGCTGAGGATAATGAGATAATTCCCAGCATCCTCAACAAGAACCCAAGAATAAAGTCCCTGGTCGACGATGGCTTAGCTATGAATTTGCTATTCACCAAGCAAAAGAGTGATGCACACACAAAGACTGCGGTAGTAAAAATTTCACCTGAAATACGCTCTTCCATTGTGGATGATGGCAATTCTGTGTATGTTGGACTTGTGAGATGTCATGCATACGATCGCTTCTGGGTAACACAATGTTACCATTGCCAGGGCTTTGGCCATACCAGTGATCAGGTGTTATCGGAAAAATTAGGATCCAAAATGCAACTTCTGTGCCGGTACTCATAACTCAAAAGACTGCACCAACAAGACTTCCCCCAAATGTATAAATTGTATGAGCTCCACATCAGTTACGGAGCCGCCAAATCATTTCGCCTCAAGTAGAAATTGTCCTTTAATGACAGCTCAGAGAAATAAAGTTATTGAAAACACCAATTTTGTAGGTTCAAAAAACTGAAAAATGCACATGGGAGCCGGTTGAAACTGGGTCTGTTGAATGTTCGTTCCTTGCGTAACAAAATGGATCATATTTGCGAGATCTTGGATGAACGTAACCTTGATGTATTATGTCTCACTGAGACCTGGTTGTTCGAGTCAGATCTGAATATTATCCAGGCGGCATTGCCTAAAACCCATTCCATAATAAATGTTCCTAGGCCTAGGGGAGATCATCCGGGTGGTGGAGTGGCAGTTGTCTACTCCACATCTCTGGTGAATATCTTGCAAATAAGCCATAACCCAGCCCCTCTTTATTATGAACTATTGGAAGTGGAAATAAAACTCCATCAACAAATTCTAAGAATGGCAGTTGTCTATAGGCCTGGCCATCGTGGCACAGATAGGGGTGTTATGGAAGAGTTTGGGCAGTTTCTCGAGGAATTTTCTGCTAAAACCGGAAGACTTGATATGTGGAGATTTTAATTACTGGGTTGACAGCCCTCATCTGAAGCCATTCTCTCCTGAGTTCCTTGAGTTGACTGATCAGAACAATTTTGTAAACCATGTGTCCCACCCAACTCATATCTTAGGACACACCCTTTACTTGGTTTTCTCTCCTGTGGGTTGTGGTGGTGTTCTGGATGTTGATGTTGAGAATGCTGACCCTAATACCTCTGATCATGCTTTGATTACTTTCAGCTTTGATTTCCCTAAGCCACTCACACATGAAAAAGTAATCAGATATAGAAATTATAAAAATACAGACCAAAATTTGGCTAGCAGTGAAGTAAAACAGTACTTGGGAAGTATTGATACTTCCAACCTTACTTCAGATGAGCTGGTGGAGGTACATGGAAATGCACTTAAATTAGTGTTCGATCATCACTGTCCAGAAGTAGAGAAGAAAATCATAGTACGAGATGATTCACCCTGGTATAGCACTCGAGTCGATGAAAAAGGAGAATACACCAAAGACGAAGTACAAATGAGTAATGCCCTCAATACCTTCTTTGCATCAGTTTTTACAACAGAAGACCTCAGTGATATCCCTACACCATCGCCGATTCAGATTGATAATTCAGATGTTCTAAGCAATATCACCGTTACAGAGAGAGAAGTATTGAATTGTTTAGATAAACTCAAGGTAAATAAAACGCCAGGACCTGATACAATCTCGCCTAGAGTTCTAAAGGAAGCTAAGAATGAGCTCTCCAAACCACTGACATTACTATTCAATAAATCCTTGCAGTCTGGAAATATGCCTGATCAGTGGAAGCTAGCCAACGTAACACCGATATTCAAAAAAGGCAGCAAATCCCTACCCAGTAACTATCGTCCAATTAGCTTAACTTCAGTTGTATGTAAAATGCTAGAAACGGTCATACGAGACAGACTCGTAAATCACTTAGAGGAAAATAACATACTTAAAGATACTCAACACGGCTTTCGTAAAAAACGTTCCTGTTAAACAAACCTCTTAGACTTCTTCCACGATATCCTCAACCTCTACGATGAGAGTAAAGCTGTAGATATTATATACCTTGATTTTCAAAAGGCCTTTGACAAAGTTCCCCACAAACGTTTACTTCTAAAACTAAAAGCGCATGGAATACAAGACAGTGTGTTGAAATGGATAGAAAATTGGCTCAGCAACAGAAAGCAAAGGGTAGTCATAAATGGTAAGGCATCTAAATGGACCAATGTAAGTAGCGGGGTACCCCAGGGATCAGTACTAGGACCAATTCTCTTTCTAATTTACATCAACGACATAGATGAGGGTCTCACCTGCACAATCTCAAAATTTGCTGACGATACAAAAATTGCAAATAGCGTACTCTCAAAAGAACAAGCTGACGATATGCAACACAATCTAGATAAATTGTCATGTTGGGCCCAAATTTGGCAAATGAGTTTCAATGCGGATAAATGTAAAGTACTACATGTCGGATACCTAAATGAGAAAGCAAACTATTCGATGAATGGCACTCAGCTTAACACCTTATTGGCGGGCTAGGCGGTATTTTACACCGAGCCGCCCAGCGGGCACAATCCCGAAATATTCGCTCACTTTCACTCGCCCTAGCGCCGTAACTATGGCTCCAATCGGAATGAAACGATGATTTTTGGAACGAACAACTCTCCGTCTCCCCATAGAAGTCTATTCTGAATGAAGTGAGCGAGTGTGGAGGGTGGGAGGAGGTGAGGAAGGGAGGCTACTTTTTGGTCTATTTCCCAGGCGCGTTCGGATGCGTTCGCTTTGTCCTGACTTCGGCCTCACGCGCGTCTATTATTCCTTCGGTAAGCCCTCTTATTTTCTCTTGTTTCTCCTTATTTCTGTATTCTCTGTATTCTCTCTCTCTCTCTCTCTCTCTCTCTCTCTCTCTCTCTCTCTCTCTCTCTCTCTCTCTGTCTGTCTGAATCTCTCTCTCTCTCTCTCTGGCTAGCTCGCTTTCTCTCTCTCTCCTCCATTCTCCTTCGTACGCGCTGTCTCCCTTCCTCCCTGTCTCTCTTCTCTATGTTTCTCCCTTTCGTATATGTAATTCTCATTATTCTTTTCTCTAATCCCTCTTTCTTTATTTGCTTGTAATATTTCTGTATTATATATCTTTTTCACTCTATTTCAGTTCAGTTTCTGTATGCTCTTTCATTGATCACTAATAAATTTAATTCCTTACAAGCTACCGTACAAATACGGTATTCCTTCGGTAAGCCCTCTTATTTTCTCTTGTTTCTCCTTATTTCTGTATTCTCTGTATTCTCGCTCTCTCTCTCTCTCTCTCTCTCTCTCTCTCTGTCTCTCTCTCTCTCTCTCTCTCTCTCTCTCTCACTCCTCTCTGTCTTGTGTTGACTCTCTCTCTCTCTTTCTCTCTCTCTCTCTCTCTCTCTCTCTCTCTCTCTCTCTCTCTCTCTCCTAGAATTAAGTCCTGACCATTGGCTTGGATCGTAAGGCCTGTGTAGCCATTGTACCTATGTAAATCTCTCTGTTTAATTTCCTCCCTCTCATTTCCCTCCCTTGGCTCTCTTATTCTCTTCTCATTTAGTGTTAATTTACTGTTTATTGTTCTTTCTCCTTTTCTTCTTCCTTCTTTCCTTCCTTCCTTCCTTCCTTCCTTCCTTCCTTCCTTCCTTCCTTTCACCCATTCTCCTGAAGTTTTTTATTTTAATAAAATAATAATTATTTTTATTTTGGGTTGCTCCTTAGACCTCTATAAAACTTTAAAAAAAAACAGAAAAAGACCCCCCTTCGAGATAAATCTGTACAATTTTCGGTAGAAAAATGTTCAAGTCGAAGGCCGGTTCCTCCAAAATAACAGACTCGCTATCGCTCGCCAGGAAAAAATCGACACCTCAATGGCACGAAATGTTTTACTATTGGCATAGAAATGGGACAAAAGGTCTTGATCACCAAACATAGTGGGACGAACGTCTTAAAATCTCAAAACTAATGGGGCCAAGCATGAAGGAGAAGAGGGTCCGGAAAAAAATCCACTCCCTACCCTCCTCCCTCCCTAAACTCCTTCCTTCTCCCCCCCTCCCTTCCCCTTGCATGACTCACTTACTCCCTTCCTCCACGCCGCCCTCACTTCCCTCACTTGGACGCATGCCTCCACTCCTCCCTCAGCTAGGCCATACTTACTCCATTCCTACCGTACTTATGCTATCTCCCTTCCTCCACCCCATCCCTCCCTTCCTACTTTACTCCCTCCCTTCCTACTCTACTCCCTCCCTTCCTCCACCCCATTCCTCCCTTCCTACTTTACTCCCTCCCTCCCTACTTCTCTCCCTTCCTCCACTCCTCTCTACCTCCCTTCCTACTTCCCTCCCTTCCTCCACTCCTACTCTCCTTCCCCTTCCCTCCCTCCCTACTTTACTCCCTCCCTCCCTACTTCTCTCCCTCCCTCCCTATCAGCAGTGTCTATAAAGGATCTTTTACTATCACAGTAACTACCCTCATCACCTTTACTATCTACCATCCTCTTCACTCCCTCTCCCAGTGACTATCTTTATCTATCCATCTATCTATCTATCTATCTATCTGTATACCTGTCTATCTATCTACCATCCTCTTCACTCCCTCTTCCTGTGACTATCTTTATCTATCTATCTATATATCTATCTATCTATCTACCTATCTGTCTGTCTATCTATCTACCATCCTCTTCACTCGCTCTCACTTTCTCTCTGTGTGACTATTTTTATCTATCTATCTATCTACCATCCTCTTCATTCGCTCTCACTCTCTTTCCTGCTTCTATCTGTATTTATTCATCTATCTATCTATCGATCAATCTATCTATTTATCTATCTATCTAATTATCTATATATCTATCTATCTATTTATCTGTCTGTCTGTCTATTTTATTATATTTATCTCGTTCTCAGCGGCTTTTCCACACGAGATATTGGGGAATACAAACTGAAGTAATTATTTTCTTCTCATTATTCATTTGCAGCTGAGTTTAGAGGAAGGTGGGTGGGGAGAGAGCCTTCTGCGTGTTCCTATCCTATTATTTTAGTCAGTGGTGCCATGCTAAGTCCGGGTTTGCCTTGTTGGTGCCGCAGGGTTTGTGAATCTGATGTCTATGTAGCTAACACCCATTCTCATTATCTTGCACACTTACTCTCTTTCTCTCTCTCTGTGGTGGAGTGGTCTTGCCACTGGCCTGGTAATCCAAATGTCCCGGGTTCAAATCCCGATGTATCAATGGGAAGATATTATTGGGATGGAATTTGTGCTGTACCTGGTATCAGTGCGTTACCACAAAGCCCACCGAAACGTCAATAAAATACCCTCATTGTTCCCTGATTAAATAGCACTGTATGAATATTCCCATATTCAAAATATGCTATAGGGGTGCAATGCCTGGTGAGTTATCTGCTCAACAGATGGCGTTGTGTGTGTGTAAGTGTGAGAGTCCGAGTGTAGGGGGTGAGACAGTGAAGCACGGGAACGAGGTAGCTTCAGAGATGGGGTCGTTTCGGGCCATGAGTGAGCACCGTGCCTCATGTGAAGGCAAGATGGCAGGTGCTCGTTGTACTCTACGTGCTTCACATGTCTCACTCCCTAGACTGGAACAAGACCTCACGGGCTTCACTGTTCATTGTAAAGCGGTGCATGTTAAGGCTCTCAGCCTATGCCCGAGAGGAAGTAAGTTGGAATATAGAAAAAAAAAAAAAAAAAAAAAAAAAAAACACACACTCACTCACTCACTCTCATTCTCTCTCTCACACACACACACATACACAAACTCACTCACTCTCTCTCTCTCAAGTATTACAATAGATGTGTTGCAATTCAATGTAAAAAAATACCTTAATATAATATCTCTCTCACATACACACATTCTCTCTCTCTCTCACACACACACTCTCTCTCTCTCACTCACTCCCTCTACCTACCTCTCTCTCTCACCCTCGGGCCCCCCCCCCCCCCCTTCCCTCTCTCACCCCCTCACTCACCCCCTACAAACTGTACACTACTATCTTCTGTTGGGACTGGGAGTTTTTAAGCCGCCATAATTATTTAGCGAGGTGAGGGTTGAGATGGTGCAAAGGGAGGGAGGGGGATGGGGAGTTGTAGTAGCCCTGTCTATAAAACCGATCTGCTTGGTAGTTAGTCTGATGAGAGAGAGAGAGAGAGAGAGAGAGAGAGAGAGAGAGAGAGAGAGAGAGAGAGAGAGAGAGAGAGAGAGAGAGAGAGGGTGGGCGGAGCGAGAGAGACAGGGGGGGGGGGGTAAACACAAACAATTACAAAGGATAAGAGTATCATATAAAGATTTCCAGATTTGCTAGATAATTCGGACTTATTCTGTACCTAATTAAGAGGAGTTTCATGACCTTCTCCCACATGTTTAGCACCATTAGTTTTGATATTTTAAGATGTTCGCCCCATCAGTTTGGTGTTTTAAGACCTTTCGCCCCATGTTTTGTCAATATATAGACATTTCGTGCCATTTAGGTGTCGATATTTTCCTGGAGAGTGATAGGGAACCTGTAATGTAGGAGATACCAGCCTTCAATCAATGAAGTTTTCAACCGAAAAATGTGCAAATGTATCTTGAAGGGGATAATTGGGGTGTAGGGGAGGGGGGGGGGGGATTAGTTTGTATAGAACTCTAGGATGCAAACTACACCCTTCTCCCCCCCCCCCCCTATCTATCTATCTATCTATTGCCTGACGCCGTGATCCCCGAAGGGGTGCCCACGAACGAACCGCCCCCATGCACCTCTGTCCCCAGTCAGTCGACGCCCCTCCCCCCAACCAGCACCGCTTTCGTTCATGTAGTTCCTCACTCCATCCTTCCACCTCATATTCGGTCTACCTCTCCCCCTCTGTCCCTCCACCTTGCTCTCGTACACCCTCTTAGTCATTCTCTCGCTTTCCATACGTTCCATATGGCCGAACCATCTCAAGTTGTTCCTTTTCACACTTTCCAGCACATCTACCACCCCCCCCCTTTAATGATGTTTTTTTTAGTGTATAATTGTCTTTGATTTCAAGGTTAGGGAGATAAATTTTACTCATCTGGATAGGCTACGTAAGTTATTTCTTGTGTACGACTGAAATATCCATCAATATCTAATGAGAAAGCAGTACACGATGAGGAACACCATGCATAAAATACCTTTACATATTACTTCAGTTTATTTATTTACTGGTGATGGGCTGGTCTATCAGAATGAGAGTTGAGCGTTCTCTGCCATACCCATAGCTTACTCTGACTGTTCCTTTTACTTATATATTTTCTAGATCTCAAGTGACGGCGTCTTTTCCGTGGATTGACCTCCCTACTGCCAACCCTGGCAGCTTGGGAGTCAAAGCGTCACATTTTTCCTTTGCCCCTCAACTTTCCCTTTATAATTGCTGAGGGGCACAGGGCCTTGGGTGGGGCTTTTGTTTCCCGGGTGTTTCCGCACCCTCCTCAGCTCCCCGCCTTTGAGTGGCTTCGGTCACCTGGGCATATTAGTAGCAAGGTGGGAGGGTTCTGTGGGGGCGCTCGGTTATGGCCTTGGCCTTGCTCGGGATCTTGGGGCTGCTCGGCCAGACAGCCTGAGGAACAGCAACAACAACAACAACTTCAGTTCTACTTTCCCTTAATATCCATTATAGCTTTTTCATTATAGGTAGGCCAAATAGCTTGATTCTTAACCCCTTCTGTACCAGCGACGTCTTTTTAACTTTATTCTAGCTATATTTAGATGGTTTTATGCAGTTTAAGAAGGATCTGTGGTAGTCAAAAGGGTTAAGTGAGATAGCTCGAAGCCTGTTAATTGCTGGAGATCCTTTTTTAACTGAATGGCTGGTACAGTAGGGGTTAACCTCTGTGACTAAAAAAGGACGTACCGTATAGTATTTGAGTTCATTTATCTACCATTTATCTACCAGTCAAAAAGGACGTACCGTATAGTATTTGAGTTCATTTATCTACCATTTATCTACCAGTCAAAAAGGACGTACCGTATAGTATTTGAGTTCATTTATCTACCATTTATCTACCAGTCAAAAAGGACGTACCGTATAGTATTTGAGTTCATTTATCTACATTTATCTACCAGTCAAAAAGGACGTACCGTATAGTATTTGAGTTCATTTATCTACCATTTATCTACCAGTCAAAAAGGACGTACCGTATAGTATTTGAGTTCATTTATCTACCATTTATCTACCAGTCAAAAAGGACGTACCGTATAGTATTTGAGTTCATTTATCTACCAATTTAATTGGGAAACGTCACCTAGGGAATAGGTGATGACATTTACAGCCCATTTGCTCTAGCCCTTTTTGAGTTACTGAGGATAGAGGTCACGATTTTAGCCCTACCGATAAAAAGAACAAGGTATAATCCATTCAAGTCACACGTCATCCCATTCTTACATTAACCATTATATCCTTTCATGTATTTATCTCACACACACACATACACCCACACCCACACACACACCCACATACACCCACACCCACACACACACGCATACCTCTAATCAAGCCATTCGTCCCCCCCGTAGCGAGCGTAATCGAGGTTTCCCAGCTGGTACGGGGCCCTTGATGAAGCATAAGTAAACAAAAGATAAGGTGCTCAGCTGACTGCAGACACGTGGTATCACCGGAGTTACTGCTGCCCAAATAGTCGGGGTTCTGTGAGTGTGAGAGAGAGTGAGAGAGTTAGAGAGAGATAATGGTGGCAGAGGTGGGTGGAGATTATATATTGAGAGTGAGAGAGAAAAGGTAAATGTTTGTGTATGTTTTTTTGTTTTCCTGTGAGTGTGTATTTATGTATGTGTGTGTGTGTTTGTTTATAATGTGTGTGTGTGTCTATTTATTTATTTATTTATGTATTTGTTTTCTTCTATTTCATTTATATATATATTTATATATTTATTTATTTGTGTACATGAGTCGTAGCCAGCTGAGGCGGGGTGACTATATAAGTTGGTCTGCCAGATTCGATGGTTGACCCATTCACCATCTGGGAAGGGCCAGTATTTGTTAAATGTCTGCTCCAAGGGAGGCTCGAACCCGAAACAATTCAGAGTTGTCTCCCAGTAAGATGCTGTATTGATGGTACCAGCCAGCCAGCCAGGTGGCTTATTTCAAGTCGACTGCCAATGAGGCTGAACATACACAAATCCCCAGCCTATTATATCCTAAATAGTCAACAGTCTGACCTTGGCTACCATACCCCAAGGGATGTGCGCATTGTATGAATATTTCTATATTCAAATATGCAATGTGGACAATACCTCGTGAGTCAAAGCTAAACATTCGCAAGAGAGAGTGTGTTGTCCGAGAATGCAAGCCGAGATAGCGAGACAGAGGCGCTGCAGCTTCGAGAAGTCAAAACTGCATTGTGCCATTGCCGAGAGACAGCGAAGGCAGGTTGTAAAGCTCGTCTGACTCGTCGTTTCACTTGTCAACTGGGATAAGACCACCAGACTTGATCGTGTTGAGTGATGTAAAGCCCATGGCTGATGGAAAGTTTAACAAATATCTGCCTCTGTGAGTGCGTCTCTTGACATCAATTGTAGCAGTCAAGGAATTAGTGGTGGAAACAGAGTCGCCAATTTTTGCTTAGTATTTGCTGGTATTATGTTGGTTGTATTTGTAGTAATATTGTAAGTCATTGTGGTAATGTTGGCAGCAGTTGTGGCAATATCATTGATCACTTGCAAGTTTCAGGCTATAAGGAAGTTGGAGCTGCAGATATCGATATATAGCATAATTACTAGCTAGAATACGGTCGCAGTGCATATGTTAATTCATTAAACCAAATTAAGACAAACTTGTATCTATCACAAACTGACATTATTGTTGTATGCCCAAGTTTCAACGTACGCAAAAGGTCTTAAAATCGACAAACTATACTGGGGAAAACGTCTAAAAATTTCAAAACTAATGGGGCTAAACATAAGGGAGAAAGCAGACAAACAGTACTCCCGGCAATACACATGGAGGAGAGGGCCGTAATGTTGGTACCAGCAGGAGCTGTAATGGTGGTTATGTGTATGAAGGCGGTAGGTGTGGTGTGTGTGTGTGTGTGTGTGTTGTTGTGTGTGAAGTATGTGTGTGTGTGTGTGTGTGTGTGTGTGTGTGTGTGTGTGTGTGTGTGTGAAGTATGTGTGTGTGTGTGTGTGTGAAGGAATCGTGGTAATGTGTGATGGTGGTATTGGGTAGTGTGTGTGTGTGTGTGTGTGTGAAGGGTATGTGTGTGTGTGTGTGTGTGTAGGTGTGAAGGAATCGTGGTAATGTTTATGATGGTGGTAGTTGTGTGTGTGTGTAGGTGTGTGTGTGTGAAGGGTATGTGTGTGTGTGTGTGAAGGAATCGTGGTAATGTTTATGATGGTGGTAGTTGTGTGTGTGTGTGAAGGGTATGTGTGTGTGTAGGTGTGAAGGAATCGTGGTAATGTTTATGATGGTGGTAGTTGTGTGTGTGTGTGAAGGGTATGTGTGTGTGTGTGTAGGTGTGAAGGAATCGTGGTAATGTTTATGATGGTGGTAGTTGTGTGTGTGTGTGAAGGGTATGTGTGTGTGTAGATGTGAAGGAATCGTGGTAATGTTTATGATGGTGGTAGTTGTGTGTGTGTGTGAAGGGTATGTGTGTGTGTAGGTGTGAAGGAATCGTGGTAATGTTTATGATGGTGGTAGTTGTGTGTGTGTGTGAAGGGTATGTGTGTGTGTGTGTGTAGGTGTGAAGGAATCGTGGTAATGTTTATGATGGTGGTAGTTGTGTGTGTGTGAAGGGTATGTGTATGTGTAGGGTGTGAAGGAATCGTGGTAATGTTTATGATGGTGGTAGTTGTGTGTGTGTGTGAAGGGTATGTGTGTGTGTGTAGGTGTGAAGGAATCGTGGTAATGTTTATGATGGTGGTAGTTGTGTGTGTGTGTGAAGGGTATGTGTGTGTGTGTGTGTAGGTGTGAAGGAATCGTGGTAATGTTTATGATGGTGGTAGTTGTGGTGTGTGTGTGAAGGTATGTGTGTGTATAGGTGTGAAGGAATCGTGGTAATGTTTATGATGGTGGTAGTTGTGTGTGTGTGAAGGGTATGTGTGTGTGTGTGTGTGTGTAGGTGTGAAGGAATCGTGGTAATGTTTATGATGGTGGTAGTTGTGTGTGTGTGTGAAGGGTATGTGTGTGGTGTGTAGGTGTGAAGTAATCGTGGTAATGTTTATGATGGTGGTAGTTGTGTGTGTGTGTGAAGGGTGTGTGTGTGTGTGTAGGTGTGAAGGAATCGTGGTAATGTTTATGATGGTGGTAGTTGTGTGTGTGTGTGTGTGTGTGTGAAGGGTATGTGTGTGTGTGTGTATGTGTGAAGGAATCGTGGTAATGTTTATGATGGTGGTAGTTGTGTGTGTGTGTGAAGGGTATGTGTGTGTGTGTGTGTAGGTGTGAAGGAATCGTGGTAATGTTTATGATGGTGGTAGTTGTGTGTGTGTGTGAAGGGTATGTGTGTGTGTAGGTGTGAAGGAATCGTGGTAATGTTTATGATGGTGGTAGTTGTGTGTGTGTGTCTGAAGGGTGTGTGTGTGTGTAGGTGTGAAGGGATTGTGGTAATGTTTATGATGGTGGTAGTTATGTGTGTGTGTGTGTGAAGGGTATGTGTGTGTGTAGGTGTGAAGGAATCGTGGTAATGTTTATGATGGTGGTAGTTGTGTGTGTGTGTGAAGGGTATGTGTGTGTGTGTAGGTGTGAAGGAATCGTGGTAATGTTATAATGGTGGTAGTTGTGTGTGTGTGTGAAGGGTATGTGTGTGTGTGTAGGTGTTGTGTGAAGGAATCGTGGTAATGTTTATGATGGTGGTAGTTGTGTGTGTGTGTGAAGGGTATGTGTGTGTGTAGGTGTGAAGGAATCGTGGTAATGTTTATGATGGTGGTAGTTGTGTGTGTGTGTGAAGGGTATGTGTGTGTGTGTGTGTGTAGGTGTGAAGGAATCGTGGTAATGTTTATGATGGTGGTAGTTGTGTGTGTGTGTGAAGGGTATGTGTGTGTGTAGGTGTGAAGGAATCGTGGTAATGTTTATGATGGTGGTAGTTGTGTGCGTGTGTATGTATGAAGGGTATGTGTGTGTGTGTGTAGGTGTGAAGGGATTGTGGTAACGTTTATGATGGTGGTAGTTGGGGTGAGGCCTTTATGTCTTCGTGGATCTGTTGGTGTCATTGTCTAAAGGGGTACATGGGAGTCTGTGTGTGTGTGTGTGTGTGTGTGTGTGTGTATATATAAAGGGTATGTGTGTGTGTGTATGTATTTGTGAAGGGATTGTGGTAATGTTTATGATGGTGGTAGATGTGGGTCGGCCTTTATGTCTTGGTAGATCTGTTGGTGTTTAAGTCTCAAGGGTGTGTATGTGTGTGTGTGTGTGGTAATGTTTATGATGGTGGTAGTTGGGTGGTAAGCCTTTAAGTCTTGGTAGATCTGTTGGTGTCTAAGTCTCAAGGGTGTGTATGTGTGTGTGTGGTAATGTTTATGATGGTGGTAGTTGGGTGGTAAGCCTTTAAGTCTTGGTAGATCTGCTGGTGTCTACGTCTCAAGGGTGTGTATGTATGTGTGTGTGTGGTAATGTTTATGATGGTGGTAGTTGGGTGGTGAGCCTTTAAGTCTTGGTAGATCTGTTGGTGTCATTGTCTAAAGGGGTACATGGGAGTCTATGTGTGTGTGTGTATATATATATATATATATATATATATATATATATATATATATATAAAGGGTATGTGTGTGTGTATGCGTATAAAGGGTATGTGTGTGTGTGTATGTGTATAAATGGTTTGTTTGTATGTGTGAAAGTCAAACCACATCCTTACGTCAGATCCATACCTACAGTATACACTTTCTACTCGTCCATGACTGCATAATTAACCACTCGCGAGTTTCAGACTATAAGGAAGTTAGAGCCGTAAACATCGATATGCATCAGAAATGCAATATAAGTGAAGGTTTCCCATGGCTAGAAAGTATGATGAATTTGGCTTTAAGGGGGGATGAACGTATTTATTTGGCTTTAAGGGGGATGAGCGTATTTATTTGGCTTTAAGGGGGATGAGCGTATTTATTTGGCTTTAAGGGGGGATGAACGTATTTATTTGGCTTTAAGGGGGATGAGCGTATTTATTTGGCTTTAAGGGGGGATGAGCGTATTTATTTGGCTTTAAGGGGGGATGAGCGTATTTATTTGGCTTTAAGGGAGATGAGCGTATTTATTTGGCTTTAAGGGGGGATGAACGTATTTATTTGGCTTTAAGGGGGGATGAGCGTATGTATTTGCCTTTAAGGGGGGATGAACGTATTTATTTGGCTTTAAGGGGGATGAGCGTATTTATTTGGCTTTAAGGGGGATGAGCGTATTTATTTGGCTTTAAGGGGGGGATGAGCGTATTTATTTGGCTTTAAGGGAGATGAGCGTATTTATTTGGCTTTAAGGGGGGATGAACGTATTTATTTGGCTTTAAGGGGGGATGAGCGTATGTATTTGGCTTTAAGGGGGGATGAGCGTATTTATTTGGCTTTAAGGGGGATGAGCGAATTTATTTGGCTTTAAGGGGGATGAGCGTATTTATTTGGCTTTAAGGGGGGATGAACGTATTTATTTGGCTTTAAGGGGGAAGAGCATATTTATTTGGCTTTAAGGGGGATGAACGTATTTATTTGGCTTTAAGGGGGATGAACGTATTTATTTGGCTTTAAGGGGGATGAGCGTATTTATTTGGCTTTAAGGGGAATGAGCGTATTTATTTGGCTTTAAGGGGGGATGAGCGTATTTATTTGGCTTTAAGGGGTATGAGCGTATTTATTTGGCTTTAAGGGGAATGAGCGTATTTATTTGGCTTTAAGGGGGGATGAGCGTATTTATTCCTTAAGGGGGGATGATGAGCGTATTTATTCCTCAAGGAGGGATGATGAGCGTATTTATTTGTCTTTAAGGGGGGATGAGCGTATTTATTTGTCTTTAAGGGGGGATGAGCGTATTTATTTGGCTTTAAGGGGGGATGAACGTATTTATTTGGCTTTAAGGGGGATGAGCGTATTTATTTGGCTTTAAGGGGGATGAGCGTATTTATTTGGCTTTAAGGGGATGAGTGTATTTATTTGGCTTTAAGGGGGATGAACGTATTTATTTGGCTTTAAGGGGGATGAGCGTATTTATTTGGCTTTAAGGGGGGATGAACTTATTTATTTGGCTTTAAGGGGGATGAGCGTATTTATTTGGCTTTAAGGGGGATGAGCGTATTTATTTGGCTTTAAGGGGAATGAGCGTTTTTATTTGGCTTTAAGGGGGGATGAGCGTATTTATTTGGCTTTAAGGGGGATGAGCGTATTTATTTGGCTTTAAGGGGGATGAGCGTATTTATTTGGCTTTAAGGGGGGGATGAGCGGATTTATTTGGCTTTAAGGGGATGAGCGTTTTTATTTGGCTTTAAGGGGGGTTGAGCGTATTTATTTGGCTTTAAGGGGGGGGGTATGAGCGTATTTATTTGGCTTTAAGGGGGGATGAGCGTATTTATTTGGCTTTAAGGGGGGATGAGCGTATTTATTTGGCTTTAAGGGGGATGAGCGTATTTATTTGGCTTTAAGGGGGGATGAGCGTATTTATTTGGCTTTAAGGGGGGATGAGCGTATTTAATTGGCTTTAAGGGGGGATGAGCGTATTTATTTGGCTTTAAGGGGGATGAGCGTATTTATTTGGCTTTAAGGGGGATGAGCGTATTTATTTGGCTTTAAGGGGGGATGAGCGTATTTATTTGGCTTTAAGGGGGGATGAGCGTATTTATTTGGCTTTAAGGGGGGATGAGCGTATTTATTTGGCTTTAAGGGGAGATGAGCGTATTTATTTGATTATTTATTTATCTTTTCACTATTTTTTTTAGTTACCTCCCTAGACCTCCATCAAACCTTAAAAAAAAAACCTGAGGCCCCCTACCAAGATTAATTTGTACATTTTTCGATAGAAAAATGTTCCGGCCGAAGGCCGATTCTACTTGTAATTACAGTCTCGCTATCGCTCGCCAGGTAAAAATCGACACCTAAATGGCACGAAAGGTTATTATATAGACAAACAAAAGGGGCGAAAGATCTTAAAATCGCCAAAATAATGGGGTGAACGTCTTGAAATATCTAAACTAATGGAGTTAAACATGAGGGAGAAGGTGGTCTAGAAAAACGACATATCTCCCCTTCCTTATAGCCTGAAGCTCGCAAATGGTCAGTTGGATATCCATTCTTTTAGTAAGCATAAGAGCTCAGGTTCGAATCCTGAATGGGGCTAGTAAAAATAATGTAAGTGAATCTCTCTCTCTCTCTCTCTCTCTCTCTCTCTCTCTCTCTCTCTCAAATCACATACACACTTGAATCTTTAAACATTTACTTCCCTTTCTGCTTTCTCCTTCCTTCATATTTTCTTCAGGTCCCTCTCCTCTCTCTCTCTCTCTCTTTCTCTCTCTCTATCTATATATATCTCTCACTCTTACTCTCTCTCTCTCTCTATCTATCTATCTCTATCTATATCTCTCTATCTATATCTCTCCCCCCCCCTCTCTCTCTCTCTCTCTCTCTCTCTCTCTCTCTCTCTCTCTCTCTCTCTCTCTCTCTCTCTCTCTCTCTCTCTCTCTCTCTCTCTCTTCCCCCACCCCCCTAATTCCCGGACCTAAAAAGAAATTGGGGATTTTAGTCAGATTTGTGGCCCCTGGGAAGAGAGAGAGAGAGGGAGGGAGTGAGAGTGAGTATGATAGTGAGAGAGAGAGAGAGAGAGAGTGATAGTGAGAGAGTGAGTGTGAGAGAAAGACAGAAGAAAGCAAGAAAGAGTGACAGTGAGAGAGAACGATAGATAGATAGAGAGAGAGAGAACGATAGATAGAGAGAGAGAGAGAGAGAGAGAGAGAGAGAGAGAGAGAGAGAGAGAGAGAGAGAGAGAGAGAGATAAAGAGAGAGAGAGAGAGAGAGAATCACTAACATTATTTATACTAGCCCCACTCAGGATTCGAACCTGAACTTTTACGCCTACTGGTGACCACATCCACGAAATCCCCCCCCCCAAAAAACCCCCCAAAGTGTTCACATATATTTATATCTCAATCTATCTATCTATCTATGTATGTATGTATGTATGTATCTATCTATCTTTCTATGTATGTATGTATGTATCTATCTATCTATCTATCTATCTATCTATCGATCTCTGCTCTTTCCATTTTCCCTCTCTTCCCCCCCCCCCCACCCCCATTCCCCTTACAGTTCTAGAGAGAGTCATCCGTCATTGTTGCAGGCCAGGTCCCGCTCCATCTCTCTCTCTCTCTCTCTCTCTCTCTCTCTCTCTCTCTCTCTCTCTCTCATATACATAGCATAGACTGTTGTCTTCTTTAACCTTTTGTCTCACACACACACACACACACACACACACACACAATGTCTCTATCCCACTGCCTTTTGCTTTAACCCCTTAGAAGCAGATTGGTTTGGATTGTTTGTGCCCCATGAGATTTTTTTTTTTTTTTTTTTTTTTTTTTTTTTACTCTGTGAAAAATGAAACGATTAAAATTATACTGGTATGCTAAAAGGGTTATCTCGAATGGACACTCATATTATTTGCTGTCAAACATTAGGCATACTGTATAGTGAAATCATACTCTTGGTTCAGTATGTCTATTCTATTAGTCTCTCTCTCTCTCTCTCTCTCTCTCTCTCTCTCTCTCTCTCTCTCTCTCTCTCTTGCCGGTCGCAAAGACAAATGCTATTGTTGTTGGTGGCGGAAGAAAGAAAGAGAGAGAGAGAGAGAGAGAGAGAGAGAGAGAGAGAGAGAGAGAGGAACTAACACATGAGAGAAGTAGAAGAAAAAGTATAATTTATATAAGTTATAATACACATAGTCTTCAGTAGGTCAGTAGAATGAACTACTTTACATACTTATGGCTTCATTTATTTATTTATCGTTTTTAAAGCAAATTATTCGATTAACACTAACCAATCCGACATTTTGGGGGTTAAGGCGGTGTCACACGAGCCCTTTGTCGAGCAATTTTTACGGGCAATTATGGTCTAGAAGCTTCAAAAATTAAACATTATCAGAATTCAGCCGCCTAACATAATCTGCCGATACCAGTGCGAAAAAGTCCCGAATTAATACGAGGATAAACTTACTCATGGAAAATTGACTGAAAAAGCGCTCGTGTGACAGCGGGTTTACTGTTGTGATTTGGTTTATTATGATTGTGGATCTTGACTGTTTTTGCTGTTTTTGGGCCATTTTCTTTTTAGGCAGTTTGCAGTCTGTTGGAATTATGTAAGATACGGTAGTTAAGGGGAGGCAGACCGTTTTTCTGGACACCCTTCTTCCTAATGCTTAGCCCCACTAGTTTTGAGATTATAAGACGTTCGGCCCATTAGTTTGGCGATTTTAACACCTTTCGCCCTATATCGTTGTCAATTTTAAGACTTTTCGTGCCATTTAGGTGTCGATTTTTTCCTGTCGAGCCTGCAACTTTGAGAGGAAGCGGCCTTCGGCCGGGACATTTTTCTATCGAAAAATGTACAAATTTATCTTGAAGGGGGGTCTAGGGGGTGTTTTTCTAAGCTTGATGGAGTTTTGTTTTCTGATGGATAAATAGTAGGCCCTATGTTGAATTTGGAATGGTGTATTTATAAATTTACTAAAGCCGTATTATAGCTGGTTATTCTGCTAAATATCGATGACTACAGCTCCAACTTCCTTATAGAACGAAACTGGCAAGTGGTCAATTGCGTTTTATGAGATTCATATATGTATTCTGTCTTTCAGATTGGAACCCCGACGTTGGCGATCAAGATAATTAGGGTAAGTTATATGTCTGTTGTATTTATTTATTTATGTATTTATTATTATTATTATTATTATTATTAAATGTTCTCAAATCGTCTGAAATATGTAACCAAATCGTTTTAAAATGTACTCAAATCGGCTAAACATGTACACAAATCGTTCTAGAATGTACTCAAATCGGCTAAACATGTACACAAATCGTTCTAGAATGTACTCAAATCGGCTAAACATGTATACAAATCGTTCTAGAATGTACTCAAATCGGCTAAACATGTACACAAATCGTTTTAGAATGTACTCAAATCGGCTAAACATGTACACAAATCGTTCTAGAATGTACTCAAATCGCCTTATAATGTACTCAAATCGTCATAAAATATACTCAAATCGTGTGAACCCTAATCGTCTTAAATACATACTCTAATCGTCTTAAAACTGTACTCCAAACGACCCCTAAAATATGATAATTGGTAGAGGATGCAAAGCTGGGGGAGAGGGAGAGGGGGGGGGGGGAGGAATTAAGTTAATGTTTACTTTGTCATTAGTGTGGGGAGGGAAGGGGAAGGGGGGAGGATAATGTGTGCTAGGGAGAGTCCGTCCGTCTGTCTGTCTGTCTGTCTGTCTGTCTCGACTGTACATAGAGAAGGGATGAGGATAAATAAGGAAGGAAGGAAGGATGAGAGATAGGGAAGGAAGGAAGGGGAGGAGGGAGAGATGTTGAGGGAAGGAGGGACACTGGACTATATACAAGGAAAGAAGGCAGGAAGAGAGATAGGGAAGGAAGGAAGAGATATAAGGAAGGAAGGAAGGGAGAGATGTTGAGGGAAAGAGGGACACTAGTCTAAATATAAGGAAGGAAGGAAGAGAGATAGGGAAGGAATGAAGGGGGATAAGGAAGGAAGGAAGGGGAGGAGGGAGACACGTTGATGGAAGGAGGGACACTGGACTAAATATAAGGAAGGAAGGAAGAGAGATAAGGAAGGAAGAGATATAAGGAGGGAAGGAGGGAGAAACGTTGATGGAAGGAGGGACACTGGACTAAGGAAGGAAGGAAGGAAGATAGATAGGGAAGGAAGGAAGATAGATAGGGAAGGAAGGAAGGAAGGGAAGGAGGGAGAGACGTTGAGGGAAGGAGGGACACTGGACTAAGGAAGGAAGGAAGGAAGATAGATAGGGAAGGAAGGAAGGAAGGGAAGGAGGGAGAGACGTTGAAGGAAGGAGGGACACTGGACTATACCTTTGATCTTGTTCTCTTAATTAACGCCACGGAACTTGATGTGTGTGTGTGTGTGTGTGTGTGTGTGTGTGTGTGTGTGTGTGAGAGAGAGAGAGAGAGAGAGCTTCATCTACTATTCATCCCAGTCATAAGAGCTAGGCCTACAGAACCCAGAGAGAGATTTCCCTAGCCATAAGAGCTTTATAAAAGACAAAAAGGTATTACGTAAGTTTAGATTATTTGTAAAACGTTACACTATATCTATCTATCTATCTATCTATATGCTCAGGCCCAATCCCCATTTTGGGGGTAGCCGACTCAAGACAGAGTAAGAACAGGGAACACACAAAAACAACATAAAACAAAAAATAAACACAGATAAAAAACACAAACTCTCACACATCCAGGTCACCCAGGAGAAGACCCAGAGACCAGGGTTACCAAGGTCGCTCCAGCACTCCCCCGGCCCCTGACCACCAGGAGAGGTTCCGATCTCGGCAGGCAGACATACAGCGGAGCCAAAGCGACAAGCCCTCCCACCACACTTCCAGGCACACCCTTCATATTAATCGTCTCCCCGGGCCAGGCGCCTGATGGACTATTATCTAGTCCAACTTGCGCCCGACCCCTTACTCCAAATGACCACGTGTTCACTCAACTATTCACAAGCATTCTCCATTCACTCCTGTCCACCACCACTTCCCCTGCCTGATCTATAGTCATTCCTCTATCATCCAAAGCCTTTCTTACACAGTCTCTCCATCTCAATGGGGGTCTTCCTGCCCTTCTATCTCCCCTTGTACCTGACTCACATATTCTCTTTGTAAGCCTTTCATCTCCCATTCGTTCAACATGACCATACCAGCTCAGCACCCTTCTGTCCACTCTGGCTGACAAATGTTCCTGCTGCCCCACTCTCCTACGTATCTCTTCATTTCTCAATCTGTCTCTACGAGTAACTCCACACATACTCCTCAAGCAGCTCATCTCCATCACATCCAGCCCTCTTTTCTCCTTTTTCTTCAGAGCCCATGTCTCAGCCCCACACTATATACTGTATATAATTTTAACATCTGCATATTCATTGTTAGATACAAAGGAAAAGTTATACCGGTATCTAAATATAATGTATATATATATATATATATATATATATATATAGAGAGAGAGAGAGAGAGAGGGAGGGAGGGAGGGAGGAAACTAAGGAGAAATATATATATTATATAATAATATTAATAACCATTTAAACAATCTCCCCTAACTCTCAAATCACTAGCCAATCGCCACCATCTCTTCTATATCTGTGTCTGGCTAACATAGTCCTTCAGAATGATCAGTGCTTACCTCTCCTCTTACGGATTTATTATCTACTTCTCCTTCTCTTCCTCCTTCCCCCCCATTCTTTATTTACTGCTCCCTCCTTCTTCTCCTTCCCTCCTTCCTTTCACCTCTCCTCTTTATCTCATTCTCCCTTCCACTTCTCCTCACCCTCCTCTTCTTCTGCTCATTCCTCCTCCTCCCCCTCCCTCACACCTTCTTATTCCTTCTCCTTTCTTACCCCCCCCCTCTCTCTTCCATTCCTCTACCTTCTCTCTTCTCCTTTCTTCATCCTTCTTTTCACATTTTACTTCTTCGTCTTCTTGTTATTAATCTTGTTGTTGTTCTTCCATATTGTCCCTACTTATCTTCCTCCTTCCTCTTCCTCACTCCACCCCCTAGTATCACCTCACTTTCCTTCATGTCTTCTCCTCCTACCATATCCTCCTCTTATCTTCCTCCTTCTGTTCTTGTTTTTGTTTTGAATATTGTTTTATTCTTTATTCCTTCTTCCCTCTTCTCCTTCTCTTGATGAAATTAAATGCCCATAGTATAATACAGAGGTGCGTATTTTAATGGATACAGAATTTGACAAGGTTTGGACTAGAAATATATCGTAAGTGGTGTGCCCCAGGGATCAGTGCTCGAACCTGTTCTTTTCTTGATTTATTTCAATGCCGTCAATGATGGTCTCTGGGGGTGGCCGACTCGAGACAGAGCCCGATCAGAAACAACATTCAAGGGTTCTAATTCTCAGGGTCCGGGACCACTTTCGCTTTCCCATGCCCCTTTCTCTGTCTCCATGAGTAGGGCATGGGGCTAGGAATCCTCCTCCCCTTGTAAAATTCTCCTACTACTTTGCACCCTTTCTAATATTCTTCATTATCTTTATTTTTTTTGCTTTTGGATTTAATTTTATGTTAATTTTTTTTGTATTACTATAGGTAGCGCCAACGAACTTGACAATTATCTCGATCCCTGACCTCTTCGTAACTCAAAAGGACCTTGAGGAAACTGGCTGTAAATGTCCACACCTATTTCCTGGTGGACTCTTCCCAAATGATAGAAATATCATCCCGATTGCTTTCATTCTTTTTCAGTTATAAGAAGTTAAGGGGTCCAGATTATTGTCAAGTTCGTTGGCGCTACCTACAATTCCTTCTTTCTTATCCCCCCCCCCAATCCTCCTTCTCTACTTCTTCCTCCTCCTAGCAATTAATTACTGTGAGCAAATGGTGCTTGACAAACTGGTGGAGAAGTGCTGAGTGAGGGAGAAACTCAAGTGTTGGAGGAAGTGCTGGGGAATTATGTCATGGTGGTTTGATCAGGGTATATTAAATGGTTAAGATGGTGATGGTAGTATTAGTAGTTGTAGTAGTATTAGTAGTAATCCACGATGATGAGTCTGATTGCTGACCCCGGAATAGTAAGTAGCTGAATGACTACCAAGTCGGACGCTTTGATGACTGTTCTGACTTGGTTTAGGGTCCAAAGAGGGGATGCACAGGCTGAGTGGTTTAAAAAAAAAAAAAAAAAAAGTAGTAGTAGTAGTAGTAATAGTGGTGGTGGTACACTTAGCAGTAGTAGTGGATATGATAAGGGTGTTGGAGAATTAAGCCATGGTGGTTTGGTTATGGTATATTAAATGGTTAAGGTGGTGATAGTAGTAATAGTAGTAGTAGTAGTAGTAGCAGTAGTAGTAGATATAATAATGGTGTTGGAGAATTAAGTCATGGTGGTTTGGTCATGGTAAATTAAATGGTTAAGGTGGTGATGGTAGTAGTAGTAGTAGTAGTAGTAGAAGTAGTAGTAGTAGTAATAGTAGTATTAGTAATAGTAGTAGTTGTTGTTGTAGTAGTAATATTCTTACTATGGCCCTTAGTGATGGTAGTGGTTGTGTGGAGAATTACAGAAGATGGTGATGATGCAAGGTTTTATTGTTATTGTTGTTGTTGTTGTTGTTGTTGTTATTATTGTTGGTATTGTTATTGTTGTTCGACGGTGCTGGACAAACGGATGGAGAAGTGCAGGTAGAGTTACGTTGATTACATAGATACACGGCCACACAGACCTTACGATCCGAACAATGTGGTCAGGGCTTCATGCTAGTGGGGATGGCAACACTCTATATAAAGACAAGTGGAAGAAAATGATAGCACATTATAAAGGAGAGAAAGAAAGAGAGAGAGAGTGTGTGAGAGTGAGAGTGTGTGTGAGAGTGAGAGTGTGTGTGAGAGAGAGAGCGAGCATTTTATCTCTCCTTTTCCCCCCATCAATTACCGACTCCACCACTTGAGACCCAGTAAATAAAATGCTGCCACAATTAGGAAAAAACGTGTATTAAGAAAAACAGAGTTGGTGAAAAAGTGTATTATGGAAAAATTGTACTGCGTGCTAGCGGTAAAAATGGGGTTGCCCAAATTTGGTGTGTGTGATGATTTGGGTCTACATAATTAACGTTTATAATTACCTTGTCTAATTTGTCAGTTCATAATTGAAAATATTATATACTGTATACCGGTATATATATATATAATATATATATATATATATATATATATATATATATATATATATATATATATATATATATATATATATATATATATATATATATATATATATATATACAGTGCCTCCGGGTGTTTTGTGTGGATTGATCTTGATGGTGTTTCTGCACCCTGGTTGGAGACTTCGGCATTTCATATAATAATAATAATAATAATACAGTATATATATATTTAAGGTGTGGGTGGGTTCTGGACCATATTTTCCTCATGTTTAGCCCCATTAGTTTTAAAATGTCAACACATTCGCTCAGTAAGTTTGGCGATTTTTGGACCTTTCGTGCCATTTACGTGTCTATTTTTCTTCTTGGCGAGCAATAGCGAGCCTGCAATTTAGGAGGAACCAGTCTTCGGCCAGGGCATTTCGCTACCGAAAATGCACAAATTATTCTCGAAGGGGGGTCTTGGGAATGTTTTTTTGTTAAGCTTGGTAGAGGTCTAGGAAAAAAATATATACATACATACTAACAATTGTATACATAAATATATACATACATAATAACAATTATATACATAAATATATACATACATAATAACAATTATATACATAAATATATACATACATAACAAATATCTACATAATATATACATACATAATAACAATTATATACATAAATATATACATACATAATAACAATTATATACATAAATATATACATACATAATAACAATTATATACATAAATATATACATACATAATAACAATTATATACATAAATATATACATACATAATAACAATTATATACATAAATATATACATACATAATAACAATTATATACATAAATATATACATACATAATAACAATTATATACATAAATATATACATACATAATCACAATTATATACATAAATATATACATACATAATCACAATTATATACATAAATATATACATACATAATCACAATTATATACATAAATATACATACATAATCACAATTATATACATAAATATACATACATAATAACAATTATATACATAAATATATACATACATAATAACAATTATATACATAAATATATACATACATAATAACAATTATATACATAAATATATACATACATAATAACAATTATATACATAAATATATACATACATAATAACAATTATATACATAAATATATACATACATAATAACAATTATATACATAAATATATACAGTATATAAATACAAATCTGGCCTGAAGGTGTTAATGAGGCAGAATGTGTACACTAATGAAATATTATTTTATTATTTTATATGTGTATGTGCGATTGTAAATGTGTGTGAGTGTGTATGTGCGTGCGTATGTAGAGAGAGAGCGTGTGTGTGTTAGTGTTAGAGATAATGTGTGTGCATATGTGTGTGTGTTAGAGAGAGAGAGAGAGAGAGAGAGAGAGAGAGGTGGGGGGACTGTGGACTCTACCGTAACAACCTATTTGAAGATCTCATTAGGGCGATGTCTCTTTCATTGTGGCGCAGGCAGGCAGGCAGGTAGGTAGGTAGGTAGGTAGGTAGGTAGGTAAGTCGGTAGGAAGGCAAAAAAGTTGTTAGGTAGGTAGGTAGGAAGGCAGACGGAAGGCAGTCAGGATGGTAGGCAGGAGGGAAGGCAAACAGGCAGGTAGGTAGGCAGAAGGCACGTATGTAGGTAGGCAGGTAGATTGGAAGGCATCCAGATAGGCAGGTAGGTATGTAGGCAGGCAGACAGGTTGGAAGGTAGGTAGGTAGGTAGGAAGGCAGGCAGTCAGGTATGTATGTGGCGTAGGTAGGTAGTTAGGAACGTAAGTAGGCATATACAACAGGCAGGTAAGCAGGCAGAAAAGTATAACTATATACTACATATATTGCTTACCAATCTCCCTACTTGCCTGCCTGCCTACCTACCTGCCTGTCTACCTACCTGCCTACCTCCATATCTACCCAGAAGGTAACCAATCATACATGACTGCTTTAAGAGGTAGAGGGGCTGGTACCAAGATCATGGAGAGAGAGAGAGAGCTACATAGATACACAGACCACACAGACCTCAAGGTCCTTACTAGGCAGTCTGGCCTTACAAACTATAATATGCATATATGCATATATACACATACACACATACACATACATACATATACATATATATATATACATATATATACACATACATATACACATACATACATACACACATATATATACAGTATATATATACATACTGTACAGTGCACACACATACATATACATACATTTTTTTTTTTTTTTTTTTTTTTTTTTTTTTTTTTTTTTTCCATTCATATCACCCCAGCCCTCTGCAGATAGAGGTCAAGCCTTCCCTTGAAGGCGTTTATTGTGTCGCTCTCCACCACTCTCGCTGGTAGTTTATTCCACTCTGTCGCCACACTGTAGGTGAAGAAACTCTTTGTGACATCTAGGTTTGCCTTTTTGGTTTTTAATTTCATTCCATTTCCGCGAGTTTGATTAGTATTGTTTAATGTGAATAGTGCATTTACATCGACTTTGTCGAAACCTTTTAGTATCTTAAAGCACTCAATAAGCTGACCCCTCAACCTCCTCTTTTTTAATGAGAACAGGTTCAATCGTTTAAGTCTTTCTTCATATGGTTTATTTCTTAATGAGGGTATCATCTTCGTCGCTCTACGCTGTACTGACTCGAGTCTTACAATGTCCTTGATCAGATAAGGTGACCAGAACTGCACACCATATTCAAGGTGGGGCCTCACCATACTTTTGAACAGTGGCACTATTACGTTTTCATGTTTATATGTAAATTTTCGTTTAATAAAGCCCAATGCTATGTTTGCCTTATTTGCAGCTGCTATACATTGGTCGGAAGTTTTTAGGTTTTCAGATATTAGTACCCCTAGGTCTTTTACTACCGTTGCGGTTTTTATTTGTTTGCCATTCATTTCGTATTTGTATTTCATATTTCTGCTACCAACCTGCAGCACCTGACATTTATCGACATTGAAGGGCATCTGCCATTTTTTTCGACCACTCTGATATCTTGTTTAAATCAGATTGCAACGCATTTCTATCATCTTCGTTCAGGACTGTATTTCCTATTTTTGTATCGTCGGCGAATTTGGAAATGGTGTTGTTTACCCCTACATCGATATCGTTAATATAAATGAGAAACAGGACCGGTCCAAGGACTGAACCCTGTGGAACTCCACTAGTGACAGGCTCCCACTCCGATTCCACTCCATTTATCACCACTCTCTGTCTTCTGTCCGTAAGCCAATTTTTTATCCAAGAATGAATTTCACCTTTGATACCTATCCTCTCCAGTTTAGCCAATAGTTTTCGGTGAGGCACCTTGTCGAAAGCTTTTTGAAAGTCCAAGAAGATTATATCTAGTGATTTCGTCATGTCGTTATATGTGAATAGTTTGTTATAAAATTCAATCAAATTTGTTAGGCATGACTTATTTGATCTAAAGCCGTGTTGACTATTTTTGATTAGGTTGTTTGATTCGAGGTAATCTACAATCTTATCTCTAATGATTTTTTTCCATGATTTTTCCTACAATTGAAGTTAGGCTAATTGGTCTGTAATTACTCGCTTTGGCCTTGCTACCCTTCTTGTATATCGGCGTAATGTTCGCATCTTTCCAATCACTCGGTACAATCCCCTGTAGTAGTGATAAGTTAAATAGTTGTGTCAGGGGTTTTGCTATTTCGTCCTTGACATTCTTAATTATTTTCGGGTGGAGCATGTCGGGTCCCGGGGTCTTATTTACATTTAAATTACTCAATTTGCTTTGTACTTCGGTAACACTGATGGTGAAATCTCCTATCTCATGAGTTGAGGTGTTATTTTCAAGGGTATGATCGATAATTTCTTCTGTGAAAACTGAGCCAAAATATTTGTTGGGCAGATTTGCCGTGTTTGTGTCGCCTGTTATTGTCTGGCCATCTTCTATTAGCGGTCCGATTCCGCTTTTGATCTGTTTATTTTTGTTTACGTAACTGTAGAATTTTTTGGGGTTTGTGGCACTTTCTCTGGCAATAGTCATTTCGTAATTTTGTTTGTTCGCCCTAATTATTTTTTTCACTTCCCTTCTACTATTTTGTACAAGTTTTTAATTTTACTTCAGTGTTTGTGTTATTTTTTACAAGTTTGTGGAGTTGATTCCTTTTCCTTATTGCCTTGCCAATGTCTCTACTGTACCAAGGGGGCATACTTGATTTCGTACTACGTTTTGGTTTCATGGGTACAAATTGTTTATGCGCTTCTGTAATTGTAGACTTAAAATGTCCCCATAGTTCATTTACTTCGTTTATATTTATTAGGTTTGAGTGTATGTTTGATAGCGATTCCTTAAGTCCGTCATAATTTGCGTTTTTGAAGTCCGAAACCATTCCTGTTGTTTTTACTGAGGAATATTTGCTTATAACGTTGATTCTTAAGATTTTATGATCGGACGTTGCCAGATGTTCACCTACATCCAGGTTTGATAATAAATTTTCTTGGGTAGTGATTACGAGGTCTATATTCCTGTCTCGCGTCGGCTGTTTTACGTGTTGAGTCAAAAAATTGTCCTGGATGAAGCTTGTCATTAGGCGTGACTCAGCATTTTTTCCGGTCGTGGTATTCCAGTCAATTAGGGGGAGGTTATAGTCACCTAGTAAAACTGTTTCGTCGGAATTAAGGGTTTTCTCTAGTATTTCATAAAAAAATTGTATCATCGGCAACAGTTAGTCTCGGTGGTCGGTACGCTGTAGTGATATTTAAGTTCATGTTTTTTGTATTTATTTTGACGCACACTATTTCTGCATTACTTTCGGGGAGAGTCACCTCGACTGGGTTTAAGTAGGTTGCAACGTACATTGCAACCCCCCCCTCTTTGTTTTCCATTGTTACGGTCTTTATGAAAAAATTTATATGGCTCTATGTGATATTCATGAAGTAGATCTTTATTTTTAAGGTTCAGATGTGTTTCCGTTATACAAATAACGTCAACTTTCTCATTTAATAACAGACATTTGAGTTCGTCTATTTTGTTTCTTATTGAGCAGGCATTTATGGATATTATTTTTATATCATTTCTCTCAGCATGCGCTGGATTTGTTTTTCTTATTGGTGAGGATGGGTTTGGGGTTATGACTTGAAGCCGCGGCGGGTTGTCAAATTTATTCAGTTGGTTGGGTTGGCTTGGATGGGGTTGGGTGGGGTTGTTTAGTTTGTTTTGTGGTTCAGGTAGGTAAGTTTTCGCAACTTGTGGGCCATTGGGGTTGACGGTTTCCTTTAAATGGTTGTGATGGACTTCGGGTTGGGTGGGGTTATTTATTTCTCTTAACTGTGCGGGTGGAGTTTGATTGGGTGGGGTTGTGGGAGGGCTTTTCCGGGGTAGCGATATCAATACTCAGAGGAGTCTATTAGCATAGTTATTTCTCGGTCCTGACTGGCGTTGTTTTCGTGGGCAATGTAGGTTGCTTGATTTAGGGTGTCACTCATGTGCTGAACGCCTTTTTCTGATAAATGAATGCCATCTCCGCTGTACAGGGACGAGTTCCCTACAAAGGTGGTCCAATTGTCCACATACAGTACCTTCTCTTGTTCGCACATGACCTTGACTGCGTTGTTAATTTCTCTGGCTCTATTTTGTCCGTATGAGCTTGTTTTAATCCGGGGTATGACGCCGCTTACCACACATTTCGTGGTCTTCCTTTTCATGACTTTAATTAGGTTCTCAAAATCTTTTTCTATGGTCTTAATTGGGGCCTTACCTCCGTCAAAGCAGTCATTTGAGCCAACATTGACGACTACACAGGTGCCCTCTGGTATGGCGGAGTTAGTTATGTCTTTCAGGAGAGAGAGAGAGAGAGAGAGAGAGAGAGAGAGAGAGAGAGACAGACAAGTAGATGTATTCCCCGTCAAACTTGGAGAGAAGTGACACAAATTTGGGGAAGTAATTTGAAAGTTAGAAGATTGTTGAACATTACAAAACTAAATATAAATATAATAAATATAATAAATACAATAAATATAATCAATAAATATAATAAATAATAATAAATATAAACTCCGGAACAATGGTAATTACTTTATTAGAACGCTATAAAAATTGAAGGGAAATATAAATAGAGAAAAGTTTAATTGGATGTTATAGTCTATTCGCTGTAAGTAGGCGATAAATCATGACCTCTATCCTCTGTAACTCAAAAAGGGCTAGAGCAAATTGGCTGTAAATTTCCACATCTATTTCTTGACTGACTCTTCCCAAATGGTAGAAATATTAACACGATTACTCTAGTCGTTGTTTGAGTTACAGAGGTTAGAGGTCATGATTTCTCGCCTACTTACAGCGAATAGACTATAGTAGAGGAAAATAATGCAATACTTATAAGACAATGTGTATTAATTATGGAGAAGCTTCCTTGATATTCATATAATGACTAGTTTAATCATTATAAGTAGGTCAAACATGTTAAGGGGGGTGACCTGCTATTTTTATCTCTTTTTCTCTCTTTCTCTGGGCTGTATCCATTCTACCCCATTCAGCCTACTGTTTTAAGACTTTTATCCCCATCCAGGTGTCGATTTTTTCCTGGCGAGCGATTTCTATGAAGAAATCCGGCTTTGCCGGATTTTTTTTTCTATCGAAAAATGTACAAATTTAGCCTGCTGTAAAAAACATTAAAAATAATATGCTGGCTCGCTACCTCTTGCCAAGAAAAAATCGACACCTGGATGGAGATAAAAGTCTTAAACAGTAGGCTGAATGGGACAGAATGGATACAAGCCAGAGAAAGAGAGAAAAGGAGATAAAAATAGCAGGGCACCCCCCCTTAAGAGGAGATGGGCGTATTTATTTGCTTATTGTTATTTTGGAAGGAACGTCGGTGGGTGGGGAAGGAGCGAGGAAGGAATGGAGACAGGGGAGGAAGGGTGGGGGTGGTGGGAAGGAGCGAGGAAGGAATGGAGAGAGGGGAGGAAGGTGGGGGTGGTAGGAAGGAGCGAGGAAGGAATGGAGAGAGGGGAGGAAGGGTGGGGGTGGGGGGATGGAGCGAGAGAGGTGAGGAAGGAACAACTGAAGGAAAGGAGAGAGGGATGGGAAGGGAAGTGGGAAGGAGAGAGAGAGGCAAGGAAGGAAACACTGAAGGAAAGAATGAATGAATGGAAGGAGAGGAAGAGAGAGGGAAGGAGGATTAAATAGAAACAAGGGAATAGTGAAAGAAGGAATTGAAGGAAGGAATGAAGGAGGGAGTGAAGGAACCGCCACATCAGCCCCCAACCTTGACGGGAACTAGACCACAAGAATTCTTAACACATCATGGGGAGGGGGGGGGGGAGGGGGGGGGGAGTAGAAGGGGAGGGGATTGGGGGGGGGGGGGCAGGAATGGAGGGGGGAGGGGGGCAGGAAGGGAGACAGGAATGGAGGGGGGGGGAGAAAGGAGAGGGGGAGGGAGTAGGAGGGGAGACAGGCATGGAGGGGAGGCGAGAGGGGGCAGGAGGGGTGACAGGAATGGTGGGAAGATAGGAGGAGGGGAGGAGAGGGAGGGGGGCAGGAGGGGAGACAGGAAAGGAGGGGGGCAGGAGGGGAGACATGGAAGGTAGAAGGAGGGGAGGGGAGGGGGGCAGGCAGGCAGGAGGGGAGACAGGAATGGTGGGGGATGGGAGTAGGAGGGGAGACAGGAATGGTGGGGGGGAGCAGGAGGGGAGACAGGAAAGGAGGGGAGATAGGATGAGGGAGGGAGGGGGGCGTGAGGGGGGGAGGGGGGGGGGCAGGGGAGACAGGAATGGTGGGGGGATGGGGGAGCAGGAGGGGAGACAGGAATGATGGGAAGGTAGGAGGAGGGGTGGGGGGGGGGTGGGGGGGGGGGGGGGGGGGGGGGGGGGTGGGGGGGGGGGGGGGGGGG